>HG993125.1:28013489-28403489 GCA_905231855.2 Eristalis tenax | reverse complement strand
CAACAGATCAGCTCGTGTTGTCTATTCGTTTGACAGCGTGATGGTAGGTGTTGAGAAGGAATGTCCTCAGGGGTCTGTTGCGGGTCCATATATATGGAACTTGATGATGGATCCTCTGCTGCTGCGTCTTTCATCCTGGCAGTCGTACTGCAGTGTCGTCGCGTATGCTGATGATTTCTTTTCCTTCTCGAAGGCCAGTCTCGTGCTGAGCTGGAGAGTAGGGGTACGAAGGCTATGAGCATGGTGACTGCCTGGGGATCAGGTGTTGGTGTGGAAAAGACGTCCTTGATGCTGCTCAAGGGTAAATTATCCTTGAATCGGCCTCCAGTTGTTAGAGCTTTTGGGGTGAGTCTAAGGTATGTGACGGAAGTCAGATACCTTGGTATTACTATCGGCGAGAGGATGAATTTTGTTCCTCATCTTGTTAAGGTGAGAGCAAAACTCACGTCTCTTGTGCCAGCAGTCAGAAGGGTCCTGAAATGTGACTGGGGCCTGTCAAGGCGAGCAGTCCGTACCGTATATGGTGGACTATTTGTTGTTTGCGCTGCATTTGGTGCATCGGTATGGTACGATGTTGCTAAGACCGTGACAGGAAGAAGCAAGCTTCTGAGTTGTCAGAGACTTATGCTCCTTGGTTCACTTCGAGTATGCAAGACTGTCTCTACGAAGGCTCTACAAGTGTTGGCAGGTGTGCCACCGTTAGATCTGGAGGTGATACGTCGTGGTATGGCCGGCAGGTTGCGGAGGCAGCGGCCACTCTCAGCATCTGACTGGAGCGAGTGCCAGAACGTTCAGGGTTTAAGTGCCCGCGAACTGAAGGCTCTGTTGGAAGATGGTGTTCTTTCTAGATGGCAGTTGCGTTGGGGGGAGAGCAGCAAAGGAAGAGTAACTTTCGAGTTCCTTCCTGAGATTGCTTATGCGTGTGGGCGGGAGTGTCTGGACTTCTCACTCTATGCGGGCTTTCTGCTGACTGGTCATGGTTCCCTTAATGCTTTTTTGCATAAAAGGGCCCTGGCTGGCTCAGCTTAGTGCTCGTGTGGTGCATCGAGAGAGATTGAGAGATTGGAGACATGTTCTCATCGAGTGTCCGCGATACGCTCACTGCAGGGATCTCTCTGCGATGGGTTATAATGCAGGTAGGTGACACTTGGGATTTCAGTCGTGTTCTCTTCTCAAGGGAGACGGCTGACAATCTAGCCATCTTTGCCGAACAGATCTTTCAGATTCGGACGCAATAATGGCACTGTTTGTCCTTTGTAGTAGAAACTGCTGTTTTACAGGGGGCGCTGGCCTCAGTTTGTGGTACAGGACTCTTACAGAGTTCTGGCTATATGAGGTTGGTGCAAGTCCTAGTGTAGTCTGCGGTTATGTGCTTCCAGGGCTCCCGATTTACTGGCAGGTAGGACTCAGTCCGCAACCTCCTTGAACTTGCAGATGGTGGATGTTTGGGCGGGAGGGGGGCCGTGCAGGTCTCATCCTGACCCACTCGGGTGCCATTTGGGGGTTCTCCCCAACATTGTTTCTTGCTGTAGCAATGGCGACTTATGTTGTTGGGTTTTTACTTGGTAACATTTGGGCTGGAACTTTTTTAAGTAAAACCTATATACTAACTTACTAATATCTTACACACTACCTAAAATAACTTAAGCTAAACTACATACATATACACATGTATATATGATGATATATACATGTGTATATTTATGTACTTAATATATACAGTGTATACACAAAGGTACACACTCATGTGAATACTTGTAATTTTATTTTTTTTTTTTATTTTTGTATATTATTTTGTATTTACAACTTACAAGCTACCTTAAAAACTACCCTAGGCTATGTAGGTCGGCCATGGCTTACCGCTCATACATTTGCATCTCAATTGCTGCAAGACAGTAGCCGACTGCTCCCCCTTTCGGGGATACGTACTACCCTTTCTATGCCGGGTCTAAAGGGTTCGACGAGGGAGTTCTCCCTCTCCCCAGCCACCAGAAATTTCGGTATTGCATTGCAACATCCCGAACATCTCTCCTTGATTCCGCCGTACTGAACCGGAGGAGACCCTCCTCAGCTTGTTGTGCGACGGAACGGTCGTAGTTGAGTCGCCCATCCACAGTGGATCTGGCGATGTGGTAGATGAGCGGTACCGCATTTATATCTTGTAACAGTCCGTTCTTGTCTAAATGGAGAAAGGCTTCTGGGGGGACGAAGCCATTGTGGCGTACCCTTTCGTGGTATTGTGTATTGGGCTAGTAAGCCCCCGAGATCAGGTTATTGATTGAGTTCTGGCAGTATGAACTCGAATCAACTTCATTAGGAAATTGTCCACTCTTATCAGGTTCGCCCTGTTGTATAAGACCTCATTGGAATAGAATTTTCTGTACTGGGACTCTGGAGCTCGATAAAGGCGAAGACAAGCCCTAAGACAAGCCCTCTCAAACAACCGAATCTTTTACATCAAGCTGGCACTCACGTTTAACCACACGGGACAGCCATAGGTGAGCATTGGCCGGATGAGGGCCATGTAGCAGATAACCTTCACCCTCGCATCGAGTTGGCTGTTGTAAAACAGTCCCTTTGTAAGAGCAAAAGCGCCTCGGGCCCTGGCCAGAGCAGCATCTACATGTTTGTTAAAATATGGATACTGGTCTAGCCAGATCCAAAAATATCTGACTACAGTCCTTTGCGTCAGTTGTTGCCCGTTGTCGTCCAACAATTGAGAACTTTCGCCAATTCTTTTTCGCATCCGCCGAGGCCTTATACAACGGCATCCTGAACAATATGGTTTCCGATTTCTGAAAGTTGATTTTCAACTTCCAGTCATCGCAATCTCTCATGAATGAATCGAAGTCACCCTGCACGAGAGTAGTGATGTCCTCGATCTTTTTGCCTGATCTGTACACGATCAAGTCGTTGGCGTACGCAATTACGTGAGGAAGAGAACTTATCAGATCGCTCAAGTAAATGTTGAACAGGATCGGCGAATTAACGGCACCCTATTGGAGACCATTTTTTACATGAAAAATGCCTGTGGAGGTCACGTTGCCATTCTTGACTACGAACCGTCTACCGGTAAGCATGTTACAGAGTAGGTACAGTAGTGGTTTGCTAATGCCCAGCCGATTGAGCTTGTAAAAAAGACCTTCTAACCATACGGTGTTAAAGGCCTTCTCCAGATCAATCAAGCAGGCACCCGTACATTGTTTCTGGCTCTTGTTCCATTGGATATCCGACACCAGTTTCGACGCGGCATGAATAGTGTCATGCCCCGCTTTGAAACCGAATTGGTTATCCGGAATTATAATTTTCGTCCTTAGTCCAGTTGATCAGAGCTGTATTTATCAACTTCTCGAATACCTTGCTGATGTTCGGAAGGAGACTGATTGACCGGAGGTTGCAAGGATTCGAAGAATCTTTTCCTCTCTTTTATATGGGTTGCACAATCGCAGTTTTCCAATGCTCCGGATAGTGTGCGTTATTCAAAGCATTGTTAAACAGGATTGTGTACATATTAACCACTTCCAGGGGGAGATGTCTTAGCACAATGTTCGAGATCCCATCGACTCCCACTGACTTTCAGATCCGCTTTCAGATCTGTCTTCGAAATGAACGTGGTTATTATCATTATCTGCCATGTTAACATCATTGAACACAACAAAGCCGGTGTTCTCAGATCGCCATTGTTGCAGATCTTCACGAAGAAGCGTGTTGTTAACCAGTACGCGGTTCTCCAGGTCGTGGTTCGGGCGAACACTCTCGTTCACCTTGTACACTTCCTGAAAGACCGCGCCAAGTACTTCCACTTTTTCTTGCGGATCTTCGACCACAAAGAAGTTATCGTCAAGTACAGCGTTACCTGGATCAATACCTGCTGTAGTAAGTATTTGTTCGTTGTCTGTCGTTCTAGGGAGCTTAAGATACGCAAGATCGCTTTGCTTGTTACTTCTAGGGAATTTGTTTATCTGCGGGAACATGCTCGGGTTGTTGGATCTTACAGCCCGGACCTTGTCGTTCCAATACGAATTAACAGAAAGTCTGTAATTCTGAGCAATTAATGTTTGTATGTTCTTAATGAGCAATTTCAGTGTCCTAACTTCCTCGTCTCATCTGTCCGTAAACCGCCTGTACAAGGTTTTTAATTTACTTTACTTTTACTTTTACTTTTTTGTTGTTGGAGTGCGTCCATTGTCGCATTGCGGTACATATTCTGGTTGTTTGTGCGTATATACCGAGGTATCGTACTGTCCATCGTTCGTTTAATTATCTCATCCAAATGTATTAGATACATGTCAATCTCTTCGTTTGACAAGTTTTTGTTGGACGGTATGTGGAGATCATTCGAAGTGAGTGCTCTCGTCATTTGTCTGGAGAAGCGTGTCCATCGTGCCCTACTGTAATTGTAGGGATACGTTTGAACAAACACTCCTAATTCCACAATGTCGTTAGGAATCTTGCCATTTGTGAAGTTGTGTCTGTCAGCTGCAGTCTTGCGTCAAACAGCAGTAGATCCAGATAAGAGCCGCTTCTCGGAAACGACGAGATCTCTGTCGCTTTCAAATCGAGTCTATACTCGACACTGTGTAAGCAAAACCAGTTATAAAGCTGGTCCCCTCTGTAATTCGAAATCATGTTTCCCCAATATCCATGTCGGGCATTAAAGTCCCCGGCTAAAATGAAATAGTTGTCTTCCGAGTCCAGCCTTAGACATCGAAAGAGTGAATCGAGCTCAGATATAGTTGTTCTGGAACTAGGGTTGCCGGAGGAGTAGACCGACACCGCATACAACCTCCTTCCACTGCGGAGCGAAATGCACACGATGCAGGCCTCCAACTCCTGAAACCTTCGTACTTTACTACTATACACCACATTGTGTTTTATGTTATTTTTAATGAAGATCGCAACACCGCCTCCACCACTGGAATTGGGCCGGTCTCTTCTAATAACATTGTAATTACTGTGCTCCAATTTGCCTCTCTGAGTTAGATTGGTTTTGCTAATCAGCATCAGCTATTGGCTTTGATCGTCCAACAATCTATACAGCTCGTTTTTTCGTGGGACCCCTATCAATGAATTTACATTCACTGCAAGGATCTTAAAAATACTCTCTGTCTGCGCATCCATTAGGACTTTCGACGTGCTGATTCTGCATGAGCGCCAGAATTTGGCCGACCTGCTCCTCTAACCGAGCCATGCGTCCTTCAATGGAAGCTTTCCATTCGGGCGCTGGTTCGTGTGCGCTTGGCACTGAGACTTGCGGCACTACCTTCGGTAGCTGCTGCTTTTCAGTACTCCTTTGACCAGACGCAATTTGGGCGAAAGTGAATTGAGGTGTGACGGGTATGGCTGCCCCGAGTGGAATTTTGACTGGGGGCTGCTTCTGCAGAAACATTTTTTCTTTCCGCTCTTGAAACTTAGGGCAACCCCGATAGTTAGCGGTGTGCCCCGCGTTCCCGCAGAGTACGCACTTGAGCTGACTTTTGTCAGCTGCTCCCTGTTTCCCCAGCGGGCATTCCTCCGCCTTGTGGTTTTGACTGCACTTCACGCATCGAGGCTGCATTCGGCAGTTCGACGCGGGGTGACCAAACCTTTGGCAGCGAGCGCTTTGTAGAATATCGTCGCGCCTTCGTATGTTTTCCCAGACGCCATGATAGTCAGATAATCTAGAGATATCGTTAACCTTGTCTATTTTGCTATTGGGTGACAACTGCACAATAAAGAACGGTAATTTCCGGCCCTCCCTTCTTGCCGTAGCTGTGGTGAAGGGCTTGACCCCGACGAACTCGAGACCGTCACACACATGCTCTTTAAGCAGTTGGAGGATCTCCTCCGCTTCAAGCGGTGCGGAGATCTTTAACAATTTCGACTGGAGTTTCTCTCCTTTTGGTGTGAAGGAGAAGAACTCCATCTTCGCACGCTTTAGCACCCTATTAACTTACTGTGATTTTCTACTGTCTTGCAGCAGATCGAATTCTACTTCTACTTCTCTAAGCCTTTATTTTTTTTTAATTAAAAAGTTACAACTACCTACGGCCGTCCTACATACCTGTGCAGTGTAAATGATGTCCGCCTTGTAGAGGTTAATCGGTGGCACTTTTTCTTATTTCATTTGCTGTGGTTGTTGCTGGTGTACTGCATGCTGTTGCTTCTTCTGTTGTTGCGATGTTGCTTGCTGGGCTGCTTTCTGTGGTTGCTGCTTCTGCTCTTGCTGAGCTGTTGGCTGTTGCTGCTTTTTTGCTGCTTGCTGTTGTTGTTGCTGCGGCTGCTTTTCCAGCTGACTTGGTTCTGGCAATTTTTTTTAAGTTGCCCGAGGTGTAGGACAGCTTGTTCCTCCCTTCTTCTCCTTTCGAGAGTTCTTCTTCTAAGCTCTCTTATCTCTTGAAGGAGTTTGTCATTCTCCTCCCTCAGATTTGAGACTTTCGATTATTTCGAGCGGATTATTGCCTCCACTTCTTCTTCTGTATCGGAGGGCATCGATTCAAAGCTGTTGCTGCTTATTGCAAATGGGCCTTCCCTCCCATCAGACACATATGAATACCCGTCATCTAAGGTCTCGTTCGATGACGTCGACGATGCGCTCTCTTCATCCTCCGGTGACACGTTATTGTTGCGTCGCTTCGAACTGATGGAGTTCAGCTTTTTCTCCTTCTCTTTGCTGTGCCTTCTTTAGACACCGTTGGTTGGTGGCGTGGTTCTTCTGCCACCGGTTTTTGGATACCGCCGACCGCTTCTAGGTGAGCGGACTGCCCGTTCTCCTCCATACCTTGCACTGACTCACTTTCAGAGTGCAATTATCGACTCAACGGGAAAGACAATAAAAAATGATGTGTATCCCCACCGGGACTCGAACCCAGCCCTCCTGGTCCACGGGTGTGGTCTTTTTTTTTTTTTTGTAATTTTGTTTTTATTGTATTAAATTTAACTTACAAACTTGAACTTAAAACTAGCTTAACTAACTTAACAATTCATAAATTGTTCTTAATACTAACCTACTGACCCTATGCGGGTACTCTAAGCTAATCTAATCTACTTTATTAATGTGCCTTTCGGCTTAATCTACTTGTTTTTTTAGTCTTTAGTGACAAACTTCATTTATTTATTTATTTATTTGCCAAGAAAACTTATAAAAAACTTGGCTAAACTTGACTTAACTACTTAACATAAATAATACTAACTTACCCTAACATAAAAGTTAGGACTATCTTAACTATGTCCGTAACAGTACGGACGCGTGCACCAGGGCGTATGTGTTATGTATATGCTTAACATATATAATTTATACGCCGTGGTGCTCTTTTTTTTGTGTTTTTGTCTTATAATTTCTTTTTTTTTATTTTTTTCCCTGTACTAGGCCAATCATGTCTAAATAGAGGAACGCTTCGGGAGGAATAAAGCCGTTAAGGCGCACCCTTTCATGGTACATAATATTGGCCCCGAAGATCAGACTGTTGGAAGAAGTCATAGCTTGTGCAATGTGCCTTATGATCACCTTAATAATAAAATTATCTATCCTGTTCAAGTTTGCCTCGTTGTACAGGACCTCGTTAGGATAGTACTTCTTGTACTCAGACTCGGGTGTACGATACAACCGGAGACAGGACCGAAGACACTGTCTCTCGAACAACCTCATCTTTTCCATCTGGGAAGGACTCACGTTGAACCACAACGGACAACCGTACGCCATAATTGGCCTGATGAGGGCCATGTAGCAGATTACCTTCACCCTGGTATCAAGTTGGCTACTGAAAAATAACCTCCTTGCCGCAGCAAAGGCCTTTCTGGCTTTCGTCAGAGCAATATCTATATGTTTGTCAAAATACAGATATTGATCCAGCCAAATGCCAAGATATCTAACCACACTTTTCACAGCTAACGCCCGTCCCTGCGGGTCAACTATGCCGAATTTGCGCCAGTTTTGGCGAATATCCCGCGACGCCATGTACAACGGGGTCCTGAAAAGGGTAGTTCCGCACTTCAGGAAGTTGATAACCAACTTCCAGTCGTCGCAAAATCGCTGGATTTTCTCGAAGTCACGCTGCAACAAGATATTTATTACCTCGACCTTCGGACCTGATCGGTACGCTTCTAGGTCGTCGGTGGGGGAAGGTGGCGAAGCACAATATTTGATATTCCATCGATTCCCGCTGACTTTTTCTTCTTCATCGAGTTAAAGATACTCTGGAGATCTTCTTGCGAAATCAAGATGTGATTTCTATCATTGGCGACGGCATTATGTGCCAAATTATCGTCACTGAACCCGGTGAATCCTGGATTCTCGGATCGCCATTGACTTATCTCGTTGCGGAGATAGAAGTGGTTTAGCAAGGATCTGTTTTCCAGGTCGTGATTCGGCCTACTAACTAAGTTGACCGTATACACTCGCTGAAACACAGCACCAATAGCTTTCACCTTCTCCTGGGGATCCTCAACCACAAAGAAGTCATTGTCTAGAACTGCCCTACCTGGATCGATACCAACTGAAGTCAGTTATTGTTCGTTAGTTATCGTCCTGGGAAGTCGAACGATCTGAATGTCGTTTTGATCTTTCCTCCGGAATATTTTATTTAATTGCGGGAACATACCCGGGTTGTTGGATCGTACAGCCCGGATTTTGTTGCCCCAGTGCAAGCTTATAGCCAAGCTATAATTTATTCGTATTAACTGTTGGAGGTTCTTGATCTCCGACTTCAGTGCCATGACTTACGCGTTTTGCGGATCTGTAAACCGCCTGTGCAAGAGTTTGAGTCTTGACAGCAGTTTACTTTTGTGCATGTGAAGTGCATCGATGGTAGCATTTCGATAGACGTCATTGACATCGATTTGCACAACCTTCGGAATCGTCTTGTCCATGGTACGTTTAATTATGTCGGCGGATTGATTCCACTCGAACGTAGTTCTGTGGCTAAAGTCCTGGAGAAGCGTGGCCAGCGGGCCTTGTTGTAATTGTAAGGGTGCCTCTGAACATACTCCTCCAGTTCTTCCACCTCGTTCGGGAGCTGAATAGCCGCGTAGAGCCCGCAGTGATCACTCTCGTACTCAACAGCAGTTAAACAGTTCCGTGTGCGTCGTTCCACGTCTAGTATAGTTAGTCGTCTGTCTATCAGCAACAGATCTAGATAGGACCCGCTTCTGGGATACGATGGCTTATCGGTTGCAAGCAAATCTAGCTTGAACTCAATATTGTGCTCTACAAACCAGTTATGCAAGGAGGTACCTCTGGTGTTATGCACTAAGTTGCCCCATTCAATATGCCTCGAGTTCAAGTCTCCGGCTATGATATAATAGTTCTACTCCGAGCATAGTCGAAGGCTAGTGAAAAGAGTATCGAGCTCTGAAATGAAGTACTGATTGATACGTGCCTTTTCAGACGCATAGATAGCGATCACGTATAACTGCTTACCACCCGAAGGGGGATGCGTGCGATACATGTTTCTATCGCCTGAAATTTTCGCACTTCACCACTATACACGACCTTATGACAAAGGCCTTTTTTGATTAAGAGAGCGACCCCGCCCGCTAGGTAGGTTCGATCTCTTCGAATGATGTTATAATTATTGTACCTGAGTGTGTGCGTCTGATTTAGCTTAGTCTCGCAAACCATCAACACGTCAGGATTATGCGTTTGCAGTAAGTTGCCGAAATTTAATTGTCGTTCGGGTTTGTTCAGTGAATTCACATTCACTGCTAGGTTACAGGCTAGGTTACAGGCTGCCTGCGCAGCCATCAGACCGATGTGGCGTTTGGCTCGGCGAACAGCGTGGAGTAGATGAGGTCTACTCGCGCTGCTTGCTCAAGGAACTGTTTTTGGAGCTGAGCGATCTGCCCCTGAATAGAGAGCAGGACCGTCTTCAGATCCAAATCGGCTTCAGGTTGCCTGGCCACTGGGACTGGGGCCACCTTCGGCACTGTCTGTTGTACCGGTCGCCGTCCTGATGCCATTTGGGCATAGGAGACTGCCGGTGTAACAGTGGTAGCTGGAGCACGGGGCACTGGCCTCGCTTCTACCATTTTTCCTTTCCTTTGCCTCTATTATCTTCCTCATTTCTTGGACCTTAGGGCAACCCCGATAGTTTAAAGGGTGCCCGCTGGTCTTGCAGAGAACACATTTGAGAGTGCTCCTGTCATCAACTTTTTCAGTCCCCAAAGGGCATTCCCCTCGAGTGTGGGTTCCTGCGCATTTGACGCAGCGAGACTGCATGTTGCAGTTCGCCGCGGCATGCCCAAACCTTTGACAACGAGCACACTGGAGTGCGTGCCGTGTCTTTTTTAATATTTCCTATTTGTCATCCATGGAGCCTAAACGATTAATACGCTTTAGGCTGTCTAATTTGGTGTCTGGGGTGACCTGGATTAGGAAGAACGGAAGTTTCCTGTTCTCCCGTTTCGTTGCCGCAGTGATGAAGGGCTTAACCCCAACGAACCGGACATCGTCGCTCTGCGCTTTGCGCAGTTCTGCGAGGATGTCCTTGGGATCAGTGTCCGGATCCACGCCCTTAAGGAGCATGGTCTGCACCTTCTCCCCTTTTGGGGTATATGAGAAAAACTCAGCCTCCGCCACCGCTAGCCTTTCCTTAATACCTTTATGGTCTGCCACTGATGAGCAGTGGACAGACAATCTTAATGGACCTTTATACTTAATGAAAAAACTATTTTTGGCGACCAAGTTACATAGGATGTCTCCAGTCCGAAGACGTTGATCGGAGGGCATCTCTCCTTGTTGGCTGCGGCCGGTTGATATTGCTGCTGTTTCTGCTTTTGCTGTTGTTGTTGCTGCTGCTGAAGTGCTTGCTGTTGCTGTAGTTACTGCAACTGCTGTTGTTGTTGCTGCGGATATTTCCATACGGCGCTTCACCAGATTTGGCTGCGGCTGGAGCTTGTTCCTCCTCTTTGACCTCGTCTCTATCTGGTTGGTGGTCTGACACACTCGCTTGGTGGTCTGATGTGCCAGCCACCGGTTCATCATTATTACCCGTTTTAGCGAGCGCGGGTCGCTCCACTGCGTCCATCACGCCACTCACTACTTTACTAACACTATGTGTCTTTGTATTTTTAATTATTAATTTTTAAAAAAGGATCTTTACTTTCCGCGGGATCCGAACCCGGCAACACGATATCACCGGCGATTGCATTACCGCGAGACTACTGGTTCTTATTGATTTTAAGCTACACTTTATGCACTTCAAATTTAACTACACTCGCACTTAGTCGAAACACGTCTGATCTGCTTGAAGGTCTGTGAATGACTGAGCGATGACGCTACCGCCTGAGCTATCGACACTATATAGTTTGTCGTGTTGCTAATAAGTACGGAACTCTCGTTTCTTTATATACTCTTAAATGGGAAGATATAGAGCACTGATGGCTTTGGAAACTTTGTTCAGAATTCTCTGAAAAGGGTTTTGGTACCAAATTTGTTTATTGTTTCAAGTTAAACTTTATAAATAGTCACAATCGAAAATCTTGCTTTTTTTTGTCTATTTTTCGGAAAAATTAAGAATACCAATAGAAGTAACGTTGGGAAATGTTAGAAATATTGAAAGCTATATGAATATATTTTCGTTTGTAAGCACCGGTGACGAGATATAATGCAAAAATAATCGAAATCTTCTATTTAGTGTATTTAAAACTTGATCTAAATATCAAAAAGAATAAATCGAATCAGATTTTGTGAGTTTTTCATAAAGTTTTCCCACATTAACTGTAGACCCGTATCTCGGGCACTCAGTGCCCAAAGCGGATTTCAATTCAAATTATATTCAGACCATGCCAAATACACGGCAACTGGAATTTTTGAGGGATACGAGTTAAATCATAAGGGCTCTTGCTGTGATTTTCAATTTTGAATTTTTGTATTTTTTTTTTATTGATTGAAAAACATTATTATTGACAACAGTGATAGTCCATTCGGTGTATGAATGCGCGTATCGTATATGCGTTTCATCTACTTTTGGTGCATTTTTTTTTTAGTTTTCCATGGAGTTTTCTTACATTGCATTATAAATTTCATTTTAATTGCGCAACGCAAATAAACGCAACCTCACTTTCAATTGCTTGAGAATAGTACTATTTTTTCGTAGCAATTCAGATTGCGATTTATACTTCTAAATGCTCCCAAACGAGCAGCGATTGGTAGAAATACACCTCAAGCAAAAAAGAAACAAGCAGTTGCGAACCTCAGAATATGGCGAACAGCGTGACCAAAGACTCGAAGCTCAAGGATCACGCACATTTGCCTATCAAGCCTCAGAATTATTTTTTTATATTGTGACATTGTGCAGAGTTTCCAAAATGTATCCGCATGTAGCCACCACGAGGCTACTATTTATTACCTTCTCCAGACTATATACTTCCAGAATTCGTTAAGGCATTTTGCGCTCAGTTGCGCACCCCATACAATTTTTTTTCTGAGTTAACATCGCTCAAGTAATTAACGATTATTTATTTATGTACCAATAAATCTCCACTGATCTAAAAAAGGATATCTATCCCTAGTTTTCTAATTACATTCCCGGAATATGATCTCTTATCACTTCAACGACAGGCCACTTTTCCGTCATTCCCAAGAAAGGATTCATTTGAGAATTCTTATATAACTTCCCAATATCATTAAATCTGTTATCTGCAACGCTGCAGTCTTCACACAAATTAGATTAGGTTTTCTGTAAGCTAAGTCAAAGACTTGAAGTTCAACGATCATGCAGAGTTGAATGATATAAAATTAATATAAATTGAATTGAATTTGCTAATATTTTATTTACGTTTACTTACAAATGATGAATGTGATGACGGACGAGTATCAATGTGGAGTAAAATAAGTGATTTTTCTATTGTTTTTTCTTGGACACATTGATGAATATTTGAACAAAATCGCTCCAGTGGTCTTTTGGGTAGTGACGTTTATATGCATGAGGTTTCTGAAGGATGGATGGCTGTTATGCCCCATATCTGTGACTTCATATGGCTATAGACTTGATAGTTTAGATTTTTTTATTTCCGCCACCGAATAGGAAAATCCATAGCTTAGTAATATAATGTGCAAAATAACACACTGTGCGACGAGATCAAAGACTTAAAGTTCAACGATCATGCAGATTTGAAGCTCATTCGTCTTAAACCAGCGAGCGACTTCTTACAACAAATTAAGAATAATGTAGTAAGAAGTAATGTAGGGACAAATTGTTGGGGGGGGGGGGAGAGGGGTATTAATAATAGCTTACTGTTAGAGTTGTAATGCAATATTAATCGTAATCCTTAGATATAGTCCTTAGATATAGTCTAAGAGCCCACCGTATGATGTCTTAAGCTTACTCGAGAAGCATGCAAAAGTACATGGTTGTACAGTACAGCTGGCGAAAGATCGTGCTGGCTGGAGAGGCTTGTTGGTTGAGGCCCAGGTCCACCCCGGACTGTAGCGCCAAACAAAGAAGAAGAAGAAGGGGGAAGGTGGCGAAACACAATATTTGATATTCCATCGATTCCCGCTGACTCTTTCTTCTTCATCGAGTTAAAGATACTCTGCAGATCTTCTTGCGAAATCAAGATGTGATTTCTATCATTGGCGACGGCATTATGCGCCAAATTATCGTCACTGAACCTGGTGAATCCTGGATTCTCGGATCGCCATTGACTTATCTCGTTGCGAAGATAGAAAGGGTTTAGCAAGGCCCTGTTTTCCAGGTCGTGATTCGGCCTACTAACCAAGTTGACCGTATACACTCGCTGAAACACAGCACCAATAGCTTTCACCTTCTCCTGGGGATCCTCAAACACGAAGAAGTCATTGTCTAGCATTGCCCTACCTGGATCGATGCCAACTGAAGTCAGTAATTGTTCCTTAGTTGTCGTTCTGGGAAGTCTAACGGTCTGAATGTCGTTTTGATCTTTCCTCCGGAATATTTTATTTGCTTGCGGGAACATACCCGGGTTGTTGGATCGTACAGCCCGGATTTTGTTGCCCCAGTGCAAGCTTATAGCCAAGCTATAATTTATTCTTATTGACTGTTGGAGGTTCTTGATCTCCGACTTCAGTGCCCTGACTTCCGCGTTTTGCGGATCGGTAAACCGCCTGTACAAGAGTTTGAGTCTTGACAGCAGTCTGCTTTTGTGCACGTGAAGTGCATCGATGGTAGCATTTCGATAGACGTCACTGACATCGATTTGCACTACCTTCGGAATCGTCTTTGTATGAGGTACTTGTCAACCTTCGCGTTAGTAAGGTTTCTGTTTGTCGGCGGATTGATCCCACTCGAACGTAGTTCTGTGGCTAAAGTCCTGGAGAAGCGTGGCCAGCGGGCCTTATTATAATTATAATGGTGCCTCTGGACATACTACTCCAGTTATGCCACCTCGTTCGGGAGCTGAATAGCCGCGAAGAGCCCGCAGTGATCACTCTCGTACTCAACCGCAATTAAACAGTTCCATGTGCGTCGTTCCACATCTAGTATAGTTAGTCGTCTGTCTATCAGCAATAGATCCAGATAGGACCCGCTTCTGGGATACGATGGCCTATCGGTTGCAAGCAAATCTAGCTTGAACTCAATATCTCTCTCTCTCTACTAACCAACTATACAAGGAGGTACCCCTGGTGTTATTCACTATGTTGCCCCATTCAATATGCCTCGAGTTCAAGTCTCCGGCTGTGATACAATAGTTTTGCTCCGAGCATAGTCGAAGGCTAGTGAAAAGAGTATCGAGCTCTGAAATGAAGTACTGATTGATACGTGCCTTTTCAGACGCATAGACAGCGATCACGTATAATTGCTTACCACTCTGAAGGGGGATGCGTGCGATACACGTTTCTATCGCCTGAAATCTTCGCACTTCACCGCTATACACGACCTTATGACAAAGGCCTTTTTTGATTAAGAGAGCGACCCCGCCCGCTAGGTAGGTTCGATCTCTTCGAATGATGTTATAATTATTGTACCTGAGTGTGTGCGTCTGATTTAGCTTAGTCTCGCAAACCATCAACACGTCAGGATTATGCGTTTGCAGTAAGTTGCCGAAATTTAATTGTCGTTCGGGTTTGTTCAGTGAATTCACATTCACTGCTAGGTTACAGGCTAGGTTACAGGCTGCCTGCGCAGCCATCAGACCGATGTGGCGTTTGGCTCGGCGAACAGCGTGGAGTAGATGAGGTCTACTCGCGCTGCTTGCTCAAGGAACTGTTTTTGGAGCTGAGCGATCTGCCCCTGAATAGAGAGCAGGACCGTCTTCAGATCCAAATCGGCTTCAGGTTGCCTGGCCACTGGGACTGGGGCCACCTTCGGCACTGTCTGTTGTACCGGTCGCCGTCCTGATGCCATTTGGGCATAGGAGACTGCCGGTGTAACAGTGGTAGCTGGAGCACGGGGCACTGGCCTCGCTTCTACCATTTTTCCTTTCCTTTGCCTCTATTATCTTCCTCATTTCTTGGACCTTAGGGCAACCCCGATAGTTTAAAGGGTGCCCGCTGGTCTTGCAGAGAACACATTTGAGAGTGCTCCTGTCATCAACTTTTTCAGTCCCCAAAGGGCATTCCCCTCGAGTGTGGGTTCCTGCGCATTTGACGCAGCGAGACTGCATGTTGCAGTTCGCCGCGGCATGCCCAAACCTTTGACAACGAGCACACTGGAGTGCGTGCCGTGTCTTTTTTAATATTTCCTATTTGTCATCCATGGAGCCTAAACGATTAATACGCTTTAGGCTGTCTAATTTGGTGTCTGGGGTGACCTGGATTAGGAAGAACGGAAGTTTCCTGTTCTCCCGTTTCGTTGCCGCAGTGATGAAGGGCTTAACCCCAACGAACCGGACATCGTCGCTCTGCGCTTTGCGCAGTTCTGCGAGGATGTCCTTGGGATCAGTGTCCGGATCCACGCCCTTAAGGAGCATGGTCTGCACCTTCTCCCCTTTTGGGGTATATGAGAAAAACTCAGCCTCCGCCACCGCTAGCCTTTCCTTAATACCTTTATGGTCTGCCACTGATGAGCAGTGGACAGACAATCTTAATGGACCTTTATACTTAATGAAAAAACTATTTTTGGCGACCAAGTTACATAGGATGTCTCCAGTCCGAAGACGTTGATCGGAGGGCATCTCTCCTTGTTGGCTGCGGCCGGTTGATATTGCTGCTGTTTCTGCTTTTGCTGTTGTTGTTGCTGCTGCTGAAGTGCTTGCTGTTGCTGTAGTTACTGCAACTGCTGTTGTTGTTGCTGCGGATATTTCCATACGGCGCTTCACCAGATTTGGCTGCGGCTGGAGCTTCTTCCTCCTCTTTGACCCCGTCTCTGGTCTACTTTGTAGGTGGTCTGACACACTCGCTTGGTGGTCTGATGTGCCAGCCACCGGTTCATCATGTTTTCCCGTTTTTACGAGCGCGGGTCGCTCCATTGCGTCCATCACGCCACACACTACTTCACTCACACTATGTGTCTTTGTGTTTTTAATTATTAATTTTTAAAAAAAGGATCTTTACTTTCCGCGGGTTTCGAACCCGGCACCACGATTTCACCGGCGATTACTCTACCGCGAGGCTACTGGTTCTCATTGATTTTATGCCACACTTTACGCACTTCACTAGAATTTAATACTCGCACTAAGTCGCAACACGTCTTATCTGTTTGGTGGTCTGTGAACGACTGACGGGTGTGGTCTTCACACACTCGGCCACGCTCTTGTTGCATATCCTCGCGTTACTTTCAGTACTTGACTGAACTAATTACTCGCTATTGCTTGGATTTGCTAAGTCGAAACACTTGTGCACTGTTCACCGGTGTGTGAACGACTAGAATGAGTTCTTTATAGTACAACAAAGTGGACGGTTGTCCAGCTAGAAATACAAATAGTTTTTTTTTTTAATAAACCTCGCGTTAGAAACCTTAATTGATATATTGAAGTATACGATTATTTTTCAATAATTTCATTAAAGGTGATAATTGCTGCCTGAAAGTCATTAACTGTGATCCTTCCCACGTATGGGTCTGCGAATGATTTCTTTTTACACTAATCCATGATTAAGATTCCTAAGTAAATCTGCTTTTTCTTCTTATTTTTTGTTCATTAACCTTAGTCTATCTGTGTTGACAGTAATATTTTGGTTTGAAATCACATCTTGCTTTATAAACTTGCGTTCCAACTTATTCCTTCTATCCTTGAACTCGTATATTGTATCATTTATTTGGTGCGTCCTTTCTTATTTCATTGCGTTTATTTATATTGTGCTTATTATAAGCTTGTATTAAAGTTTCATAAGCCTTAATATGGTCGATAAGATATTGTTGACAAATGTATGTATAAGCTTTTGAGTAGAGTTGCCATAGTATTACATGTACGTATTATTAATTCAACACTCTTTCACTTCTTTTCAATACAAACATGTTCAAAATAAAAAAAAGTAAAAGAAACAATTCAATTGCAAAATAATATTATACAAATTAATTCAAATCGATTTAAGGCCAAGTAATTTAATACAATTTTTATGTTTTGATTTACATACAGTTTTAGTTAAGTCTAATACTTCAGTAAAATTTTTGTACTTCTTATCTTTTTGTACTTCAATCCTTTTTGCAAATTTCGCGTACACAATGAAAATGAATATCTACATGCTTGCTCCTAGCATGATGTACGGGATTTTTAACTAAGTTTATGGCGCTCAAATTATCGCCGTGAATCTGAACTGATGTTAAATGTTCAAAAATATTCATTTCACAAAATTGTTTTTGTGATAAATATAAACCTGCGCTGAATGCAAGGATAAATGCAAAACCAGTGTATGATCTTCGATCGGTGGCATCGGAACCCCAATCCGCGTCGACATATCACTGCACGGTGTTGCCGGACTTTGCATATGTGATGGACATGTTAGAAGTTGTGTGCAGGTTTCTCAACACCTGCTTGGCTGCTGCCCAGTGTTCACTATGGGGTTGTGTATCAAAGTCAGTCAGTCACAGAGGACAGCTTGAAAACAGAATGTAATATATAAGGTCGAGATGTAATGGCATGATACATCAACGACCCGATGAGTGATTGGTACTCTGTCAATCATCTTACAATTATCACCCTCACACTTTGCTTGAATGCCAGGGGGCAGATCTGAAATGCATAAGGGATATTTCGTTTAGTAGTTACCTACTCACTTAGATCTGAGGAACAAATCATCAGGTCAGCTACGTATACTGCAATGATGTTTAGGTGACCTTTTTCGTTCGTTTGTATAAACGCACGGCTACTGACTGCTTCAGACCGTAGTGGGATTTCTTTAACTTGAGAAAACCACTACCAGCTCCAGTTTCTTCAAAAATAGCAGGCCGCTTCATATAAATATTATCTTGTAGCGCCATACTTATCGTTGCATATATTACAGCAGGGGCGAACGTTTCCTCATAATTAACTCCACATTTCTGACCGCAGCCTTTCGCAACTAGCCGTGGCTTAAAGCGTTCAATATCTCCACTTGCATCACGTTTAAGAGCAAACACCCATCGACATCCAATTGCCTTGTTGTTTGGTGGTAATTCGGCCGGTGCCCATGTAGCGTTGTTTATCAATGCGCCATACTCCTCTGCTATAGCCTTCCGCCATTCAGTCGCTTGTTCACTTGTTAGAGCTTCTTCTATTGAGGCTGGAACTTTTACGTCCTAATAGCTCAGCAAGTTTAGTGCTCTGGGTTGTGTTTTGGGCCTTGCCCAAATACTTTCACCAGTTAGTATTAACGTAGCTCGTTTCCCACTCTTCTGAATCTTAGTTTTGCTTTCTTCAATAGTTGAACATCGCCGTCTTCATTATCACCTCCTCTGTCATCAACTGCACTGCTCCAGTCGCCGTCGTCATTGTCATTGCTATCTTCGCTGCTATTTGTAGCCTCATGTTGCTTGTTTTCTGTTATTTCTTGAATTGCTTGGTCGGCTGTGAACCTCTTCTTATAATCAACATACCTTGATGAATTCTGCAAATCAACGGTTAGCTTCTCTACTGAAGACTGAAGACTTTACTCGATGTCTCGATCAATCGATATGCCTTTGCATTATCGTCATATCCAATCAGGATGCATTCCTTACCCATTGAACGAAATTTATTATGATGCATTTTGTCAAGTCTTATTGCAAGGTAGTGGCGTTTCATGAGTCACAGCCGTCGTAGGGGATCGGTTGCGTAGGTAAGCGAATGAACTGCTTCTTTCCAAAATTTCTCGTTCAGGTTAGCGTGTGTAAACAACAGTCAATTGCCTGTCAAATGCCGTTCTGGTCCAAAAAAGCATTAAACTCATTATTAACATACTCCTTTCCGTTGTCACTTCGAAGCATTTTTATATATTTGTCCGTTTGCCCTTCAGTCATGTTTTATAGTTTTTAAATACTTTAAAGACTTTAGATTTTTGTTTTATAAAGTACACGAAAATGTATCTCGACCTATCTTGAATCATGGAATTTATATTTATTGGACCAAACACATCACTGTGTATTAGCTCTTTACTTCTGCTCTCAGAAGAAGTAAATGGTTTCAGACAACACTTGCTTTTCAAGCACACGGTGGAATGTAAGTCTTCATATGTTGAATTGAATTTTAAACTAAGCACTAGTTCTTTTTCTTTTAATTCCTTCAAGCTTCGTATATTTAAATATCCGTACCAATTGTGTCACTTGAGGAGTTCTTCTTTTAAGCTTTTGCTTGAATACAACATATTATTTTTTCCATTCACTCTTATTTCACACAAGAATATAGTAGTATTCCTGTTATTCGTTTATTTAAAAACTGTTGATAAAAAAAACTGTTGACTGCAGTTTTTTACCATTTTGATCACTTAGATACGGAAAACTATTTTTAAATGTTACCGTGCAGCCACCATTTACTGCTTTGAAATTAGACTGTAATAGAGATACGTATAAAACACTTTTTTTGTAATTTTGTTGTAATTTTTACTTCAACCCAGCAGCAAGAATTATTGTGCCAATTATTGTACGACTCAAAGTGAATAAACATTTCGGGACTTGTACACATGTGTGATGTAGCCAAAACTATCAATCTGAGCACCAAGCCTTTTGATCAAGCACGAGTTCATTTTGATTCGCGCTAAGTAATGTAAAAAATCATTTCTCATCGTCGGTTTAAATTTGTTCTTCGTTTTTTCTCCTATCACTCTGTTCAGCTAACTTGACCTTCAACACATTAAACTTTGATAAATTATCACGCGTCTCCAGTGCTGCTACCGAATTTTCGTATGATTTCGGCAAGCTTGCTAATAGCATGATAACATATAGCTCCTCTTGCAACTCTATACCAATTTCTGATCTCAATTGCACTGGAAAAGTTCATAACGTATTGTTGTATGACTTCACTTTCTTCCATCCTCATTGGCAGTCATTTTTTAAAAAAACGTTACCTTTCTGACTGGGCTTGCCGGCTGGTGAATCCTTTTCAATTTTCTCCAAGCATCTATCGCGGTTTCACTTTTTTTATATGCCCGATTTCTGAAGTTCTCACCGACAACATTATTACCGCAAGTGCCTTTTCATTCTTCATGGTTCAATCTACAAATTCCATACTTTTAACATCTAGTGGACGATCGGTTCATTTGACACACACGACCAGAGCTCTTGATGAATGTGGACAGTTTTCATCTGGACACACTAGGAATCGTAGTTTCGTTTGTGCAACTTGTCTATATTGTACATAGTACCCGCCATTTCGGCAATTTAATTAATAACAAAAATTCAAAAAGAAAATGTAGCTACGCCCACAAAAAACGAATCGAACTATTCAAACTGTGTTGACTGTACCCTATGTCCATAACCAGTTGGGTATAACAGAGTTTAACCAGAGAAACAAATCCGTTTTGAGAAAAAATGAGCAAGTAAAGTTTACTGAGCATAAGTTTAGTTTATATAGGTTATTTCAAGTAAGTACGTATACATGTATGTGTATATTATGTAAAATCTTTTAAGTAGAGGTGCCAGGGTATACGTACAATTATTTGGTTCGAATTAGTATTTGCACGTATTTGGGTATTTGGACGTTCCGAAATTGGACCATCGTCAAGATGGATCTTGGATCACCGATATGATTTTCCATAGAAACATCTTCTAACTACAGAATGTACTGCTTCATTAGCGTTAATATCGATTCTAGACAAAGCATGAGCATTCGAGTTTTGACTTACTTTTTTGTATGCAATGTAGTCATATCTTAGCCGCCAAAGGGAGAAAAGCCATGTAAGTAACTTATGGTCAGTAATAATTTGAAATTTTCTACAGAAAATGTATGGCCGCAAATATTTTATTGTGATTTTGCTCATCTTTGGATAAAGTCCGACTTGCGTAACAAATCGGATTAACCGAGACTAACTGCACCTGCGATAGCACAGCGCCAATTGCAACTTTACTTGCCACATTTATTGATAATTTTTTCATTGAGTTTTTCAATTCTCATCGTTGAGTAGTTCCATGGAAGGCGTAATTTCTTTTTCAAAATTTTATTCTGAGCGATTTGTAGCTTTTTAACATGTGTTTTTGCACAATTTCCCCAGACTAGTGAGGCGTATGTCATTATGGCTTGGAAAACTACGTTAAAGATTATAATTTTGTTGTGCTTACTTAGTACTGATTTTCTATTTATTATCGGATATAACAGTTTTATTGCAAGGTTGACTTTGTTAAGTGTTTTCATAATGTGATCCGCAAAGGCTAATCTTTTATCTAAGTGCACACCTAAGTATTTTACTGTGTTGACACTAGGAATCTCAATGTTATTGATCTTTACTTTGCTGATAGGTAAAAGACAACTCTTTCTTTTTCTTGTGAAAAAGATAGCTTGCCCGATGTGCAAATTGTCCTCAACTATGGATCCTATTTTGTGGGATGAATGTAGTGTAGTATCATCTGCATACCTAGCTATTTTACAGTTCGGGATAGTTGGGAAATCTGCCTTAAATATGTTGAACAAGATTGGAGCTAGTATTGAACCTTGGGGCAGAGCAGCTGGTATATTTTTCGGTAAGGAACGTGAGTTTGCTATAGACACAAAAAAAGAACGACTACACAGGAAACTTTGTATAATTTTGACTCAGTACATTCGACACTGAAATTTTAGGAGTTTATATATAATACTTAGCCAAGTGGAATCAAAAGCCTTTTCAATATCTATTAGCACTAGTCCAGTTGAATGTTGCTCTTAAAGTTATTTTTTATATTTTGTGACCCATAGAACTTGATGTGAAGTACTGTGATTTTGCCTAAAACCAAATTGAAATTTTGCCAAAATATTACTTAGTTCTAGAAATGTACCTAATTTTAATTTAATGGATTTTTCTAATAATTTGCTACATCCATTCAATTGGTCGGTAGCTGTTATGTGAATTGACTATTGGAGTTAATTTCATTTATGTTAGATACCAATCCTATAATGTTGGAATTTATATGAGATCTAAATGCGGGCCAGTTTGCATTTTTATAGTCAAGATATTTTAAATAAATTAATCTTGTATCTTGAAGAAAAACAAAATTGGAAGGTGATCGGAACTTAAGTCATTCATGACAACAGGATCTGTAAAATTGTTGGCCACATATATATTTACAAAAATAAATCTAACACAGAAGGAATATAAGTAGGTTCGCCTGGATACAGTATGTTAAAGGGTAATCTCATAGCCACATCCAATAAAGGATTTCCCCATTTGTAATTCCTTTAGCAACCCCAGTTACGATGTCTGCAATTAAGATCTCCACCGATAATATATTGATCAGTATTGAGTAGCTTTGGAATATCGTTTTTAAAACTTATTAATCGTTGCGGTGTTGATCTTCGTCCCGGAAAATTAGCAGAAAAAATGTTTAGCTTAGAGTTAGCTAGAACAATTTCTACACCAATTGTTTCAATTTCAATTGTGTGAACAATGGGAAGAACGGAATGAGCTATGTTTTTCTTCACTATAATGGCAACTATAAAGCCATCCGTTCTATTTTGGCGATCTCTTCTATAACAAAAATAACTATTATTTGAAAATTGTCTACTTTCATTTTACAAAGAAAATTGAAAAACTCAATGAATTTGTTGCGGATTCCTAGCATTCTAACATAAAATTTTTAATTAAGTATTGTGATAATTAGTTAACATTACAGTATAAATATTTACGTGCAAGCTGAGCTATAACATTGAATTGTTCGTATTTCGTCTTACATCCTCCGAGTTTTGATACAATTTCTATTTTAAAATTGGAAATTTCTTCTTGGGAAAATAACGCACTGTCCGACGATCAGGTGGTTGTGAGTTCTTTTATATTGGTGGAAAAGTAGCTTGCTGTTGTATTTTTCTCTCCCGTACTATTGTAGATTTTGGTAGAGGTGGAAAATCAGCTGAACTTCTGTGGTCAAATGGTTTGACAGATGTTAAATTTGTCTTTTGTGCAGGAGAGAACGGGACAGAATAATGTCTTCCTTTTAAAACATTTTCTCTCATTTCTTTGAAGGTACAATATGCGAATGGACAGATTTTCAACATGTGTCCAGTGTGCGAATGACGTTAGGTATCGTCTATATTGTCAGGAGAGACTATTGTTGTCCAGTTTGTCGGCAGTAGTGAGTACCACTTGTGTGTATTGTGGTAAACTGTCGAGCACCAAGATGTATTTTTGCCAGTAGTTCTGATGGACATTTGTTTCCAGTTTCTAAACCAGAAACTAGAGTTTTGAATTGTCGTTCCTAAGAAATAGAAAAATGGTTAAGGAGTGCATCTTTCACTGCTTGTGCTGCAATATGCAATAACCATAATTGTGTCCTGGTTAAAGCGGGCAACAACTACGAGGTATTTTGTTGTATCTACCGTGATCCGTTTGTTTTGAAATTGCGACTCTATGGACGCAAACCATAGTTGTGCATTTTTAGTCCAAAACGGTGGACGTCCGACGCGTTCAATCCTGACGATGTGTGCACTAGAGTTGTCTGCTTTGATGGGAGTGACGCTTGTTTCATCATAATCGCATCTGCACTTTTCTTTGTGGGGGAATGAACTGGTGCTATTTTAATACAATGCGTAGAATTGTTTTTAAAATAAATGTCATTTTACGGGGTCACCAATTGTAGGGGTTTACACTATATTCAATCAATTACAAGTAATGTACGCAAAGGACTCATACAAAATAACACATATATATATATATTACATGGAAAAATATATATACAGGTAATATGCACAAGAAGTCAAATAACGTATTTAATTAAACAAAAGTGTTCACAAGGAATTAATAATATATATTAGGCACAAAAATAATACGATATTTTACACAAAGAATAAATGATATTAATATGAACAAAGAGATAACACAAAGGACAAATGATATTAAATTGCATATACATAAAGAGAACAAAATATTATTATTTAAACTAGACAAAGGATTACGACTGAACTGAACTGATTGAACGCTGGGGCTGAAGTCATTACTCGTAAATTCCCTTTTGAACTTGAAGGGAAAACTATTTTCCTGAAGGTCGATATTGTTGGCTCTAACGTCATATAGAGAGCTACTGTTTTCCCACACGTGCTTGAATACGGAGAATTAAGTTCATAATCGAGAGAGGGGAATCCATAGCCAGATGGCGATAGTGTGTGTTAATCGGTTAAGCCGTAAAGGTAGCAAATAGTTTCTGAGTAAAGTAATAGTAATTTTTAAAGTGTAATAAAGCACAAGAAGTAATCCAGTGTTTGTAAATAAATTCGTGATAGAATCCCTTTTTGTTTACAATTTGATTTGGATAGGTAGATGGTCCATGTTTCCTTTACGCTCGTTCTTCTGGATACTTGGGCAAATGGCTTTGTTCAATAGTCTTCTTTTTGGTATATTTGATGTTCCTTTTCTTTTAAAACTGCATCATTTGTTTGCACAGTTGTACCACAGTTCTGCTTTTAGTTTTTCACTTAATAAAATTCTATTATATACGTTCTTTTTTCTTAAGTTCTCGTTTTTTCTCGTGAAATTCGATGATTTATTTTTTTAGAACTTTTTCGTTTATTTGTATTATTTCAATTCGTTTCTGTTTTTTCTTGGCCGGTTTTCCGACTGCCCCAGTTATATTTATAAACGGAAGGACACATTTGAAACACAATGTATTTAACATTTAGCACAATTTATTAGTTATAAATAAATTACCGATTTCGACAAAGCTCCACAATAAACAAATTCGTAAAAACTAGGATATTGAAAAGTTCAGTTGGAAAATTATTACAGTAGAGTCAGCAAAAAGCAGCAAAGAGTTTTGTAGCAAAGTAATAGTAGTCGTTAAACTGTAATAAAACATCAGAAGTAAATCAGTGTTTTCAAAATAAATTCGTGTATATCGTGAATAGTGAACTTTTATGTTCCATCGTCACAATCCAGTGATCGAACCCTAAGGTGTGGACAATGGCTATGAAAAGCTTTGGGATACTATTTGAAACACAATCAATAAAAGAAAACTGATCAGCAAATCCTGTCTGACACATCAGAACTGGTGTTTGCACTTAGAATTCCTCGGCCTTAATTGTCACTGGTCACTTTGTGTTGTTGTGTAGTCTTTATACACACGCAGGCATGTTTTAAGCAATCCCTTCACAGCCTAGGAAGGAAACAGTCGTACCGTTGAAACTGATCTGGTGTGAGAACTTGGTGTGTGTCCTTTTTACTCGCCGGACGGAATATTCAGTTTTATATTCGGGGCGACCTTAAAAACGCTCCAGAACAAACACAACTCATTTTATAACTTTTGTATATAGACTAAACTATTTAGAGTTAATTTTCTTTAAAAAAAATGTTATTCGTAACAGATTACTGACTACAAAAATATTTGATTTCTTAAAACTATGTGCATGTCCCGTGCAGCCAGACGACAGGTCAGCACATCCGTTGATGTCTGAGGTGTCCGGAGGGAAGACGACACGCTGCATTCCATCACTTACGCAGCTGATGTTGTTCATGCATTGTTCGCATGATGAAATGTTTCTAGTGTTAACTCCTCCACCTTTAAAATCGAACGTCCTCGTGGGATGTTGTCGATATATTCAAGGCCTATGGTTGTTGGTAAAGGCCTGCCTTTGTTTCTTGTCCTTTTGTATGCGAAGGTTGCCGTAGTTAAGACTGTAACCATTAAGATGATGTTCACGTTTAATCTGTTCTGTGTTTCGGTTCAAACAGCTTGATTTCTTAAGTTCGATTAACTTAAAGATTCTTGAAAATTTCAATGAAAATAACATTGTAAATTTAAGTAATTCATCGTGGGAAATAGCACCGGGAATCCTGCTTCTAAATGACTTTAATTTCCAGTTCTCATCACCAACGATTCTGTCATAATCAAGGATACGTTAATCATCGAACACTTCGACACCACCATTGAAGTTAAATTTAGAACAATCATGTCAAAAGAAGTCAGAAGTCATCAACCATTACTAGCGATTCTCCAACCGTCATATAAGCCTGACAAGGTAGACGAAATACTGTCCCTCGAAATGATCAAGGATCTTCACGTTAATCGAACTAAACATATCTGAATATAAATTTGAATATTCTGTCCGGCGAGTAAAAATGACACACACCAAGTTCTCACGCCAGATCAGTTTCAACGGTAGGAGGAAATAAAGAGACTGTTTCCTTCCTTCGCTGTGAAGGGATTGCTTAAAACATGCCTGCGTGTGTATAAAGACTACACAACAAAACAAAGTGACCAGTGACAATTAAGGCCGAGGAATCGTAAGTGCCAACACCAGTTCCGATGTGCCAGGCAGGAGTTGCTGATCAGTTTTCTTTTATTAATTGTATTTCAAATATTATAGTACACCAAAGCTTTTCATAGCCATTGTCCACACATTAATGTTCGATCACTGGATTGTGACGATGGAACATAAAAGGTCACTATTCTATTACTATTCTATTACTATTCTATTCTATTACTATTTACTTCTGATGTTTTATTACAGTTTAACGACTACTATTACTTTGCCACAAAACTCTTTGCTGCCTTTCAGGCTGAACCGATTAACAATTTGAACACTATGAAATCCCAAATTGAATTTTTCTAATCACGCTGACTCTACAGTAATAATTTTCCAACTGAACTGAACTGTAATAATTATTTAACTGAACTCGCATCAACCGTAGTCCCGATATTTATACCTCTCAATAGTTCTTCTAGATCATTTAAGGTCGCCCCGAATATAAAACTGAATATTCCGTCCGGCGAGTAAAAATGACACACACCAAGTTCTCACGCCAGATCAGTTTCAACGGTAGGAGGAAATAAAGAGACTGTTTCCTTCCTTCGCTGTGAAGGGATTGCTTAAAACATGCCTGCGTGTGTATAAAGACTACACAACAAAACAAAGTGACCAGTGACAATTAAGGCCGAGGAATCGTAAGTGCCAACACCAGTTCCGATGTGCCAGGCAGGAGTTGCTGATCAGTTTTCTTTTATTAATTGTATTTCAAATATTATAGTACACCAAAGCTTTTCATAGCCATTGTCCACACATTAATGTTCGATCACTGGATTGTGACGATGGAACATAAAAGGTCACTATTCTATTACTATTCTATTACTATTCTATTCTATTACTATTTACTTCTGATGTTTTATTACAGTTTAACGACTACTATTACTTTGCCACAAAACTCTTTGCTGCCTTTCAGGCTGAACCGATTAACAATTTGAACACTATGAAATCCCAAATTGAATTTTTCTAATCACGCTGACTCTACAGTAATAATTTTCCAACTGAACTGAACTGTAATAATTATTTAACTGAACTCGCATCAACCGTAGTCCCGATATTTATACCTCTCAATAGTTCTTCTAGATCATATTGTCGCCATGAGTCTATTCAAATTCCCCGCTGTCGCTTATATACATGATTCTTTGTAATCTATCCGTGTATAGGGGGCATTCTAGCAGTATGTACAACAGTTTCGGGAATACTATTCTGAGGTGATCGTTATTCACCTTGCGTATAGATGGCGTTTCTGTGGTGGTTGTTGTGGGAAAAGGGACTTATTAAGTGAAAACCCAAAAGCAGAACTGTGGTTAAACTGTTCAAATTAACGATATAGTTCTAAAAGAAAAGGAACATCAAGCAGACTAAAAACAAGGCTATTGAACTAAGCCGCTTGCGCAAGTATCCAGGAGAACGAGCATAACGGGAACAGGGACCATCTACCTATCTATTATTGCATATGGATAGATAAAGCGATCACTTTATCTTTATACCATATATACCTTTACCTATACTTAACCTTAACTGTGAATTTATACCACACACACATTGATTATATAATAAATTTTATTTATATAATACAAACAGAAAGAGAAAGTTACATGCATACAGTTACTTTTAGGAGAAATGAGTCTACGTAAAATTAATCAAATTGTAAACAAAAAGGGATTCTATCACTGGATTGTGACGAATGAGCAAAATATCACTATCCACGATATACACGAATTTATTTACAAACACTGGATTACTTCTTGTGCTTTATTACACTTTAAAAATCACTATTACTTTACTCAACAACTATTTGCTACCTTTACGGCTGAACCGATTAACACACACTATCGCCATCTGGCTATGGATTCCCCTCTCTCGATTATGAACTTAATTCTCCGTATTCGATATGTGTATCGGTGGCGGTTTTACATTAGCGTGTGTGAGAACACAGTAGCTGGCGACGATAGAGCCGACGATACAGCCAACAATATCGTCGTTCAGGAACATAGTTTTCCCAATCAAGTTCAAATCTCAGTAACAAAAACAAAATCAGGAATGTAAACAAAAGAGTCTAGATGACATACAAGAGATGCACATTTTCACAATTATTATTGAAGTGGTCGGAGGCATTAATAATATTACAAACGGAGTTAAATTGATTTTACATCAGATAAGAATAAAGAGTGAATCAAATTAAGTTATTAACTTTAAATCAGTGAATGATCTTATAGTGATGCATTCGAGCTGCCTTCGACCTTTTTCCATACCATAAGTATTTATACTCTTTCTCTTTCTTTAAAGATTTTGCTTGCATAAATAGTACTTGAGTACATTTGGTAAGAGCATGATTAAAGTAAACATTACCACCACTCTTCTCACTTATTTTGACCTCGTTGTTGCTGCTACTAGTGTTACTACGTATGCTGGACTTGATATTTTTCCTCCTTTTCATCTTCTCTTTCATTATTCCCTGTTTAAGGGACATTTTCTTTTATTTTTCTCCAAGAGTTAATCTGCTTCACGTAACATTTGGTGATCTGATCGTTTGGAACTCCCAATGAGTCGGGGAATAGTTTCTGGGCTAAGCTTTAAGAATTGCTTTCATTGAAAAATTTAACACAAACGTCACTTTTACTCAGAGAGATAACATTTTCTTTTATTTTTCTCTAAGAGTTAATCTACTTCACGTAATATTTGGTGATCTGATCGTTTGGAACTCCCAATGAGTCGGGGAATAGTTTCTGGGCTAAGCTTTTAGAATTGCTTTCATTGACGTTGTGTATACTGACAATTTCAATATTATTCTATAATTGATTTTGTTGCTCCCAGTTCAGAGGACTTTCCAGATTGATTACTTTCTCGTTGAAAAAAGATCTCTTCTCATTGGGAGGATAAAGAGAGCAACATTTCGCTGTTCATTTGTTCCAAGTTAGAAATTTTCTCAAATATTTGCTGGAGCGTAATTTGTTGTCGTTGTCGCACTAGAGACCGAATTTATTGCTGGTAACTTTGAAGTGATTCTGCGTAGTCGTATTTTTAGCGGGTCCCATACTTCTCAAATTCATGAGCTTACTCTTGATTTGAGTCGCATCGGGGGAGTGAAGTTATATATTCTGCATATTCTACTAAGATATTGAAACAGCTAATATGAAATAAACACTTGCCACAAGTAATTTTTAAGGAGGAATTTCTCTCTATTTTCTCCAAACAAAACGAAAACCTTGAACTCATATTGATTATATAAAGAGCGACAGAAAAAAGAACCACATCCCACGACACATATTTTTTCAATTTGTGCTTTTGAATGAAAAATGATTTGGCCAGTAGAATACTGGCTGTGTCTTTCTTTGCATTACGGTATTTAAAATCTGCTTCTTGTTGTTGCTAAGTTGTTCTGGGTTATTTAGTCAGCATGGTATGAACATTATCTGTCTTAGCAAATTAGCTACCAGCGGCGCCATATGGACCCGTACGCTTTTCCGGATAAAAGCAATTTTTAATTTCCTCACAATTGCTGTGTTCCCCGTTACATTGCAAAGAGAAAAGTATAGACACAATAAAATTAAATTCAGATCAGTGGAGCTCATTTTGGTAAAGAAGTAGCTGTGGCTTGTGATTATGATTCAAAAAAAAAAATAAAAAAAAAAACAAAAGGGAAAAATGCCACTACAGAAAGGGTAAGTAGAGTTTTTAATTATTATAACAAGTTTTTCCGAAATAAAAAAAATTAAGGTGATCCGAAACATCCTGGCCAGCCAGGATAAAATCTTGTAGCTCGGCGTCCATATGGCCCTGCTGGACCATACTCAGTGCTATTTTTCTTAATACGTATTATGTTTTGTTATTTTTAGATACGGAATGAATGTGGAAGAGGTGATAACAACAGAGCTGCAAGCATTGGATGAAGATTATGAGTCAATCGGTATTGTTGTAGTATTGCTAATGTCGATTCAAATAAAGATTCCGGCTAGGAAGACTACGATCTGTTGTCACAATTTAGAGTGCGCTTCAGTTTTTGGTTAACCAAAAAATGTCCTGCCTGTTTAACCTTTGAATTTTTACAAACTCACAAAATTGGTTCGAAGTGATGTCAGTACAGTTTCAGCCCATACTTCCCAAAGCTATGATGTTACATCGGAAGAAGCAGCATGTAGCTCGCCTGTACTATTCAGTAAAGGTGTTGAAGTAGTATTGACAAAAACACCTGTAAGCTGTAGTAACCGACAAATAAAGAGTTACCGTTAGAGATATTTCAAATGCTTTGCAAGGAAACCAACCAATATGCAGCGCATACAGGAAGTTCAAATCCTCATATAAACCTAAATGAGATGAAAGTAAAAAAATACTCATTTGTAGCCAGTAAAAGAGGATACTGGGCTAATGACTTGGATCTACGAAACGAGTTAGTTTTTCAAGCTATGCGAAGAGGCAGGTTTGAAACAATCTTTCGTTATTTATATTTTATAGACTATGGACTGCAGCAGGCGGGCGATAAAATATCGAAAGAGAACTGGATACCAAAAATGTCTGCATTAGCATTAAAGAAAGAAATTCTAAAAAAGCCCTGTGGACATATTGTTAGTTCTAAAATGGATGGTTCTGGCATACTTATTACCAAATGGAACGACAACTCCATTTGGTACGGAAAAAATCCAATATCTAAAGATGGTCGATACTCCAGACAAGAAAATAAACCAAATCGGGTAACACGCCCACTAGCCATCGCAATGTACAATAAGTACAGACAGATTGGACCAAAATGTAAACGCTTACCGAATCAGAGCTTAAGGCAAGAAATGGTGGTCCTCCATCTTCACCTGACTTTTGGACGTATTATTGCAGAATTCTGCAAGGAACCACAGGAGGCGCTTTGAGTCAGCTGGAATTCTGGCGCCAGATAGGTATTCGTTATTGCCGTATGTACGGTGATATAAGCCCAAATGATCGCCCTCCACAGGAGTCTTGGGAGTATATACAACGGTACGACAATGTTGGATACTACTTCGTAACGGTTCCAGATGGCAAAAAAGAAAATATGCGGAAGTAAGCTGCGTATCAAAAGAAGAAGAACTATGTGCTTGAAATGCGACGTTGGCCTATGCATAAAATGCAATCATAAATATCACTTTCTCCGTGTTGATGATTAAATTACATTTGTGCTTCATTCTTTATATTTTCAATAAAAAACACTTACGTACAATAAAGTTTGTCCAACTAAGGCACTTGATTTAATATATATAACAGAAAAGCGGGAATTGTATATGAATAATTTGGGTAGGTTATAGTTCATGTTTGTAGGGATGCTTATCATATTTGTGTTCTTTACAAATTTTACACTGTTTTCTGATTTTGTCCATCTTGGCTCTCAACTGTGGGAAATAAATCTTTTGCAATAATTCCAGTTTATTTGCACGAGAGTTGCGATGCGCATGATTATGTTCTCAGATGATTTCGGCTTCCTGCTGTGTTTCGTCCTTTAAGTCTATGACTTGATTCCTTGCAAAACGTACCCTGTATTGCCTAAAATGAGATGAGTAGATTTCTTGAAGTTTGCCTAAAATGATTTCATCATTTTAATTTGCTGGTGGACTTTTAATTGCTTCATGCGTATGTCAGCCGTCGGTGATCAGTAAATATTTTCAGAACCGTAGGACCGCAAACGTAATTTCTCAAAGTATTGAGAGCTTATACTATGGCTAACATTTCCTTTTCGTTGATAGTGCTCTTCAGATAAAGGTTATCGGTTTATTATCTTGAGCGAAAACTGCGCCAATGGCATAGCCCGTAGCGTCTGTAGTCAGGTGGAATTTTTTAAAACAACATCCTCTGAAGTTGGTGAACTTTTCATTTTGTCGAACGTATCCATGACCTCAATGTTCAAATGTAAGAGTCTTTTTGCTTGAACTGTCTTTTGGCGTACACCCACGTACTCCCCTCTTAAAAAGGCTGTAAGGGGCATCGCATAATATGTAATAAATCTGCGACAAAATCCCTACAGACCAAGAAATTATTGCAGATATTTGAAAGTTCGTGCGAAACTTGGTGATTGCTTTCACTTCAACTGGGTAGGCCTTTATACAATCCGAAGATCCGACCAACCCGAGAAACTTAACTTTATCCTAAGGTTGGCTTTCTGAAGAGTTTCGAAAATATTTTGAAATTTTTAAAGTGTTGTTTGAGATATTCACTGGACACGATTATGACATCGATGTAGACATAACTTATCTCACAGATGTGTTCTCGTAAGATATCGTCTAGGACTATCTACATTTTCGGTACATTTTCAGCCCAAAGCGAAGACTTACAATTCGTATTTCCATTATATACCGAGCATTCAGTTTTCTCGATATCGTGTAGAGGCATTTGGTGGAGTCAATTACCATTCGGTACTTTTTCTCACCAGAAGTGTCTACTGTTTTTGTTACAATCCACACCGGGAAATTTTACGGTGACCTTGAAGGTCCAATGATTCCATCATTTAATAGTTGATTGATTTGTTTGACGCCATAGAATATGGATAATACTTCGAGTAAACGGGATCTTCCCTCGTCGTGCGAATTGTTCTTTTGACTTTGGTGGTGAAAGTCTGCTTTTCATTTGGTTTCCCAGAAAGGTTGGCGTAATTCATAGTTATGCGACTAAGTTGTTCATGTTGTTCTTGCGACGAATGTTGAGTTCTAAGACTCACGATTCTAGGATGACATTCGCATTACCCACAATCTGATTGCGAAGTATATTGAGGATAATAAAGTATTTTGGTGTGCCTCTAAATTGATTTTAGATGTTTAACAACCTTTTAACGCCTTGGCACCCGAAACAAAATTAACCAGGAGTTCCGGAGAACTCTCTTAAACACCTCGTAACCTCTGGTACTTTTCAAGATCGTTTAGGTTCGTGCGAAAACGTCCGTGTATGGTTTCATCGGTTGCTTAATGAAACCGATTTTTCGGATTTATTATCGATTAAATGAGGTTTCTGCATTCAGTCTGGCTGACGCGACTTGCAATGCCTGAGATTAGTAATTCCAATTCTAGAGTTTTAGTGGAATCAATGTATTTTGTTTCGAAACTGATGGACTTTGATACGGTACTGATGGATTTTGACTCGAAACTGATGGATTCTCAAGGTTTAATACATCCATTCTCAAGGCTGATTCGGTTCACAACTACGGGTACCATATTAATTCTTCACAACGCAAGACGATCACTTCTGCAATTATAACTTAATGCTATCACTTAACAGTATTTCTCATCTCAGCAGTTTGTTTTCGCTATCTTATTCTTTCGGTCATTACCCAAATTTCATAACCATAGAAAACTGCAAGCTTGGCTTTGACACCAAGCTCGGTCTTCCTGATTACAGATCCACAAAGCTGTTTCAAAATTGACCCAGACCAATCATACAGGAAGTCTTGGCATTAATAATTCCATCGCTCGTGGAACAGACCCCGAGATACTTGTACTTCTCCACCTGCATCAATGGGACTCCACTGACCTGTAGAGTGCATTGAACAGGCGTTCTGGAGATAGCCATAACCTCCGATTTGTCCACGTTGCGCACATACGGCCACAAACCTATCGAGTGCGCGCTGGAGTTCCGTCTCGTCTGGGAAGATGAGAGGATCACTAAGTCATCTGCAAAAAGAAGATTACTTACCCTCAACTCTCCCAATGTGAAACGTTCCTCGCATTACCTGCGCTGCAAAATCCAGTCCATATACACCATGAAAACGAGAGGTGACAAGACGCACTCTTGGCGAAGTACAACGCCCACGGTGAAATCTGCTTACTTATAGAGACTGTGTAGAGACAGAATGGACCTCAGAAGAGGACCTTCAATCCCATACTCCTGCAGAACACTCCAGAGTTAACCTCGAGAAACTCGGTATGCGTTTTCCAAATCCACAAAACAACGGTAGATGAGCTTGGCATACTCCCAAGCCTTCTCCAGTACCATTCTTAGAGTGAAAAGCTGGTAGGTTGAACTTCTACCTTGACGAAGGCCGCACTGTTCATACCCCATCCTGGGCTCGGTCATAGCTCTAGAATGCGCTTCCAACACCGCTTTCCCGGGAAGACTTAAAAGAGATAAACCCCTGTAGTTGTAGCAGTTCCTTTTGTCCCCCTTCTTGAAAAGTAGGACAATCACTCCAGTGTGCCAATCGCTATGTGTCTCACCACGTTCCCAGGCCACTTTAACGACACGAGAGAGCCATAAAACTCCCTTTTTACACTTGCATTAAGCATTTCTGGCCGGATTTCATCCACACCGGCGGACTTGCCAACTTTTAGCAATTCAATCGCCAAAATGGCTTCCTCCGCCGTTGGACTATTCTCCGCCCCACTCAAGGGATTGAGCAGCTAGGAAAAGTGCTGGCTCCATCAGCGTAAGACGTCCACCTCATTCGAAGACATTCAATTTCCTTCCTCTGAGTCGGGGAATGGTTTGCCAGAACACCTTTTCCGCAGATCTATTGTCGCTTTCCAACATCTCGCCGAACTCCTTCCAAGACTGCTCTTTAGCTGCCACAGCCAATTTTCAAGTTCTTCGCGCGTCAATGTACCGGTCACGAGAAGCAGAGTGCCCCAAGATAGTCCAGTCGCTGTAGGTTTTCTTCTTCTCTCTGATGGGTTCTTGAACTCCAGCGTGTTAAACCATGCAGTTCTTTCCTCACCACCAGCCGCCACTCAAAGACGCTTCACTCCACAAGCATCCCGTGCACAGGCAATGACAGCCGCTGAAGTCGCTCAAACCTATGTGCCGAGCAAAATTTAGCCGCAGCTCACTGTTCTGTAGTTTCTCCTCTCGCACCGTATGCGTGTAACCACTCTTTCCGCCTTGGCAGGAGAGGTACAGAGTACACAACAGCAAGTGATGATCAGTTGACAGTTTAGCCCCTCTCATCACACGATTATCACAAACCATCCATTTCTCAGTTTAGCCCTCATCACACGATTATCACAAACCATCCATTTCTCACACGATGGTATCACAAAAAGGTATATCAACGATTTCTGTTGAAGACTCTGACGGTGCCATGTGTATTTACGAATGCCAATGTGTGGAAAGAATGTCTTCATTATGGACATGCCATTTGTACATCAAAAGTCCAATAACTTTTTTCAGTTCGCGTTCCGGTGAGGATAACCGTTCCTCCCAATCACACTCCCCAATATCAGTACATCCACATCCACGTGAGTATTAAAATCACCCACCAGGATATAGGAATCCATTCCCGCTACCCTTTTCAGGGCAGCATCAACTTCATCCAGGAAAGCCGAGTACTATGACTCTAGATTTTGTGCATACACATGCACCAAAGTTGAGCTTTCAAGTTGAAGCTTTAAGATCCCGGCTTTCCTTTCCAATGGTATCCACTCCAATACCCTGTCTGTCAACATGGGACTTGTGAGTATCCCTACTCCTGTCTGTGCAGACATTTAAGGTGCAACTCCCGACAGAAAGAGTTTCCACGATATCCAAACGATAACTGGCAGCCTCCTCAACTAGCTCCTCATCTTTTCCTGAAAGCGAAGAGATGTTCCATGTGTCTATCCTAATTCGATACCCTAGTCCGTTGCCTTTTGATCCGCGTACGCACTGGTTTGTGCATGGCGTGACATCCGTCCCACCCCCATAGCGGCTCACGAGGCCACTGCTGGGTTGCCCGTAGTTCCTTCGATCTAAGCCCGACCGGCTGCCGAGCGGGACAGACCAGCAGACGCTCGCATACTGCCAACATTCAGGCCTGGCTCCAAATGGGGCCCTGGCAAACCAGGGTAGGCAATATCCGAGACCAATCGTGTTTGGGGGGAAGGCCAGGCTTGGGATGTATGAAAATAAACTCCTACGCCAATTTTTTTTCGTACTGAACAATAGTTAATATAGAGCTTTTATAAAGGTTGTCTTAAGTTAATTGAATTAAAAATGAGCGCACTGCACCCACCCACGAGCTTCCTTAAAGATCGACTTATGTGCTTTTGGTCGAGAAGCACTTTTCGCGAAAGAAATGTACGCGAATACACTTTGATGCGGTGACTTTAGCTTGCCCCACGTTTTGCGCAAATTAAACTATTTAGAGTTGATTTTCCTTAAGAAAATAATTTTATTCTTAACCGACTGCCTTCGCGGCTGGCTTCGAACTAACTACAAAAATATTCAACTTTCAGTCATAGCAATCTCATGAATGTATCGAAGTCACACTGCGAGAGAGCAGTGAAGTTTGATCTGTACACGATCAAGTCGCCATAAGGAAGAGGGAACTTATCATATCTGTTTTAGACCAATTTTTGCATCAACAATGAATGTGGGGGTTACGTTGCCATTCTTGACGTCTGCTGGTAAGCATGATACACAGTAGGTACAGCAGTTATTGTCTTATGCGTAGCTGATTGAGCATATACGAAAGACCTCCTAACCATACGGTGTCAAATGCCTTCTCCAGGCACCCGCACATTGCTTCTGGCTCTTGTTCTAGTGGATATCCGACACCAGTTTCGACGCAGTATGAATAGTGTCATGCTCCACTTTGAAACCGAATTGGTTATCCGGAATTTTAAGTTTGTCCTCAGTACTATTAATCAGAGCTCTATTTATCACTTTCTCGAATACATTACTGATGTTCGGAACTAAACTAATGGACCGGAGGTTGCAGGGATTCAAAGGATCTTTTCCTCTCATGGATATGTGTTGTACAATCGCAGTTTTCAAATGCTCCGGATAATATGAGTTATTCAAAGTGTTGTTAAAGATATGATATTAATCACTTCCAGGGGAGATGTCTTAACACAATCTTCGAGATCCAATCGACTTCCACTGACTTCTTCTTCTTTAGTGATTCGATGACCGCATGGAGCTCTATCTTCGATATGAACGGGGGATGCCCACCCTTAGTCGGCGACGGCATTACTTTCCAAGTTATCATCATTGAACACGACAATGCCGATGTTCTCAAATCGCCATTGTTGCATTGTGAAAATGAGCATGTCTGCTTGAAAAAGAGGGTTGGTGAGCCAGTACACGGTTATTAACCTATATCGGAGACGTATTGTCTCTCTCTACCGGCTCTTGTCTTTCTCCCCAAGGCTAGGCTGCCGATGTTCTCGATGCCGCCTGACTATGCTTTTCCCCCTGCAGCTCATCGGGTGAGGCATTGGTGTTGCGGCGTTTCTTATTTTTGGGAAAATTTGTTTTCCTCCTTCTGTTTACTGCAGCTTCTTTGGGCACTGTTGATAGGTGACCTGACACTGCCACCGGCTTTTGCTTTTCATTGCCCGTTTCTGAGATTACTATTACTATTACTGCTCTGTTATGGGAAATGATATGAATGTCAGACAGATTTCTCCCACACCATTATCAAAATGAATTTACTAATAAAGATAATCTCTTTTATTAATATTAATATTATAACTATTAATATTCCTATCCAAAAATGTAACAAAAGGGGTCGGAATAGAGCACGCGAAGCTAAGCTAACTAACCTAAACCATGCCTAAATTCACCTAACTAACATCACAGCTATACCTAACCTAAGAACACATACATAATTCACTTTTATTCATAAACACTTCAAACACTTTTAAGAAAATATTAATATATAATAATATATAATATATTAATATTGTCATACATTGTTATATAAACGTCCTTACTTTTAGCCGAAATGAGTCTACGTAAGATTAATTAAATTGTCCACACAACATGGTTCTATCACTAGATTGTGACGAATGAAACACAGTGACGAAAGTTCACTACTCACACTACAAGAATCGATTTACCAGCAAACACTGATTGACTTGTTATACTTTATTACACGTTAAAATCACTATTACTATTACGATTAACACGTTGAACGCTATAAAATACCAAACTGCACTGTAATAAATATTTGACTGAAGTAACTCGCATCGACCGTCGTCCCGATATTTATACCTCCCAATAGTTCTTCTAGATCATACTGGCGCCACGAATGCATGGAATTTCCCCGCTGACGCTTATATACATGATTCCTTTTAATCTATCAGTAAAGGGTGGCGGCTCCCGTATCAGTAAATAGGTAGCGACATCGTTCTTTTAATTGCGTATATTTGGCGTTGGTGTCCTGAATATCTCATCTTATACGCGTTATACTATTCACGTCATACTACCCACCACCTAAACTTGTTCGTCAATAACAAGATTCAGAATTCAAACCATGTACGGTGCCAGTCGATCGAGATGGACGCCTCTAAATTCTGCTTGGCTGCTGACATTCCATTGTATCCGCTAGTCCACATCATTAATCCGTTTTATATTGGCTTGGGTGGCAGTCCTTTCTTCCGTTGTGGATTGTGAAGCAACACCAATTGTCCCTCTTCAAAGCCTCCAGAATTAGCTTTGATGGCATACCTCGCCTTAATTTGTTCACTCTTGAGTTGTGTGACTCTTCTCATGCTTCGATGAATCTGATCTAGGCGTTCTTTGAGGGATGATGACTCTACTTTGGTTGTCGACATACCAAACCTCAGGTCTGCTGGAAGCCACAACTCCGATCCGAATACTGCTTTTGATGGTGACGTGGATGTTGTGTCATGAGTAGCTGATCGATATGCCATAAGGAATGGTTATATGTGCTCATCCCAGTCTTGTTGATTCTTATCAACCACTTTCCTCTAGTGTTCCTCAAGTGTCCGGTTGATTTTTTCCACCATTCCTCTGGGTGCAGTGGTGTTGTCCTTGTCTTGTGTATGCCTAACATCCGATACAGTTCCTTGAAGACGGCAGACTCGAAATTTCTTCCCTGCTCCAATTGAACTCGGCATATGCAATTGGGGAGGAACGCATCCGCACAAGACTTAGATTCCGTATGGCGTAAACCTCCGGCCACTTGCTGAAGTAGTCGATTACCACCAGGACGTACATTTTACCATGTTCGCTGGTCGGAAACCTACCCTTTCGAATGGTGCTCCAACGTTGTATTGGTGCATCTTCCACCTCTTCTTGATTGTGGCCCCTTTGCCTTTTTGCAACTATCACACACTTGAATCAAGCAAGCAACCATTACCACTGAGCCGAATATGCTTTGGCGATATTATTTTCGCTGGCCATTTCCTCCCACTTCGGTCTAATTCCACGTTCTATGATCCACGATCTGTTCCAGCTACCACTTCACCGACGGTAAGACGCTGAGCCATTGCACATTCCTTTTCTTCGGCCATTGTGGAATGTTTGCACTCTACTTTACAAGGCCGTCGCGATAGTGCATCTGCATTGCCATGTCAGTGTTCTATGTTGAAGTGATACCTCTGCAACATTTCAATCCATCGAGCAAGTTGTCCTTCAGAATTCTTAAACTGGAGAAGCCACCGTAGTGCAGAATGATCCGTTCTCAGATGGAATTTTTGGCCATACCAATACTTGTGGACATGCTTTACACTTTCCACCACAGCCAGAAGCTCCATTCGCGTGACGCAGTAGTTTCTTTCAGGCTTGGATAAGATTTTACTGAAATAGGCAATTACCTTTTCGTCGCCATCGATTACTTGGCTGAGGACATCACCTATGCCATAAGCGCTTGCATCCGTGTCCAGTATAAAAGTGGTGCCGAATACTGGATACGCGAGGAATTGGGCTGAACAGAGCAGCTTCTTCAACTCTTGAAACGCTGTCTCCTGCGGCTCCTTCACACAAACTGCTGATTCTTCCAATTTAACTCGTGGAAGCTATGCGAACGATTCGCGAAAACTGGTACAAAACGCCGGTAATAGGTGCACAATTCTAGAAAATTTCGTAGCTCGTGCAGATTTGTAAGCCTCAGCCAATCTTTTACCGCCGATATCTTTTCCTCGTCGGTGTGTACGCATTCTCTGGTGATCCGATGTCCAAGGTATTACACTTCTTTCTTGAAGAGCGAACACTTCTTCGTACTGAGCTTAAGTCCGGCTACCGCAATGCGTTGGAATACATCTTTCAGATTTCTCAGATGGCCGTTGAAATCCTTACCCATGACAATGATGTCGTCGAGGTACACCAGGCAGGTCTTCCAGTGTAATCCGCTCCATTAGCCATTCAAATGTAGCTGGGGCATTGTACAGTCCAAATAGCATTACAAGTAATTGCCAGAAACAGTCCCCAGTACTAAAAGCGGTGTTCTCCCGATAGTTTTTGGCGATTTCCGCTTGCCAATAGCCACTTTGGAGGTCCAATGTAGTTACTTTCTTCAGTTACTTTCTTGGAAGAGGGTAACTGTCTTTGTTTGTTACCTCATTCAGCTGTCTGTAGTCCACATAGAAGCGCGTGCTGCCATCCTTCTTCGTGACTAATACAAATGGCGGGCTCCCCAGACTTGTCGATGGCTCAATGAAGTTGTTCTGTTGCATTTCCTCCACTAGCTCGGTAATCTCGTTTCTCTTTGCAAATGGTACTTTCCTTGGTGCTTGTCGGATCGGCCTGGCATCTCCGGTGTCAATTCGATGCTTAACTACGCTTATTCTGCCTCATTTCTCGAACTTGATGCAAATATAGAGCTGTATTTTGTCAGCAGCTCTTTCACTTTTTGCGCCTGCTGCGATGATAGGGTTTTCCTACATTCGGCAATGAATTTACTTAAGATGCAGTTGGATGTTAGTTGCACTTTACGCTTTGGCTGGGTCACGAAATTCACTATCGTCGCTACTTCTTGACAATGTCCCATAAGTTGGCCTGTCCTGATTCTCTGCGTTTCTTTTCCCAATTTGAGGACTCTTTCCGGTAACAACTTTTTATCTTTGGCTTCAAAGAGGGTTCTTCCTTCAATGAGGCTTCAATGCCGGTCCTAATCATAAGGTCCGCTCCCAGAATTAACTCATCAACTATATCCGCCACTAAGAACTCGTTCTCAACTGTCGCTCCACCTATTGTGGTACAATGGTATCGGGCAATATCCGAAGTATATCGGACATAGTAGTATATCAACCTCTTCCACCAGATCCTTTCTTATGATTCTCCCGTATCCAATGTCACCGTTAACCGTCTACCTCCAACTATGCCATCGACAGTGATGTTATTTTCGTTCCTTCCGAGTTGGGAAACAGAGATTGTGGGGAAATTCGTTGTGGGAGCCAGTTTCTGCCCTTCTAAACTAACTCTTTTTAGTTTAACGACAGCTTCCTGCCGCCCTTCTCTCCTGTCGGGTCCGCCTGTAGTCGTTTGATGTATCGTGCTGGTGACTGGGAGCTGGAACGTTTTCGACGCTCCTTACAATCGCGTCCCATGTGTCCAATTCTATTGCAATCCAAGCCTAGAATGTTTCTCGAGCTGAATCCGGCAAAACATCTACTCTGCTCGTTCTAGAATAAGACACACACGCCAATCCCGCCGAAACGGACAGAGCAGAAGCAACCGTTTCCGAAGGTGCTCTTTGGTTACGATAGTGTTGTACGCTTCGTCTCCAGATCCCTTATTCCATCAGGGATTTGACGTTTTCGATGAACTCCATCGTTGAGCCGGCGTACGCCAAATGTGCCAATCGCCCAATCTCTGCAGCAAATTCCTGGAGCGACTCACCGTTGCGTTGTTTCCTGCTCTTTCACTCCATCTTGGAGACTTGCATGTGGTGTTCACTTCCATACTTGCGCTGTAGCGAGCCCATGATTGCGTAGTAGTCCGTCTGGAGATGATATGGAATCGTTTGGAGAACAACACAAATGTGCCGTCATCAAGTTTGCTGACTTGTAATTGTGTAACTTCACCCCCCTTTGACAAAGAATTCTCCTCAATTCCATCCTTAATTTTTTTTTATTTCTACCTTAAGTTTTTTATTATTTTTACATATTATTACAACTATAGCTACTACCACAAGTTTGACAATTAAAAGGCTAGAACTTATAATATAGTGATTATTCCTATGATACTTAATTTGTTCTAAATGTTTTAAATTTTGAATTTGAAAAGCATTTAATACATTCGAAATATTAATTTTTTCATATATTGTCACATTATTCATTATGCAAAATTTTGGATAAACTCTATATTATAATTAGACATTATGACATTTAGGACTTTAATTGAACAGTTATTAACATTTACAATAAAGTTTCCACTTAAAGTAATATTTCTATCATCACATTCGTTTACAATATGTTCCTTAACTAAGTTCTTACAAACATACAAATATTCATCGATAGTCACAATTTCGGTTTTATTGTTATTGCGGAAATTACATTCTCGTTAAATTATACAGTTATTAATTTTCTTTAGACTCTGTATATGTAGGTTATCGGGATTATAACCATATCTGTTGCCATTTATTTCAACATAATATATTGGCTTAATGTCAATTTCTTTAAAATGTTTGTTTAGAATAGAAATAATCATATTCAACGTTGTCTGAATATAATCTTTAGGTAACTTAATTGCTAAGACAAGTTTTGTATTATTTAATCGAATACCTCCAATTTTGACATGCTTTAGCTTGAAGTACTCTAGTTCCACACTTTCTAATAGTTCGTTTATTAAGATATTTGGGTGTAATAATCCCTGTTTTGTTTTGATGTTATTTATATTATCCATGAACTGTTGATTTATACCTATTTGTTTGTTCAAATTTTCTATAGCATCATTGTCATTCGTTTCGACTATTTTAAGATGTTCAGCAATATCTATCCTATCTTGGTCATCCATTGTTCCGAATAGACATTTCTGACCAGTTCCAATGAAATTTATAAGACCTCTTTTTTTTCGATTAGGGAGTGTTAATGCCTTGACTTTTGCTTTAGTATTCAAAATTTCGCTAAGCAGTGGACCATTCTTCATTAAATTAAGTTTTTGAAGTCTCATTTCAGTAGACTCTACTACTGCTAGAATTTCTAAAGTGTCTATTATATGTATTATCGTTTAGGAATTGTTTATTAATTCGACTGATCCTCGGTATAGGGTAATATAAACTTGCTCACTCTGGATCGGTGTTATTAGGAGAGATGATTGTGCTGTTGTCACGGTTATCAACATGGTTATTAGTTTCATAAGCCAATTCTGTAACTGTAAGATTATTTGATCTTTTAACTGTGGTGGGATGAACATTTACTATCTTTTTTTTTCGGTAATAAGATTCATTCAAGTACCTTAAATGTTTGTAATTTCTAATAAAACCTTCATCCCTATTTTCTTCATAATAAGCCCTAGTTGCGTTCCTCTTATTTAAAATTTTATCTTTCTGTCTTGAAATTTTAGTAACTAATACTTCCGGGTCTACGTTCCTAGTTTGATTCGGACTCATTCCAGTTGTGGAATTGTGGCGGTTATTGTAAACTAAAACGGCTTTATGCACTTTTCGGAAAGTTGTAAGCTCTTGGTCTTTAATTGTTAGTATAATTTCTAGTAAAGTGGAATGAAAGCGTTCAATATCAGAGTTTCCAGTGTGAGAATTCGACATGGTAAAATGAACATCGATGTTATTTTCCTTGAAAAATTCTTTGATATTTTCAGACTTGAATTTATTATTGCAAATAATTTTTCTAGGTTAACCAAACTTTGTTAAATGATCCTCAATTGCTTCTATTTTACTAACCCAATTTTTACTGTTCAAACTGTATACATATGACTGCTTTGTTAGCTTATCAAGAAAGTAAGGAAGAAAAGCTTATTAAAGCGATAAACGTCCATATGCAGAATTTCATTGGCATCAGAAGGAGTTTCCGATCTTTTAAATTTTGGTTTGAGAGGTTTTCTGTCGTACTTGCCCTCCTAACATGTTTGACAGTTTCCAATAACTTTCGAAATGTCTCTAATAAGTCTTGGGTAATACAATGTGTTTGAGCTCTCAGTGTGTACTTAATAAACGAGATGTTTTTATGTGCTCCAAAAAGACTTATCAGACATTGTTGAACTTTATTGTACTCGGTGTATGGCAGTTCGGTATAAATACTTACAATTCCTTTTTGTAACACTCTCTTGAAAAGATCTTCCCAATAAGACTTATTTTTAGTCATATCTAATTGAATGATTTTTCTACCATGAATTACTTCCTCCTGTCCCAAAACAGAATTTGTTAGAATTAATTGGGTTTTGCATTTATTAACAATATCTTTCTTTTATAGGAAAATTATCTACTTGTTCTTTAGAGGCAGAATGAACTGTTGCCTGGTTCGATTCGGTTTCCTCATCTATTTGGTCGACATCTTTCATACGGCTTAAAAAATCCGCTACTTTATTTTCCTTTCCCCTAAGATATTCGATATCGTAATTGAACTCAGACAATTTAAGAAGCCACCGCTGATTTCTAGCGGAGAACTCTTTTCCGTTGTATTTTTTGTTGAAATACTTTATGGGTTGATGGTCAGTAACGATTTTGAATTTTATTTCCCCATAAATATGGAATAAAATATGTCACAGACCAAACAATAGTTAAGAATTCCTTATCGGTAGGCGAGTAGTTCTGTTCGTGATCATTTAACGACCTAGGTGCATAGCAAATTGGCTGACCCTCTTGGGTAAACACAGCGCCCATTGCAAAGTTCGAGGCATCTGTAAACAATGAAAATGGTTTTCCGAAATTTGGAAATCTGAGTACGGGGTAATTTATGATATATTGTTTTAATGTTTCAAAGGCCTGAATATATTCGGGATCGCTAATATTGATCTTTGAACCTTTTTTCAAAATTTTCGAAATTTCTCACAAATTTTCGATAAAATCCAGTGACTCCACGGAATGCTTTTAGCTCTTTTTCCAACGATGTAATTACATCCGACGATGTAATTTGGTATACATTTGACATTTTCTGGATTCGGTTTCATGCCTTCTTCTGTTAATATATGGCCTGAAAATTCCGTGTCCTTTTGAAGAAAAGAACATTTGTCAAACTGCACCTTCAGGTCATGCTTAGCAAGGACATCGAAAATCGTAGTAATGGCATGGAGATATCTAATATCCTGTCGATATTAGGTGGAGGGTATTTGTCGTCGAACGTAATATCGTTCAATCTTCTATAGTCCACACAGAGTCTTAGGTTTTGTTTTCCTGATTTAGGTAACTTTCTTGTTAGTGTTATTTCTATATTGTCTGTCATTGTTGTGTGACATTTCTCGAATGCTTGCCAATCTGAATATATGAACGCAAGATGGACAATATTGTATGAAAATCAAATTCATTTCTAATTTCTCTCGATAGCTGACCGATTGTTAATTCTTTTATTTTTGCTACCATTATGTGCTTTACAGAATTAACAATCTCGCCAATGTTAGTTTCATATAATGCATACTCATGAGTTTCTTTTATTTATGTTTAGATTACTGATTTTAAGTAATATGTTATTGAAATCCACGACGGGGCGAAAATGCTGTATTAGATGACCTTTGGTGTCTTCCCACGTTGTTATCGGCCTCGTATACAAAAGACTCTTTGCTGTCCCCACGATCTGGATGTTGTATATCGCCTTAAATACTTCCACCTTTTGGTTCTCAGGAACGGCAGTTAGATGGGTGTCCACACAAGTAAGGAATTGGTTCAGCTCGTCTTTCTCACCGGGAAACACCTTTATATACGATATAGTTTTCTTTGTGGGTTCTGGTCCCCTCAGATTAAGTTGTTACTAGAAGTCCTGTTGTTGCCTTTGAACAGCGGCTATGTTCGGCGAAAAGTTCACTTTTATGCACGATCACTTTTACACTATCACCAATATATTCGGATGGTGGCGGGGTTCGTGGACGGGATTTCACTTTTCTACAACCGTTTAGTAACACCGTATTAAGCACTGATTTTTAGTTTGAATACCGTCGTGATTATTCTTTAGGTTCGTCTTTAAATTTCTTCCAGTCTAGAAGAAACACACACTGTGTCAAATTAACCGGGGCCGTACTTTCAGATGTTTCTGCAACTTCATATGCGAATTCGTAGTTTTCTGGATCTATTCCATCCTTTTGGAAAGCGTCACGCAGCTAATTCAGTTTAGCGGATATGAGTCTACGTAACATTAATTAAACTGTCCACACAAAAGGGTTCGACCACTGGATCACTATTCACTATTTACATTATTTTGCAAGGAAGCACTGATTTACTTCTTATACTTTATTACACTTTAAAAATTACTATTACTTTACTACAAAGCTCTTTGCTGCCTTTCAGGCTGAACTGATAAACACTTTGAACACTATAAAATCCCAAACCGCATTGTAATAAATATTTGACTTAACTTTACTAATTCTTCAACTGAACTCACTAAACTAACTGAACTGAACTGTAATAATTCTTTAACTGAACTAACTTGCATCGACAGTCGTGCCGATAAATATACTCGCAGTATCGGTGCTAGATCCTACTGTCGCCACGAGTCTATGGAATTTCTCCGCTGACGCTTATATACATGATTCTTTGTAATCTGTCTGTGTATGGGTGGCAGCATCACTTCTTGAAGTAGAACAGAAATACGGGAAAGGTCTTCGAAATTGATCGTTCTTCTAATTGCGTATAGATGGCGTTGGTGTCCTGATTATCTATCCTGATTATACTATTATTAGCATTATCAAAAATCTTAATTATTTTGTTATTTATGCTATTTTTAATAGGTTTTATAAGAAGTTTTTCGCAATTTACATCTTTTGTTAATGGAATGTTTAAAGTATAATATAATAATGAACGATTTGTAAAAATCTTCACTTGAGAAAAATCCAAAGCTTCCTCTATATTACTGTGAGTTACTTTATTTTTATATACAGCACTGATCAAAGTTTTAATTTCTTCTTTTGATAAGATTATAGAATTAATAATGCCATCTTCGGCCCAAGCATCTTTTATATTTATCAATTCGTCCTTAACTAATTTTATTCGATATTTAAAGCTTAATACTAAGTTCGATGGTTTTTATTCATTAATTACACTTTGTTTTTCGTTATTTTCAATTAAGTCGTTTATTTTCCCTTCAATTAGAATAAGATCATTATGTTCTGGATTTCCAGCAATTCATTTCCATGTTGATCCTATAAAATCAAGGGATTTCTTATTTCTCGATGGTTTCAGCAAGGGTCACTACCTGCGAACTGGAGAAATCAAGTATCTGCACTTCTCCACTAGCCCAAGCCGCTTATAAAGGGTGATTTTTTAAAAGCTATAAATATTTTTAAGCTATAAATATATTTAAAAGCTATTTATATTTAAAAAAAAACACATCAAATTCATAAAAATGCATGAAATCTTTATTTGAATCGATAGTACGGTCCATATAATTTAATGTTTGAAGATTATTTCATGCAAATGTTGACCTTGACTGCGCTTCAAATGGTCCATCCGCTAAGTCCAATTTTGGCATACTCTTGCTAACATTTCGGCCAATATCTCACGAATAAATTTTGAAGCGGGCTTGTCTGTATAGACAAGAGCTTTAACATAGCCCCACAAAAAATAGTCTAAAGGCGTTAAATCGCACGTTCTAGGCGGCCAATTGACCGGTCCCGAACGTGAAATAAAATGTTCACCGAACTCGCCACTCATTAAGTCCATTGTTGCGCGTGCTGTGTGGCATGTGGCACCGTCTTGTTGAAACCACATGTCATGTAAGTCAAGCTCTTGCATTTTGGCCACGGTAGCGCTCACCATTCACAGTTACGTTACGATTCGCATCATCTTTGAAGAAGTACGGTCCAATGATGCCACCAGCCCATAAACCGCACCAAACTGTGACTTTTTTGTCACATTGTTTGTTTGTACGACGATTCAGGGTTAAATTATAGACCAAACTGAAGATGTTTGATAGTGAAACAAAACACGAAACATGCGTCAGCTGTTTAAACCAGTGTTGGCAAAAAGATAATAGCTAAAAAATCACTCTTTAGTCTGAAATCAAAATAGTGCTAAAAATATTGTTCTATCTAAGATTAGTTTTATGGTTTGTTTTATTGTTGATAGGAACAGTGGTTCCAAGGTCTTTTTGAATAATATTTTCAACAAAAAGTTTCGTAAGCTTATTCCCTATTCGTTTATTAGTCCTAACAAACAGCTTTTCACCCGGTTGATATGTTTTAGTTTGTCTTTTCGCATTGTGAAACATTAAGTTTGTTCGCTTGGTTCCAGTTAGCTTATTGCTTATCTCATTTTTTAAAGCTGGTTGGAGTGAATGAAATAAATGAACTGGCATGTAGTTTGTTACTGAATGAACTGTCCTATTATACTTAGCTACAGCAAGTAAAAGGAGTTCAGCAGTGTCAGGAATGTAATTTCTAAAATCTAATTTAGTGCACCTAGCTATTTCAGTAAGAGTACTATGAAACCTCTCTACCTACCAGTTTGTTGTGCTGTGGTCACACCAAAGTTTGAATAGTTTTGGAGTTCAATCTCTCGCCATCCCAAACGATAGTTTTAGTATTTTTGAAAAAGTTAAGGATTTCCAAATAGAGCGGGAACAAATGGGTTTAACTATTGCAATTTCTTTTTCCGGTGTGCCGGGGTATATGGGATTTTCCAATCATAGGTTTTGGAGGATTTCTTGATACTTTGCTTCATGACAAATCTTAAAATTGGAAACAATTTCTTACCAATTTTTCTGCATTTCGGGAAAGTAATAATCTTTTAATATCTGTTTCATATTTTCGAGGGGATCGGTGAGCTCGGTTGTGCTCGGTTGTAGGAATTTCTATTTGATAATCTTTATCAAAAATATCGGCTGCCTGTTTGTGTGTGTGAAGGAATTTAATAGAAGGAAATATTTTCAAAAGTTCGTCCTGAATTCTCACTAGGGTTGGAAAGTCATAAGGTAAAGCTTTAACTACGTCGGGATTAACAGACTCCTTCATAGTTTCCAGGAGGTCATCTTTAGTAACAAAAGTAATAATATGCCTGATCCGAGACTTAAATGTTTTTTTTTTTCTTTTATGATCTGATTCCTAAAACAATTTACAGGATTTTGTACTGTAGCAATCGTTTTAGTTATGTGCGGTTAGTTTCTTTTCCGGGTTTATAAAAGAATTTTGGGGAACACTCTTCCAAAAACGCACTCCACCGTTTGATCTTTGCCTTTACATTTTTGTTTAAAATGGCAAAAGTCAAAGCTTGTGGTCAGTAAATATGTTAAAACGCCATGTAACACGCCATTTAAGTAGTTACGCAGCTTTTTCAAGGAAGAATCCTTGAAATCATAGTTATTGGCCTACCACCTTGGGATGATACTGCACCCAGCGCATACGATGAGGCGTCAGTGGTTAGATCGAATGCTTTTTTTATAATCCGGATACAACAATAGCACATCTTCTGAGGCTAGAATTCTTTTAACTTTATCAAAGGCCTGTAATGCTTCCGAATCTAATTCGATCTTAACATTCTTTGATTGTCTTTGACGAATCGCTTATAATATCCTGGGAGCCCAAGGATAGATCGTAGACTGCGTAGTGTTTTGGGAGTTTCGTAGCTGATAATATCTGTCACTTTCTTCTTTCATTTATTACACAACACTCAAAATTTCTTCTCCTTCATCATGCGTTAAAATTCCCTTTTTTAAGTCTAAATAAGCGCCTATTTCCGGTAATAAGTCAATTCCGATAATACCGTCGAAAGTCTTAAGAGTTGGTAATATGGAAAATATCGTATTTTTATTGAAAATGTTCACTGTGGATCTAATCTGATCTCTTCCAAGAATAGATTTGACAGAAAATGATACATTTACGTTCATAATAGCCTTAATAGTGCCGAGATTCTTGATATAATTTTTAGCAGCACCAGTATGTATTAAAAGTTTTACTTCGTCGCCTGCCTGCGTTCGACATCAGGGCAGGAGAGACTTTCTGTATAATGTATCTCATGAGATACTTCAAGAATTTCGTTGTAAGGCTGCTGTTCACTGTCGTAGGTTTCTTCGTAATTCCCATCATAGATTTTGTTTTGATAGTATTGCTGATCTTCTACAACACTAGGTGTTACAAGTGACGAGTTCTGACCTAAGTAATTAACTCTCTGAATTTTCGAAACTGGCTGTCTCTGTGATTCATATCGCCTGTTTTTAATTCTCTTCTGCAGGTTAAAAGTTGGATTGTTGAGAATAGTTTGATTAACTCGAAGAATTATTTATTGGATTGGAAAGCTGTTAGAGTAACGCGAAAAAGTATTTATCTGACCTTGAAAATTGTTGGAGCTTTGGGTAGGACTATTGAGTGAGGTGAGGAGAAGGGTTATACACGTTATACCCTTCTCCTCACCTAAATCTCCCTAAATGGAAGGGAATTCGCAAAAATGTGTCGAATTGTTATGAATTGACATTTTGCCTTGACGTAACGTGGACATTTCCTAATATATCAAATAAATAAATAGGCCTCTTATAGCGTAAGTGAAGTCCAAATACGATATTATAGCACTGTATTAAGGGCATATAAAACTTGGTCAGCTTAGCCAATAATCTTATTTCTGATGATGGCCCCTGCTTGGTAGTGTCTGCAACTACCTGCATGAACTTCAAACAACTTATAATCAGTAAAAGCTGCTTGACGAACAGTAACATAACGTACCTGTTCACCACTAAATTCAGGCAATTCAGCAATGTCTAACGATTCCTAAGTCATGCAGTCAGTTCATCGACTTGATTGCAGAAGGTTTCTGCAGTTTGATCTGTTGCTGCTTATACCGCAGCGGTAATCAAAGCAGTTAGCTGAGCGTTCTCCATTTTGAAATTTATTGCTTTCTAATTTATAGTATTATTAATTTAAATCTAACATATGATGTTAATAAATCGACAGAAGCTTGCTTACACAAATAATGCCTTCACCCTTTGGGTTGATTTCACCATGTTTATAAATGTAGATATTTTATTTCGAAATTTTAACTTTCTCACTGTTCTTCCATACACATTTTTCACAGTTCCACAATCGAGTTTCTAGTTTTTTCGCCACAGTTTTGTATTTATTTAACACTATTCGCTTTCTATGAAGCTACATGTTAATATGACAGCATCTTAATTTTCTTCTAGTTGGGCGCCAATTAAAGACAAAGACTGTTTTCTTTCATTTTCCCTCTATGAGGAACTTTATTTAAATTTTTATGCTGTCTTGCTTCGATCGCTGCATTCTTAAAACTAACTTACGTTAACTTATCCTAATTCCTCAATGTCGATGAACAATGACCTTGAGCTGCATTACGAAATAACTTCCATTCGAGGTTTCCGATTTTCTTCGCAAGACTCCGTTATGCACATAGACTGAGTCACATTGCGCCCAGTAAGCTTTGAGTGTAACGCTTAGTTTCGAGATATCTTGCCAGTCAGGTTTTTACGAATTCTCCTTCCGTGCAAGGGTAGGTTCAGTGTCTGGATCAGTAATATATTATTAGTCTTAACGCGGAAACTCTTTTCTCTCCATTTCTCTCTTTTCCTTCATGACGCTCGCAATGTTTGCAGTCTGCTTTTCCAGGCCGTCTGGAGAGCGCATCCGCATTGGAGTGAAGTTTCCCTTTCGGATGTTGTATCTCGTAGTCATATGACTGCAACCGCTCGGTTGCCTAATAAGGCCACAACTTTCTATTCTCCATCACGTATCTGGGAAAGAACGGCTCTGATTCCGACGTTACTAGCATCTGTGTCCACAATAAACATTTTTCCGGGACAGGGATAAGCTAGTATCGGTGCGTTACATAATCGTCGCTTGGGAACTTCAATGGTCTTTTATCAATTACCCGACCATATAAGTCTTCTTCCCTTTTCGGTTAGTTGATGTAGCGTTTCGCCCCGCAATATCCTTGACGAAACGTCTATAGTAAGTGGAGAGTCCCAAGAAGCTTCCTAACTAATGTTTGTCTTCCGGAATTGGAAAGTTCTTTACTACCTCCACTTTATCAGTATCAGCCCTCACTGCTTCGAATGAAATGATGTGCCCTAAGTATTTGGGCACTTTTTCGAATTGAGTTTCAAGTCCGCCCTGGACAATCTTTTGAATACATCCATTAGATTGTTCCGATGTTCTTCACATGTTTTTTCCGCAACAATGTCATCGTCAAGATGCACTAAACAAGTTTTCCACGTTAACCCTGCAGAACACATTCCATTAATAGCTCGAACGTAGCAGAATGTCACATCGGCCAACTCGTTCATAAGATTTTCGGCCACTGTTCGTTGCTCCTGGCTTAGTACATCAAGATTAAGAAGTGTCTTCCGAACTTCATTAATCATGATTGGCAACGACGGACTTTGTGGGTCTTGTTCATTAATCGTTGTTATTGCGAATGCTGGTAAGCATTAGCCAATCACCTCACCATTCGCAATTTTGATCCTATTTAACTTTCTATTTAGCGCTCTTACTGGAACCATTTTTGTTTGGTATTGCCAACGTTTTTAATACAATATAGCTCTGGGAGTTGTTTTCGTCGTCTGGCTCTAATATAGAATCGATGACTCCCAAGATCACCTTCCAGCTTAGCGCATGTCATTGTTTCCGAACAAGGTGATAGGACTTGGTCTCTAATGACAACTATCTTGAGGACTGTAGCTTTTTCATTTCCGTACACCATAGGGCTCTTCACGTTTCGGTACCTCATCAGTTGCGCTCCCATATCTTAGACTACTTGGTGTTGTTTCATGAAATCCATACCTATGACGCACTCATCACATATGTCAGTAGACTGAAATGTGTGGGGTCAGACCTGCAATATGCAACGTGAGGAGAACTTCACCATATTGTACTCTCCTGTTGCAGTCTTCAAGTAGTAGCGGCTGGTGTTATATAGCCGATACTTCTGAACGATGTCCCTCCTCACTATGTAAGCTGTAGCGCCAGTGTCAATAGTAGCCACATTCCTGTTTCTTCCAATCCAAGCATCCACTGTAAGACTTCCATTGTTTCGTCTAGTTTGAGAGACTTGAATGATGGTCGTGGAGTCATCGATTAAGGCAACCAACTTCTGCCCCTCGAAGTTGGGTCTTAAGTATTTCCCCACTGCGGGTTCTATGCACTTTGGTCAGTAAAATGGGTATTGTTTCCGGCGGCAATTTCCTCCTCTGAACAGATTCCTGCACTGCCTCTTTAGGTGTCCGGGTTGGTTGCATTCCTAGCAACGCATTTGCTGGCGTATAACATTCTTGCAGGAGCATTCTGTCGTCGATTTCCCTGAATCGATGAGTTCCCTGACAAGCTTGACCGGCACCTTCTTCGTTAGTGCGAATGCCAATGTCTCTGCACGTGTTTCTTGTCCGGCCAATTGGTTTTTTATCCGTAATGGCCTGCGTAAGCGCCTCAGTTGCTAACTCGTTGATCTGTTCTTCGCCAGCATTCGTCCGCTTGTAATTGCTGGAGTGTTTCCCCCATTTTCTGTGCTCTGCTGCGGAGTTTAGCTCTATATACTTGCTGCATGTGCTTATACTGTTTTCAAAGGCTTCTGAATAATGTTCATGTTCTTCCAGAGCATTATTTTGCTCTTGGTTCAGAGACTTCTTTTGTTCTTCCAGCATACACATCATTTGTTTGAGCATTTGTCCATAACAATGCCAGAATTTAGTTGTTCTTCCTCTGCCTCGAACAGAATAAATTCAGGATCTTCACCGTCCTGTCTCAAAGCTTCTTGCAACCGAATCGTCGAATCACTCTTCCGAGAGTGAGATTCCTCTTGAACAGCTCCGCCTTCAGCTGCACAAGGGTTAGATTCTCCAATTAGCGACGCATTTTATTGAAAAAATTGTGTATCACTTCTGACACCAATGTTACGTTACGCCATAAATGTCAATTCACTAATAGGGACCAACAGGAAACTTTCCTTTGGCCAACTGTTGAAAGACCACAATCCTGATGTGATAATGGTTAGCGAAACTGTTTTGTTAGTATTGCTGATCTTCTACAACACTAGGTGTTACAAGTGACGAGTTCTGACCTAAGTAATTAACTCTCTGAATTTTCGAAACTGGCTGTCTCTGTGATTCATATCGCCTGTTTTTAATTCTCTTCTGCAGGTTAAAAGTTGGATTGTTGAGAATAGTTTGATTAACTCGAAGAATTATTTATTGGATTGGAAAGCTGTTAGAGTAACGCGAAAAAGTATTTATCTGACCTTGAAAATTGTTGGAGCTTTGGGTAGGACTATTGAGTGAGGTGAGGAGAAGGGTTATACACGTTATACCCTTCTCCTCACCTAAATCTCCCTAAATGGAAGGGAATTCGCAAAAATGTGTCGAATTGTTATGAATTGACATTTTGCCTTGACGTAACGTGGACATTTCCTAATATATCAAATAAATAAATAGGCCTCTTATAGCGTAAGTGAAGTCCAAATACGATATTATAGCACTGTATTAAGGGCATATAAAACTTGGTCAGCTTAGCCAATAATCTTATTTCTGATGATGGCCCCTGCTTGGTAGTGTCTGCAACTACCTGCATGAACTTCAAACAACTTATAATCAGTAAAAGCTGCTTGACGAACAGTAACATAACGTACCTGTTCACCACTAAATTCAGGCAATTCAGCAATGTCTAACGATTCCTAAGTCATGCAGTCAGTTCATCGACTTGATTGCAGAAGGTTTCTGCAGTTTGATCTGTTGCTGCTTATACCGCAGCGGTAATCAAAGCAGTTAGCTGAGCGTTCTCCATTTTGAAATTTATTGCTTTCTAATTTATAGTATTATTAATTTAAATCTAACATATGATGTTAATAAATCGACAGAAGCTTGCTTACACAAATAATGCCTTCACCCTTTGGGTTGATTTCACCATGTTTATAAATGTAGTTATTTTATTTCGAAATTTTAACTTTCTCACTGTTCTTCCATACACATTTTTCACAGTTCCACAATCGAGTTTCTAGTTTTTTCGCCACAGTTTTGTATTTATTTAACACTATTCGCTTTCTATGAAGCTACATGTTAATATGACAGCATCTTAATTTTCTTCTAGTTGGGCGCCAATTAAAGACAAAGACTGTTTTCTTTCATTTTCCCTCTATGAGGAACTTTATTTAAATTTTTATGCTGTCTTGCTTCGATCGCTGCATTCTTAAAACTAACTTACGTTAACTTATCCTAATTGCTCAATGTCGATGAACAATGACCTTGAGCTGCATTACGAAATAACTTCCATTCGAGGTTTCCGATTTTCTTCGCAAGACTCCGTTATGCACATAGACTGAGTCACATTGCGCCCAGTAAGCTTTGAGTGTAACGCTTAGTTTCGAGATATCTTGCCAGTCAGGTTTTTACGAATTCTCCTTCCGTGCAAGGGTAGGTTCAGTGTCTGGATCAGTAATATATTATTAGTCTTAACGCGGAAACTCTTTTCTCTCCATTTCTCTCTTTTCCTTCATGACGCTCGCAATGTTTGCAGTCTGCTTTTCCAGGCCGTCTGGAGAGCGCATCCGCATTGGAGTGAAGTTTCCCTTTCGGATGTTGTATCTCGTAGTCATATGACTGCAACCGCTCGGTTGCCTAATAAGGCCACAACTTTCTATTCTCCATCACGTATCTGGGAAAGAACGGCTCTGATTCCGACGTTACTAGCATCTGTGTCCACAATAAACATTTTTCCGGGACAGGGATAAGCTAGTATCGGTGCGTTACATAATCGTCGCTTGGGAACTTCAATGGTCTTTTATCACTCACCCGACCATATAAGTCTTCTTCCCTTTTCGGTTAGTTGATGTAGCGTTTCGCCCCGCAATATCCTTGACGAAACGTCTATAGTAAGTGGAGAGTCCCAAGAAGCTTCCTAACTAATGTTTGTCTTCCGGAATTGGAAAGTTCTTTACTACCTCCACTTTATCAGGATCAGCCCTCACTGCTTCGAATGAAATGATGTGCCCTAAGTATTTGGGCACTTTTTCGAATTGAGTTTCAAGTCCGCCCTGGACAATCTTTTGAATACATCCATTAGATTGTTCCGATGTTCTTCACATGTTTTTTCCGCAACAATGTCATCGTCAAGATGCACTAAACAAGTTTTCCACGTTAACCCTGCAGAACACATTCCATTAATAGCTCGAACGTAGCAGAATGTCACATCGGCCAACTCGTTCATAAGATTTTCGGCCACTGTTCGTTGCTCCTGGCTTAGTACATCAAGATTAAGAAGTGTCTTCCGAACTTCATTAATCATGATTGGCAACGACGGACTTTGTGGGTCTTGTTCATTAATCGTTGTTATTGCGAATGCTGGTAAGCATTAGCCAATCACCTCACCATTCGCAATTTTGATCCTATTTAACTTTCTATTTAGCGCTCTTACTGGAACCATTTTTGTTTGGTATTGCCAACGTTTTTAATACAATATAGCTCTGGGAGTTGTTTTCGTCGTCTGGCTCTAATATAGAATCGATGACTCCCAAGATCACCTTCCAGCTTAGCGCATGTCATTGTTTCCGAACAAGGTGATAGGACTTGGTCTCTAATGACAACTATCTTGAGGACTGTAGCTTTTTCATTTCCGTACACCATAGGGCTCTTCACGTTTCGGTACCTCATCAGTTGCGCTCCCATATCTTAGACTACTTGGTGTTGTTTCATGAAATCCATACCTATGACGCACTCATCACATATGTCAGTAGACTGAAATGTGTGGGGTCAGACCTGCAATATGCAACGTGAGGAGAACTTCACCATATTGTACTCTCCTGTTGCAGTCTTCAAGTAGTAGCGGCTGGTGTTATATAGCCGATACTTCTGAACGATGTCCCTCCTCACTATGTAAGCTGTAGCGCCAGTGTCAATAGTAGCCACATTCCTGTTTCTTCCAATCCAAGCTTCCACTGTAAGACTTCCATTGTTTCGTCTAGTTTGAGAGACTTGAATGATGGTCGTGGAGTCATCGATTAAGGCAACCAACTTCTGCCCCTCGAAGTTGGGTCTTAAGTATTTCCCCACTGCGGGTTCTATGCACTTTGGTCAGTAAAATGGGTATTGTTTCCGGCGGCAATTTCCTCCTCTGAACAGATTCCTGCACTGCCTCTTTAGGTGTCCGGGTTGGTTGCATTCCTAGCAACGCATTTGCTGGCGTATAACATTCTTGCAGGAGCATTCTGTCGTCGATTTCCCTGAATCGATGAGTTCCCTGACAAGCTTGACCGGCACCTTCTTCGTTAGTGCGAATGCCAATGTCTCTGCACGTGTTTCTTGTCCGGCCAATTGGTTTTTTATCCGTAATGGCCTGCGTAAGCGCCTCAGTTGCTAACTCGTTGATCTGTTCTTCGCCAGCATTCGTCCGCTTGTAATTGCTGGAGTGTTTCCCCCATTTTCTGTGCTCTGCTGCGGAGTTTAGCTCTATATACTTGCTGCATGTGCTTATACTGTTTTCAAAGGCTTCTGAATAATGTTCATGTTCTTCCAGAGCATTATTTTGCTCTTGGTTCAGAGACTTCTTTTGTTCTTCCAGCATACACATCATTTGTTTGAGCATTTGTCCATAACAATGCCAGAATTTAGTTGTTCTTCCTCTGCCTCGAACAGAATAAATTCAGGATCTTCACCGTCCTGTCTCAAAGCTTCTTGCAACCGAATCGTCGAATCACTCTTCCGAGAGTGAGATTCCTCTTGAACAGCTCCGCCTTCAGCTGCACAAGGGTTAGATTCTCCAATTAGCGACGCATTTTATTGAAAAAATTGTGTATCACTTCTGACACCAATGTTACGTTACGCCATAAATGTCAATTCACTAATAGGGACCAACAGGAAACTTTCCTTTGGCCAACTGTTGAAAGACCACAATCCTGATGTGATAATGGTTAGCGAAACTAAGCTTAACCAAAAGCACACCCTCAGGTATAATAATTACAATATTATTCGGAGAGACCGCACCCATAATGGAGGCGGAGGCGCTCTTTTAGTTAAGAAAACTATTGATCATAATATCATGTATAGCAATGAAGCGCGTAGGTTTCGTTTGCTAGAGACGTGTATCGCACGCATTCCACTCTCTGGTGGTAAGCGATTGCACGTGATCACTCTATATGCACCGGATAATAATAATCTCGAACATAATTTCATTCCAGAGCTCGAAACTCTCTTCACTTGTCTCCGACTGAGCTCGGAAGATACTTACTATATCATTGCAGGAGATTTCAACTCCAGACATTAAGATTGGGGATGCAATAGGAATTGCACACGGGGGATCGCCTTGAACAACTGGTTGATTGGGCATGATGAGTTGAGGGCTGATTTGCTTGCAACCGAAATACCTTCATTTCCCAGAAGCGGGAATTATCTGGATCTACTATTGATTGACAGACGACTGACAATACAGGGTGTAGACACAAGCACACGGAACTGTTTAACCGCGAGTGAGTACGATAGTAATCATCTTGCTTTCTCAGCGGTAATTCAACTCCCGAACGAGGTGGTTGAACTGGGGGAACATGTCCAGCGAAATCTTTATAATTACTATAAGGTTCGCTGGCCACGTTTCTCCAGGGCTTTAGCCATGGAACTCCGGTCGAGTGCGATCAATCCGCCAACGAACAGAAACCTATCGAGCGAGGAGGTTGATGGGTACCTCAAACAAATGGATGACGCCATAGTGCGTACAATGGACAGAACAATACCGAAGATTGTGCCGACAGAGGACTGCGATGTCTATCGGAATGACACCATCGACGCACTTCACGTGCACAAAAGTAGACTGCTGTCTAGACTCAAACTCTTGCACAGACGGTTTACAGATCCGAGAAGTCCGGAAGTCAGAGATCAAAAACTTCCAACAACTAATAAAAATAAATTATAATCTTGCCATAAGCTTGCATTGGGGCAATAATCCGGGTTGTACGATCCAACAACCCGGGTATGTTCCCGCAAGTAAATAAATTATTCAGGAGGAAAGATAAAAATGACATTCCAATCGTCCGACTTCCGAGAACAAACGACAACGCACAACTACTGACATCAGTTGATATAGATCCAGGTGAGTCCGTGCTAGATGACGAATTCTTCGTGGTCGAAGATCCCCAAGAGAAGGTTAATACCATAGGCGCTGTTTTCGAGAAAGTGTATAAGGTCAACGAGGTCAGACGGACAAATCACGATCTAGAGAACAGAGCCTTGGTAAATCACTTCTATCTCCGTGAGGAGATCAGTCGATGGCGATCTGAGAATCCTGGATTTACCAGATTCGATGACGTAAATATGGCAAATAATCCCGTCGCCAACGATGTAAATCACATCGTGATCACTCAGGAAGATCTCCAAGGGGTCTTTAAAGCCATTAAGAATCGTGCTCAATCATCTCCCTCCGGCGGCAGTGGAAAATTACACTACACTGTTTAACAATGCGCTAAGTAATGCACATTACCCGGGTCATTGGAGGACAGCTGTAGTGCAACCAAAGACAAAAGCATTCCGTCTAATCTGCGGTCGATAAGTCTTCCATAACCATTGCTATACATGATTTATGATATGATAACAGGTAGGAAGTTCGTCGTGAAATCTAGCGGCGTAACTTCAAGTAGAGTATTTAGTGTAGAAAACGGTCTACAACAGGGGGCTGTAGGATCCCCATTATTGTTTGCTATATTTACTGCAGATCTTCTAAGGTCTATGCCGCACCTAATCGCGTATGCCGATGACCTAGTGGCTTACAGATCAGCACCGAAAGTAGTAGTCATAAACACCCTGTTGCAACGGGATGCAAATAAAATAACTGAATTTTGTTATGACTGGAAGTTGCTTTTCAACTTCCTGAAATGTGATACTATTCTTTTCCGTGCCCCGTTGCACGGGGCTTCAAGTGATAAGCGCAAGAACTGGAAAGAGTTTTGCTTTGTTAACCCTCAGGGCCAGCCATTAATCGTGAAAAGTGTAGTGAGATATCTCGGCATTTGGTTAGATCATTTTCTGTATTTTCACAAACATATAGAAAGGACTCTGACCAATGCTAGAAAAGCCTTCGCTGTGGCAAGTGGGTTGTTTTACAGCAGCCAATCTATGAATCGGATATCGCTCGTGAACACGAAGATCAACTCCGGTTCAGTAGAGCGTTCCCCGCTCGAGATAGGATAGAGAGTGCAAAGGAGCGGCAATTCTTTTGGTGGTTACACCAGAACCAGTCTCCGCCTTTGACAACACGACATTAATGTGATAGTCGGTCTGTTGGACAACAGCCCACTTACGTAGGTTTAAGTTAGGTTAAGTAAGACAAAGAAAAAAAAATTAATATATATATATAAAAAATACAAAAAATACAAAACAATATAAAATAAAAAAAAGGTGAGCAAAGGTGCGTAACTTATATATGTCTAGCATATTAACAACGTACACGCCCTTGCACACTCGTCCGCAATGTCACAGACATAGATTAAGGTAGTTTAGGTTTTGTTAGGGTTAGGGCTTAATATTAGCTTAGGTATAAGTTTAGTTTTAAGAAAATTAAAAGAAAAATGTTTAGAGCGCCAAGTTTTTTCCAAGTTTTCTTGGCCAGTAAAAACAAATAATAAAGATTGTCCACATGTGCTGAAAAAAAAAAAACAAATAGTAGTGTAGGCACCGAAAGGCAAATAGGTAAGCAAGTGCAGATTATTTTAGAGTACCCGTGAAGGGTCAGTAGGATAGTTTTTTAAGAACATGAATTGTTTTGATATTAAGATAGATTTAATCATTTTGGTCTAGTTTTAAGGATCATGGATTTTTTTTAAATAAAAATGAATTTTAAAGTTTATCGTTATTCGAAATGGAAAAAATCGAATAGTTATTTTCCTATAAAAAAACTCTAACTAATAATTTTATTCCCGAAAATGTTCAATTGCAAGGAACAACATAAAAGCTGTTCGTTTTTCTAGAATTTTCGTCGCGAATTCGGCTGCTCTTTTTATAAGTTCATAATTTTTTTTACCTAGTGGTTTTCGCAGTGTTCTATTCAATTATGTACTAGCCATTGCAATACCTTAAGCTTCAGGAGCCTCTTGTAACATTTTTGTTACACCCCGTCCAATATTTAATGGCATCCTGGTCTACAAAGTTGGTAAGCAGTACGAAAAAAGGGTTGACACAGTTTCAAGGCCAAATGTAAGCACAAAAAATATCAGCTTAGGATCCAAAGTACATCATTTTACAAAATACTCCACATCACATTTGCTTAAAATATATGTACATTTTTATACATTTCAAAGTTCCAACTTTGAGCTAACACTAGTTTTGCTTCTTCTGTCCCTCCATGGACAGAAAAGACTTGGCCATAAAAGACAAACAAGTCTTTTATGGCCAAGACAAATCATTTCGGGTATTTATTTCCACTGTGAGTCGGCCGTTAATAAATATTCGGCTGATATAGACCAAAATGTATAAACACCAAATTAAATTGAATTAAATTGTACGTGTATTTAGCCATGGATTGAGTGACGTTGTGAACCATTTGTCCGTATTCGAATGTGTGTTATCTAAAACAGCAAGTATACGTCGAATTCTGACTTCTTGTACTGTTTGGATTGACACTCAAGCCATGGAAATAGGTGGTTTAAGTTAAATCCGTACTTACGTGGACTTTACCGTTAAACATCCACGTTGAAAGCGAAATCTGTATTAATTCGACACTGAATCTCGCAGTGGACATTACACATGTTAGGATATTAATCTTCAAATGTTAGTAAATACACCTATCAAATTGTTCGAATACGGTTTCGAGTTCAACCAAGGGAAAAACAGAAGTTTACAATAGCAGCTTTTTCTGCAGATGTCTTGGATATCGGATGCACGGATACACTTACACATTGCACTTCCAGTAAATATGTCACACCAATATCAAATGTGAACAAAAAATTGGTTGGTGCGTTGCTCACGCTTTTTAAAATATCTGTGTTCAAATCTGTCTGATTCTATTTTTTTATTTTTTACAGGCAAAACCACTTTGTGTTTTGTTTTGTATGAATAAATATTCCATATTCTGTTTTCCGAAGTATTCTATGTCAATATAATGAAATTTGTCGTAGAAACAAAATATACATATGACAGCGACGCATAACATTCTGCACAATCAACCCCTGAAATTACTCTTGCTTCGATCTCGTGGTTTTGAAGTTAGTTTTCGGGTGCTTTTTCTTCAAATGCCTTTTGGAATTGTTTGTAGACCCTTGAAATAGTACCTGGCATAAGTGACACTCGACTTTCGCTTCCCCTGGAATTAAGTTTCGTTCATCTCTTGACGAGTGTAATGACCCATAATTCTCTAGAGAACTACTAAATGAAACAACTTATGTATTCGGATGCCAGAATAAAAGTGGGAGTTTATTTATCTAAAGCTAACTACTGACAAGGTCGCCACATCCCTCCTATATTTTTTAGCTTAAGTTTCAACTCTGGATTTCTCGGCTCGGTGTTATTTTCCACGACCTCGTTAAATTCTTCCAGCGAGGGATCAGAATAGCTTTCATTAGTATTTGTTCCTTCCATCCCTGTTTGAGATGAAACTGGTATCTTCTTTACATGGCTTAAGTTTCTCCTAAAAGTCCTTCCGTCATCTCCTTGTACCACTGCTTCATTTCAGTTTAATTTAATCACCTTAAATTCAGCAGGATCGCAAGTTCTTGATAGCTTGTTTTGGGATGTCAAATTGCGAAGTAAAACTTTATCGCCAATAGAAATATCCCCTCCTTCGCACCACGAGCTCTATCTCCACTCTCTTTTCCTTTTTGTTTGTTGATGCCTCTGAGTTGTCTTGCCTCTGAGTCTAAAATAGTTTCATTTATATCTTGTATAGAAGGAATTTTATCTCTAATTAATCTATTATACAGCAGTTCTGAAGGGGATTTCCCCATTGTACCATGCGGTGTCACGTTGTACATTAGAGTAAATTTCTGCAGTTCTATTTTATAGTCTGCCCCCTTTCCGTGGGCTATTTGTAGTCGCTTTAAAATCGATATATTCATGTTTTCAACTTCACCATTGGCCTGTGGCCAGTAAGGAGGCGAAGTTATCAAATCAATGTTGTTACTGTCACAATAGTTCTTAAGTTCACCACTCACAAACTGCCGACCATTATCAGCTTTTATAGATTTATGATACACCAATATAGAAAACATTTCTTCTAAAATGCCAATTACTTCTGAAGACGTTATTTTTTTCACAAATCTAGTCTCCTGGTATCTTGAATAATAATCAATGTTTACAAAAGCGTAATCGTGATTTGGTAAAGACCCAATAAATCCTTTAAGATGTTTCCCAGGGTGCATAGTTCAAATCGAAACGGAAATAACTTATTTTTATTACTTTATTTACTTTATTACTATATTTTTATCGTCTCTCTTGCTACCATAATCTCTTGCTCGTTGGCGTTTTCTTTGACCACCTCACTTATCGTAAATGCACGAGGAACCACATTCTCAATTAGTGCACATACACTGTATTCACAATGCCTGTCGAAAGAGTCCGTATCATGAATCTTGCATAACCTGGACAAGAAATCTGCTATATTAGATTTTCCCGCTTGATAAATAACTTCGAATTTAAATGACTGAAGCCGAAGAACGTTCTACTCCCCAAACTAAAGCTTAACTCTCTTTTTCAGTCTGGGAGTATCTGCTTTCTACTGCAGACAGGCTTTTGCTCGCGAACGAAATTACTTCAGGACATCCTTCATGAAATTGTAAGAGGACTGCTCCCAATGCAACAGGATCAGCAACTAATCGCGTACGCTTCTTAGGGTTAAAATAAGCCAGAGTCGGAATTTTTGCTAGGGAGTCTTTTAAGCGCTTGAACGCATCTTCCTGTTTTTCACCCCAGGTAAACGGAATATCCTTTTTAATAAGCTTCCATAGCGTTTCTGTTGTGTCTGCCAAATCTGGAATAAACTTTCTTAAATAAGTAACAAGACCCAAAAAACTTCGTGTTTCCTCCTTCGTGTTTGGAGAACGAAATTCCAAGATCGTTCTAACTTTGTCTGGATCTGCACTAATTCCAGTTGTGGCTAATACATGGGCTATGAACTTTAACTCATGTACTTTCCAGCTGCACTTGTCCCTGTTAAGGGTGACGTTCATATCTTTGAGGATGTTCAATACTGCCCTTAATTCCCTGTCATGTTCGCCTTCAGTGACTCCAAAAACAATTATATCGTCCAAGTAATTCAATGCATTTTGATAAGGAGCTAAGATATTTTCCATTGTCTTTTGGAATATTTCACACCAAACCACAACCGTTTGTATCGAAACAGTCCTTTATGGGTAATGAATGTTGTTATTTCGCGGCTGTCTTTAGTTAGCTCTAGTAGGTGATATGCGTCTTTAAGGTCTAAACGGGACAAATACTGAGCACCCTTCAGTTTGGTCATAAGCGTATCAAACGTAGGAAGTGGATAATTTTCTCCTAATATAGCCGCGTTTGCACGGCGCATGTCTTCCATCTTGAATACTTGAATACAATACGTCATCTTCCTTGAATACTAACACTATAGGTGAGATCCAAGGACTTGGACCGTAAACTGGTTCGATGATATCCTCTTCTATTGCCTCATTGAGTTTACGTGCTACTTTTTCTTCCAAAGCTGTTGGAATGCGACGTAAGGGTTTGCGTAGATTTTAACAGTCTTCTTCCCCTATCAAATTGAAACGTGAACCTGAGTCGATTAGCATTAAAAATTTGTAGTTTCCGATGGAACAGATTATTTTTCCACTTGAAGCTGCTACATCTTCTTCTGTGATTTGAAAACAGGAGTGCTCACTACAAGTACTACTTGAGTTTTCTGCGCCTATGAACCTAACCTTTGATGGTCCAAACTTATTTTTCTAATGAAAAAACTCATTATCAAATGGGGTCTTTCGCTTGTCTGACTTGGTTTTACATTTTTTAGCAAAATGCCCTAAACACATACATTTATTACATTTGCTATTTTTAGCTGGACACGAAATATTATTTGCCAAGTGACCCAATCTTCCACATCTTTGACATTAGTCATCTTCCGTTTATGAGCAGTTCGGATGCTGTTTATACCACTTGACGATAGAGCTGGAATCATCGATTCTGTCTGGCTCGCGATCTGTTCGTGAACTTGACACATTTCTAACACGTCTTCTAGGGAGTCTTTATTGGAAAAGGATTCCAATAAACGTTTATTTCAATCTCTAGAAGCCCATGTGTCTATGGCCTTGTCTTTTATGTTAATTTCAATAACCTCTTGCTTTGTGTTACCAAAAGAGCATTTGGCTGCCTGATGTCGAAGTCGCAGAAGAAATTTATTGAAGCTTTCCCCTTCGTCTGGCTTGAGTGTTTTGAACAAGTGTCTTTCAAATGTCGAATTTCTCTTGGGTGAAAAATAGTCATTTAGTTTTCTTACCAACACCATGAATACATTTTCATCCCCAATTGCTGTGGAATCCGCTAAAGCTCCAGGGATATTAAAAATAACCTCTTGTAATTGTGGTCCTCCCAGATGCAAGAGTTTATTTTTCTTTTTAAATGGATCAGTGATTTCTTCGGAATAAAATAAAGGGAAAATGAACGATACCACTTCTCCCATTCTGATCTCATCAAGGGCTTATCGATATTTTCACATAGAAAAGGTTTTATCGCGGACTCGGCCATCGTTTCCTTATGAGTAAATCTCAATCCAAATTCTCTTTTTTTCTTGCAATTTAATGCCTTTGGTCAACAATGAAATGTAACCCTCAATGCTGCAATTGAATGCAATTTCCTTCTTTCGCAAATTTAATGCTTTTGGTCAACAATTAAATGTAACCCTCAATGCTGCAATTGAATGCAATTTCCTTTTTTTTTTTGTTCGCAAATTGAATGCCTTCTGTCAACAATTGAATGTCACCCTCAATGCTGCAATTGAATGCAATTTCTTTCTTTTGCAATTTAATACCTTTGGTTAACAATTAAATGTAACACTTACTCGATTCAGTTTTTCTTCGAATTCACCTCGTCGCCAATTGTAATGACCCACAATTCTCTAGAGAACTACTAAATGAAACAACTTATGTTGCCAGAATAAAAGTGAGACTTTATTTATCTGAAGCTATGACAACTAGAAATTATATATTGCTTTGCCACCTTGATTAGTGTAGTAAAATATTTATACTACTGACAAGGTCGCCACAACGAGTAAAATAATTGTAGGAGATATACAACCTGTTCCTACTGGATTAGCTTCAACAATTTATCTTGAACATATCAGCTGGACAGTATAACGCTTTGAAAAATACAAACATCTTACGGAAATTTTATTAAGACGATCAGATGTGGGTGGAGGTGGGATTACAAAATACAAGCCTTATAATTTAAATATAAAAGTGCAATTAGTCATTCTTTCAGACTTTTTTGTATTCGTTATTTCAAGCTATAGAATATACTTAAGTTTCTAATCACAATATGATTGCAAAATATAGTATAAGATACATTCTTATGTCAACAGACATGAGTTGAATGTATCTAACTAAATAAAAATAAAAAAAAAAAAAAACTATTTAAGTTAAATGATATGATGGTAAAAAGAAGTAGATAATGCAACCAAGAAGCTTTAGGCTATAGGTGTAAAAAAAAATTCAAATGTAGCATTGTCAAATGAGAAAAGCCAATTTTCAACGCTTCGACAACTTTAATAGCTCTTTCCCATCTTAGGACTTAAGGTAGTAAATTAAACAGGCGGGTCGAAGTGGCACATCAAATCTTGAAAAGTGTGTATTTAATATGATTAGGAATGACACAAGACATTTGATATTGATGCACAAATTATGATGATTGCAGAGTTCAAAAAATTTTGAAAAGTTCAACACTGCGATTACATCGATTTACTTTCCAAGTGATTAATATTGCAAGTTTTTGCTTCGTTAAGCGGTATTTAATATTATCAATGTATGCGCCACCCCAACAAGATAAACCATATTGTAGTTTTAGATGATATAACTGCTTAACTTCATTATTAAGATACTTTTTAAGGTACTACGTGTTATCTCTTCAACTTAGTTTCTGATACAGAATAATTTCCAAATACTTAAAACGATCGACCCTTTTAATTTCGAAGCATTGGTAGGTGCAGCTTATAGTATCAGTGTAAGTACTGGAATTGTACCCACAATGCATTAAAGAACAGAGTGTGCAAATATGTGCAGGTTACATATTCTACACGGAACGCGAGCGTCTCCATTTTCGCACATTAATGACAATTTCATTCGCTGCATATTTTCCCCACATTTTCAAAGGTCAAGATGCACACGCAAGTAAAATAACGCGAACCGGTGAATTGTGCAATGGCATCCGATATCCGTCGCCACGCGCAAAATCACTTTAGCTGAGTTAGCAAAAGTAGAGTAGAAATAAGTTAGTGGAAAACTGTATTAAAGTTAGGTTGAAATTTCTGCCATTAGTTGAAGAAGACAGTTTTATAGTTGCTCCAATTAAAAGTGGGAAATTGTTATTTTAAAGTTCTTTATTTAAACTTAATTAGTCACAATAAGTTATCTGAAAAACTTTCCAATTGAAAAGACCTAAATTGATGTGTGAGTTCAACTTAATTGTAAATTGCCTGAGTGCTACTGCCTTATATATATACATTCCTTACCGCAATCTATATGTCCGCGGACAATAAAAGAAAACTCAGTCAAATATCGCCCGAGTCATTTAGTATCCACAAAAAACATCAATTGCAGCAAAAAATGTCCGAAGACTTTGTTGCCACTATGACAAAATCAGAGTTATGTGAATTGTTTAATAATCTTATCGACATAAAGATTAACAACATTGCAACTAAATCGGAACTTGAAGTCATCGCAAATGTAAACAAACAACTCATGGAGAAGAATTTGGAGTTAGGTACGAAGGTATGCAGTTTGGAGAAAAAGTACGAAATGTTGGAGTACCAAATGGAAGAATTGAAAAAAAGAAACACTGAAAATAATCTCATGATACGAGTATCGTCACAGGAAGGCAGAACGGAAAAAGACATTGTAAAAGACATTTGTTCAACATTGATTCAACCAGCACCATACATCGATGAGCATCAAATTAGAGAAATCAAATCTTTTAACAACAAATCTAAAAATTTCATCGTGAAACTGGAATCCAAGCAACAAGTGATTGCAGCACCGAAGTCGTCAACGAAACTGCGAAACACGGGAGTTAATATCTCAAAAGATCTGCCAACAACAGTCCGACACAAACGTAATGCACTACTGAGGATTCGCAAAAATCTGATTGCTGTCAATCCTATCATAAAAGTTTTCGTTCGAGATGATAAAATGTTTATTGAAAACAATGTTTTTCTTTGGAGCTCATCCTTGGGTATCATACGCAACAACTCTAATGGAATTCAAAAATTAGGTTCCATTTACAATGTTGATCTAAGCAAACAGCTGTGTTTTGACGTAAAGACACTCGTGCCCGAAGCCGGAGCTGTAAATTAAGGAGCGACATCTTCAATTCACTTCAGAAAGCATTTAGCAGTGACATCAACCAAATCATGTAATTCAGAATAGGTTAAACCTGCCGTCTGCCGTAATAAATTAAAATTAGTGAATTTAAGTAAATCAAATCCTAAAATAAAAATATTGAGTTATAATATATAAGGTCTTAAAAACAAGTCCATTTTTGTAAATTTCTATGAGTTCTTAAATAGTTATGATATAGTGTTTCTATATGAAACTTTTTTAGTAGAGGATGATTTCAAGTTATATGTTGACCAATTTAAGGATTTTGAATTTGTTTGGATACCAGCCGTAAAACAAAGCACAAGAGGCAGAGCAAGTGGAGGATGTTTTCTTGGGTTCAAAAGGAGTTTAAAAAACATTAAATGCGAGTTCGAAACCGTAGATGAAGTAAAAATCTTAAAAATCATTTCAAATTCAAACAAATATATAATATTGCCAACATATATTAATTATAACCATTGGGAAAGAGATTTTAGAAAATTATATGATATTTTAGAACACAGCAGCTACGACAACATATTGATTATTGGAGATCTAAATGCTCTAATAGGAAAAGAAGAAGGAAGAGAAAATCGACTTGCAGGAAAAGTAAGGAACACGAAGGATTCTACTACAAATTCTAGAGGGTCAAAACTGTTGGAATTATGCGATTCTTTTGGATTTCATATTATGAATGGCGTAAGTGGCGGGGATAAATTTGGTGAACTTACATACGTAGGTCAGCAAGGGTGCTCAGTCATCGACTACTGCTTAATAAGGGGCGAATGGATCTCCATAGTTACAAAATTGGAAATTCTATGTAAACAATACTCGGATCACTTACCTATCTTAGCAGAGTTCGCAATTTCACCACTCGCTGATGTGGAAACAATCAGTATCCTGCCTCCACCAAAATTGAAGTGGAAACATTGTAATGCAACCGAGTACAGAAGCAATTTCGATCGCAATTTGAAGAATGAACAACTGAACATGAGTGAGATTGAAAATGTATTAAAAAATCCTATCCTACAAACAGTCAAAGTTTTAAAAAGATATTGATGTACAAAGAGAAATGGTTCGATAAAGAGTGTGAAATAGCTAGACAAAAATCATTTGGATGGCTTAAGGTGTTTGATAATAGTCTTTTTAAAGATCTTTGTAATAAAACCAACATGGCATTTAAAAGGTTATGTAAAGAAAAAAAGAAACAATTCTATGAAAAAGAGGCTCTTTCACTTACATGTTGTAGGAATACAAAAGAATTTTGGGCGGCGATTAACAAATTCAATGGTAAAGTGACACAAATAAGTGTTGAGTTAAATGCACACTCTTTAAGGAACCATTTTCAAAACTTACTTAATCCGATGAGCAGCTCGTTGCCGACTTACTATGCGGTACCTTTAAACCAAAACGAATTACTTGACACACCATTCTCCGGTGTTGAAGTTCATTCTTCCCTGAGCAATCTAAGTGATCATAAATCGTCAGGTCCTGATGGGATTCCTATAGAACTATTTAAATACGCTACAGATGAACTCAAGGACAAATTGACATCAACATTTACTGAAATATTGAACGCAGGAATTATACCACCACAACTTAAGGAAACAATAATATTCCCCATACATAAAAAGGGAAATATAACCGACCCGGCCAATTACCGAGGGATATCTCTGCTCAACACATCTTACAAAGTGTTAGCCAAACTTTTAAGCAACCGAATAGCTCGATGGATTGAAAGTCAAAAACTTATCCGTGAAAATCAAGCTGGTTTTCGTTCAGGATATTCAACCGTAGACAATATTTTTGTGTTGCAGAACATTGCGGGCTCATTCTTAGAACAAAAAAAGAAATTATTCGCTTTCTTCGTGAATTTCAAGGCAGCTTTTGATACGGTCGATCGGAGAGCTCTATTCTACAAACTTTACACCATCGGAATGAGTTTCAAATTGGGAAGAGTTCTTGAAAATATGTATGAGGGTAACCGCGCAGCAGTTTGGTGTGGGTCAGATGTTTCAGAGTGGTTTGAGACCAATATGGGAGTAAGACAACGATGCCCTTTAAGCCCTCAACTGCTTTCCTTGTATATCAATGACCAAAACCACAACTTGTAATGATGATCTCTCTCTATCTATTGAAGTTAGTTAGTAAGATATCTTGGAATAAATATATATCTTAAATAAATGTGTTTCAGAAAACACAGAAAGAAAAGGTTTTTTTTTTTTTTTTTTAATTAGAATCAACATTAAACATTTAAGTGCCGCAGTCGGTAGGATCCTTGTAAACGGTAGGGCTCCAACGAGAACGGATTTAGCGCGACCAAAATAATTAGTGATAGTGTAACTATCGTGCAACATTGTAACTACAAATCAGTTCAATCAAAATAACTCTGTTAAAAATGACAGTGAAAACTAAAAATCAGTTTAAGCTGCACAAGTAACTAGGTTAATAAAATCAACGAGTACCAAACTTAAATTGGGCAAAGTGAAGTGTACCAAGTGAAAAACAAACATCTGTGTAACTTACTAACTCAAAAGTTAAAATTCCACGAAAAAGTAAAATCTATCTGTGGGATAATATCATCAATAAGGAGATGGATCGCGAAACTGTGGATAGGTTAGTCCAGGCGATGGAAGCTTTGATAACGAGAAGCAATCCAGAACCAACCAGCCGAGCAGTCCACTTGATGAAAGAAATTGCGTTCATCAAAGAATTTGACGGACAAAGGGATCAGTTAACACAGTTCATTACCGTAGTGCAGTATGAAAGTAATCAATCAGAGTGTGTGAAGACATTTTATACAATTTTAATCAATAGAATAAAACAAATAGTGCCGGGTAATCTATCTAGAGATATTAAGAATAAATATGATTTACACGTAATAAAAGACATATATTTATGTGGGTTACGATCATGGCAACTTGGACAGAGAACTTTTACATGATAAGCGCCAGACACATAAAATAAACCATAACCCAGGGCAATTTAAGCACAACTCAGGTCAATTTATGCACAATTCACGGCAACAGGGACACAACTCAGGCCAATTTAGGCATATCAATCATTCAGGACAATTTAGACACAACAATTTCAACCACAATCATTCAGGGTACAACAATCAAAACCATTCAGGCCAATTCCGTCATAATTTCAATCAAAACAGACCAGGGCAAAATAATCACAACAGGCAAGTCTTCAATCCCTCAGAGCAGATTCGAAATGCACATCACCAATTAGAACCAATGCAAATAGGGTAAATTAACCATAATAATCAGGATAATATTCGGCAAGAAGAAATTCACAATATAGAGCCCACGTTTTTTCTGAATTAGTCCTCAGAGACAAAATATTCCTAGATATAACCATTGACGAAACTAAATATAAAGCACTCATCGATACGGGTTCAACAATGAGCATTATAAATTCCGTATCAGTAGATTGCTCAAAATTTAGAATCTTCGAAAAAGTCAAATATATTGCAAGCCAATAATAATATGACAACAGAAACAGTAGATAGAATTATTACTAGTATCCCCAAAGAACTTAATTATGACCCAAAAGGGGCAGTCATGTGGTATAAAAGTTATTTAGGTAAAAAACCGTATGACATCCCGATCGGGATGGACATTTTGAAGAAAATTGTCAAAACACTCGATTTTGATAATAAAAGCATAACTCTTAATAACGGCACTATATTATCACTATATTCCTATAGCCTATGGCTTCATCGCTCTGGCTTAACAGCTAATTTCTAATTTTAATAATTATATGTTATCTTTGTAAATAAATAAATAAATAAATATCACTATATTCCTATGTTGAAACAACTCTCGATTGTTTCGAACTGAATTCGAGTGAAAAACAGTAGACTTGGACCATCTTAATGAAGAGGAAAAGAACGCAATTCAAAATCTCTTAAGCCAATGTTTTTTTAACATTTCTTTTATTTTGGCATAAAACTTACAATACATACAATTTACAGAGATATGGTAAAAGTACCTTACTACTATAATATAAATACTTTTTTTTTCAAATTTAGAAGGAAAATCCACTAAAAACCTTCATTAAAACGACTCTTAATTCAATATAAAAATTTAATATACCATGAAGGCGATCAGCTAACTAATACGAACACTACACGCAGACCAATAGATCAATGCTCAATCTGTTCAAGCTTTATCGGCTTCCCTCACAACATGAAGAGGAAGTACGACGGCAAATAGCAAAAATGGAGGAGCAAGGCATAATCAGGAAATCTAACAGCAGATATGCTTAGCCAGTTGGGGTGGTCAAAAAGAAAATGGATAATTCTGGAAAACAAAAGTTTCGCCTTTGCGTTGACTACCGGAAACGTTGGCTAGTATTGAGGGTATACTAGATAAACTGGGGAGAACACATTATTTCTCGTCCCTAGATCTCGCAAAGGGATACCACCAAATCAAGGTAAATCCAGATGACATCTCAAAAACAGCATTTGTCACATCTTGTGGTCTGTACGAATACGTACGAATGCCGTTCGGGCTCAAGAATGCACACGCGACATTCTAACGCCTAATGAACGACATACTCAGGGACTATATAAATAAAATATGCGTTGTGTATCTTCATGACATCTTGATATTTTCAACGAGTTTAAAAGAGCACATTAACTCTCTAAAAATAATATTTAATAAACTAACTGAACACAATTTGAAAGTACAATTTGACAAGTGTTCTTTCATGAAAAGAAATACTGAATTTTTAGGCCATATGCTTACAGCCAAAGGAATGAAACCTCACCCGATGAAGATATAATGCATTGAAGATTACCCTTTACCCAAGACTGAGAAACAGCTGAAAGGTTTCTTAGAAGCCACGGGGTGTTACCGGAAATTTGTGAAAGATTACACCAAAATAGCTAATCCAATGATCAAGTATTTAAAAAAAGATAAGAAAATAAATACCAATGACCCAGAATATATTCAGGCATTTGAGGCATTAAAAGTAAATATAAGTAAACACCCAATTTTGAAATTTCCCGATTTCACAAATCACAGTTTTTACCGACACAAGTAATTACTTAATCGGAGCGGTACTGACACAAAAAGGGCAACCTGTATGTTACGCTGCGAGATCCCTCAACGATCACGAAAAGAACTACTCTGTTACTGACAGAGTTCTTGGCGATTGTATGGGCAATAACGTACTTTAGACCGTACCTGTGGGGAAAACGATTCCAAATTATTACTGATCATTTACCAATAAAATATCTAAATAAAAAGTTTTCCGGAAAAGAATTTAGTCAGCGAACACAGAGATGGCTACTAAAGTTGCAGGAGTACCGATCTGACATAGACTACCTGAAAGGCAAAGAAAACAAGGTAGCGGACTTCTAAAGCAGGATTCCTGAGAATAGTAAAGAGAAAGAATCTGGCGACAACCAATCGTTGTCAGAATTTGTCAGACAACGCAACAACACATTCACAAGAAGAGCAACAACTTGATCCTATTCAAATAAAAGAAACCATCGTAAACAAGTACAAGACACAACTCATATTGGCCAACTATGCTGACAAAGAAATAGAGATACTACACAACAGTTAAGAGCAAGAGAAATCGGAACATTGGAAGAAGCATATAAACAAATCTCACTATATCATACCCAAGAAAGTGCCCATAGCGGAATTATCGAAACATACCACAGCTTGAAAAACAAAATCTACTACCCTCACCTAATTAAAGAAATTACTAGGATCATTAATAACTGCAAGATATGCCTAGAGACAAAATGTGAAAGTAAGCCAATAAAACTCAAATACGAACTTAGTCAGACACCAAGTAGGCCCAATGAAATTATTCATATGGACATATATTACTTCAGGAAACACCCATTCTTAACACATGCTGACAAAACTCACAAAGAAAGCATATGCTTACTTTCTGCCAAACTTTCGGTAAACCATTGAAAATCATAACGGATAATGAGTTTAAATCAGAGCACTTAAAAGAATTTCTAAGAGAACAGGTAGTCGATCTCCATTTCACAAAACGAAACACTCACACAGGCAATAGCGACTTAGAAAGGTTACATTCTACATTACAGGAAATATTAGTAGCTATGAGAAAGATAGACACAAGACTTATTCAAAAAGTACTCCGGACAGTAGAGATATATAACAATAAATACCATTCCACTCTTAATGACACCCGAATAAGCTATCTAGTTAGTTATAGTAGAAAAAAGGAAAATAATGCCAGTAAAAAACTATAGAAGAAATAGATTCAAAAATGAACCTATGTATAGAATTAAAGAAATTAATAGAATTAATATATTTGCAGATGACATTAGTGTATCTAACATGCTACTCATACGACCAATAACAGCAACATTAACGGTACAGAAACTAGAAACTACTAATGGTTACTACATTTTTAACACAGGAAAGACAGAGTTAATAGAAGACTTTAGGTCGATACTACATATAATAAATACTAGAGACATAAGACGTTCTATAGAGTTAATAGAAGGAAATATGCAAAAATTACAAATAGGAAATAACCCTATCATAAGGAAAGAACTAAGAACACTTGGTGCAAAAATAAGAATACTAGAACCAAATAAAGAAAGCAGACAAAAACGGAGACTCGTAAACGTAGTGGGTAAAGCGCATAATTTGTTGTTTGGAACAATGGACGACGACGACAGAAAGGAAATAGCGGACCAACTTCAAATAGCTGAAGAGAACAGTGAAAATGCAATTAAAAGCTTAAATAATCAAATTGAAATAAATTCGAATGAAAGTATTATCTTGTTGAAACAAATCATAGAAGCAGACAGGGAGGAACTTAATAGGGCTTATTCAGAAATGACCATCAATGAAAAAAGATTTATCATTAAACAAATGAAATGAATGAAACTCCGTATGTTGGAACAGATAATAAACCAGATTCTAGACAACATAACATCAGCTACGCATGGAATAATTCACCCTAGCATGTTAACGGCAGCAAAAATTAACGCGACAAAGCTCGACTTTTACAAACTTTAATACGTTAGAACAGGACTATTAAAATATAATGAAGATACACTAATTATTGCTATAAAAGTATCAGACACATATGAAATAGTAGACCTTAAATTATTAATGCCTATTCCAACAAAAGATAACCTTGAAGCCATACTTTAAAATCAATATTTTATAGAAATTAATCAAACTAAATTTCAGTACGATAATAAAGACATATTGTACAAACAAGATTTGAAAAAAGTAGATAACTGTAAACTAATAATAATTGTAAATTAAGGAAATACAATGTATTAGAAATGAATCAATTAGATGATAGTATCATAATATGTAAGAATATGAATGGACAAGAATTGGAAAATTATTGTGACAATAGAAGAATAAAACTTCTTGGAAATTATTTCATAAATTTCAACAATTGTACAATAAAGCTTTTAAATAAAACATTTGGCAATACGAACATTGAATTTAAAGATATATTTTTCCGTGAAGAAGAAAGAAGTTATAATTTTACAGAACAGTTAAGTTTCGATGACATTGTTACTCAAAATTTTGTAAACTTTTAGCATATTAAACTTCTTAAATTTCATAAAAATATTAATTACGCTGCTAACTCAACTATTCTGATAATCGTAATCGTAATAGTCGTTTCAATATTAATCCTAATGAAAAAAATAAGAAGCTAAAACTTCCAATCAAAAATTACAATAACGAAATTCCTAAACAAAATAAAATTCAGGAGAATCTTAATTTTAACGGGGGAGAGGTTACATATCTTACACGGAACGTGAACCTCTCCATTTTCGCACATTAATGACAATTTCATTCGCTGCATCTTTTCCCACATTTTCGAAGGTCAAGATGCACGCGCAAGTAAAATAACGCGAACCGGTGAATTGTGCAACGGGATCCGATATCCGTCGCCACGCGTAAAATCAATTTAGCTGAGTTAGCAAAAGTAGAGTAGAAATAGGTAAGTGGAAAACTGTATAGAAGTTAGTTAGTAAGATATCGTGGAATAAATCGGTCGACTCTGGACACAGAAAGAAAAGGTTTTTTTTTGAATTAGAATCAACATTAAACATTTAAGTGCCGCAGTCGGTAGGATCCTTGTAAACGCTAAGGATCCAACGAGAACGGATTTAACGCGACCAAAATAATAGTGATAGTGTAACTATCGTGCAACATTGTAACTACAAATCAATTCAATCAAAATAACTCTGTTAAAAATTACAGTGAAAACTAAAAATCAGTTTAAGCTGCACAGAGGAGAAATAATTAGAGTAGAAATAAGTAAGTGGAAAATTGTATTGAAGTTAGTTAGTAAGATAATTTGGAATAAATCGGTCGACTCCGGACACAGAAAGAAAAAGTTTTTTTTTTTTTTATTCGAATCAACATTAAATATTTAAGTTGCGTGATAATATAAAGAAAATTTATAGCAGATTGAATCCATGATATTAAAAACATAAATTCAGTTCTTGACCTGATTAAGAGTCGATATTGCAGGAACCACTTTCGAAGTATCTGCATATCGTAACTAGCATCAGCAAAGAGATTAAAATAATTACTATTTGAGTACGAGAGAGCAAACGCAGAATTCTACCTTTAAAGGATTGAATAAACAGTGGATTTGTTTAAATCAAAAATAGGATTGGATCCACAACGGAGCCCTGTGGAACTCCCAGTTTTTGATTTTAACTACTTGTGTTTTCTCCTTTTTGCGATATGAGGCAAAACATTCAAAATCAAAACTCGTAAAACTTGCAAGATCAAATTTTCTTAAGGGGATAGCGTGGTCGAATATTTTGTAAGCTTTAGTGATATTAATAAAAAAAGCACAACATATATTAGACATATTTAAACAAGGATATATTCGGGAAGAAATTTGAGCAAAGCACTTTCTGTACTTCTCTTTTCTTTCTTTCTGTACTAAATTATAATAACATTGCAAATTTCATAGGCGGAAAATTAAAAAAAAAATTATTGTAGTTGAAAACTTCTTTTAATTTTTTTAAATTAGAACATCTTCTGAAGAGTTTAAATCACAAGAAACGTTTTTGAAAAAAATAGCAACTTCAATTGGGTCTGACACCGTAGAATTATCAATGTTAAAAAAAAAAAATGACTCGCTTGTCTTGGATCTGTTCAAAATTTCATTTACGGAATTTGTTCTTGTAATAGATATCTTAGCAGAGACGTATATCATCAGACTTGAGTTCTGACCAGATTTTGTTATACAAGTTCTTAGATTATAAGGATGTTTTTTAACTTTCGCAGAAGGAAGATTTTTCTTTCTGATCTTCTGAGGAGTCATCCACTGCTTTAGACAAGTTAATTTATTGCTCTTACGACTTACTCGCTGGCTACAGTTTAATATATGCATATTCAGCTCATTTGTAAAATTGAAAGAATGTAACAACAGGAATGTTAAAATGTATGTTTAAAATATGGGGAATAAAAATAAATCACTTTTGTAAAATTCGACATTCGATTCGCATGTAATACGCTGAGCCGTTTGAAACACACCATACTCTTAAGAGGAAAAATGCTGTTTATTCAATCAAAACTAGACTAAATTAAAACTTTCTCAATGCAAATTGTGCATTATCGGTAAGATGTTGTTGAACGAAAGTTGCGAAATTGCATACCATGCAATATATTAAGTAGGGCAATGTTGTTTACCGGAAAACAGGAAATGATTAGTATGCAGTAGATGGAGAGGTTAAAGGGAATCGAACTGTGGTCAATAATCTTAAAGTAAGCAGATTTGTTAGTTATGCGGATCTGTTGGTTCAGGTTGCGTCCGGGACAAAACAGCTCCCATCACAGATTGTGGATTCTCCGGAGCAACTATAGTGTTAATTTTAACGTTCAAATTTGTGTTCTATAATACAAGGATTGCACTTATAATTACACAATGATTACATATGACATTACATAATGAATAAATAATGATTATAATAAAAGATATAGACCCAAAATTGACATATTCTTTCGTTTTTGTTTTTTTTTTTTATTTCTGTTATTACATCTAGATATTCTATTTCATTAAGCATGAAAAAAATTAATTTCTTATTTGTGTTTAAAACAGGGTTGAAATAGTCCAGAATGACAAAACTGTTTGATTATTATTGATTATTATTTGATTATTATTGCTTATAATATGTCTATCAATTTTTACTGAACAATTATTGATATTTATGAGAAAAGTGCCATTTAGGATTATTTGCCTCAAATAACAAGTACTAATTAATTTAACACTTATTTGGTTCTTAAGTAGAACTAATCCCTCTCTTAGTTCTAAGATCTCAGATGCATTGTTGAAAATTTTAATACAGTTTTGTTTTAATACGCAGTTGATACAAATTGGTAGGTTTTTTACTTCAGTGAACTGAACATAAATATAGGTTTTGTTTTCATATTTTATAATTTCTTGAGCATCAAACATAAATTCCCTGCTTTGGTTGACCCCAATAGCAACAAGTAAAGCCTTGTGAAGCTCAATTGACCTTTTTGGAATTCTAATAACAAATATTATATTTTTATGATCATCTTTAAGTGTTCCAAGCTTTATGCCATTTAAATTGTTAAGATCAATGTTATACTCGATGATTTCCTCACTAGTTAAAATATTGCTATGCAAAATTCCATGCCTATACTGAAGATATGCTCCATGTCTTGTATGTGCTCAACATTATCTTCTAAAATTTTTTGTCTTAGTATGAAATCTATGTAAAGAGTTTGCTGGAATATTTTCTTACTATTACTGTCAATTTTTGTTAACTAACTATTTATAATGTCCATGTCTTTTTTTATCAGGTTTTTTAAGTCTATTGAATGTATCATTAAAGCTTGTGTTGATTTTTATTTGTTTATTGATTCGTCGTTTACCCTTAGATGTTGTTCTATCTCTTGACGATCGCCGTCATCCATTGTGCCAAAAAGCCACTTTTGTGCAGAACCTACAAAGTTAAATAACACTCGCTTTTACCTTAGCGTGTAAACCTTGTCTCTCATCATATCAATTTGAAGGTGTAGAGATGCAGCTTTGTCTTCCAAACCCGAGTTTTTTACATTAACTTCCAAACTGTCCAAAATATTTAAGATTTCTTTTAGATTGACTATAGGACCTTTTTAAGATAGATCTCCATGAATCGCGCATTTGTTTCGATTTTCTCAACCGTCAAGTGTGTTTGAGTTAGCGTCCAAACATTGAACGCAGGAATTATACCACCACAACTTAAGGAAACAATAATATTCCCCATACATAAAAAGGGAAATATAACCGACCCGGCCAATTACCGAGGGATATCTCTGCTCAACACATCTTACAAAGTGTTAGCCAAACTTTTAAGCAACCGAATAGCTCGATGGATTGAAAGTCAAAAACTTATCCGTGAAAATCAAGCTGGTTTTCGTTCAGGATATTCAACCGTAGACAATATTTTTGTGTTGCAGAACATTGCGGGCTCATTCTTAGATTCGTGGATTTCAAGGCAGCTTTTAATACGGTCGATCGGAGAGCTCTATTCTACAAACTTTACACCATCGGAATGAGTTTCAAATTGGGAAGAGTTCTTGAAAATATGTATGAGGGTAACCGCGCAGCAGTTTAGTGTGGGTCAGATGTTTCAGAGTGGTTTCAGACCAATATGGGAGTAAGACAACGATGCCCTTTAAGCCCTCAACTGCTTCCTTGTATATCAATGACCAAAACCACAACTTGTAATGATGATCTCTCTCTATCTATTGAAGTTAGTTTGTAAGATATCTTGGAATAAATCGGTCGACTCCGGACACAGAAAGAAAAGGTTTTTTTTTTTTTTTTTTAATTAGAATCAACATTAAACATTTAAGTGCCGCAGTCGGTAGGATCCTTGTAAACGGTAAGGCTCCAACGAGAACGGATTTAGCGCGACCAAAATAATTAGTGATAGTGTAACTATCGTGCAACATTTTAACTACAAATCAGTTCAATCAAAATAACTCTGTTAAAAATGACAGTGAAAACTAAAAATCAGTTTAAGCTGCACAAGTAACTAGGTTAATAAAATCAACGAGTACCAAACTTAAATTGGGCAAAGTGAAGTGTACCAAGTGAAAAACAAACATCTGTGTAACTTACTAACTCAAAAGTTAAAATTCCACGAAAAAGTAAAATCTATCTGTGGGATAATATCATCAATAAGGAGATGGATCGCGAAACTGTGGATAGGTTAGTCCAGGCGATGGAAGCTTTGATGACGAGAAGCAATCCAGAACCAACCAGCCGAGCAGTCCACTTGATGAAAGAAATTGCGTTCATCAAAGAATTTGACGGACAAAGGGATCAGTTAACACAGTTCATTACCGTAGTGCAGTATGAAAGTAATCAATCAGAGTGTGTGAAGACATTTTATACAATTTTAATCAATAGAATAAAACAAATAGTGCCGGGTAATCTATCTAGAGATATTAGGAATAAATATGATTTACACGTAATAAAAGACGTATATTTATGTGGGTTACGATCATGGCAACTTGGACAGAGAACTTTTACATGATAAGCGCCAGACACATAAAATAAACCATAACCCAGGGCAATTTAAGCACAACTCAGGTCAATTTATGCACAATTCACGGCAACAGGGACACAACTCAGGCCAATTTAGGCATATCAATCATTCAGGACAATTTAGACACAACAATTTCAACCACAATCATTCAGGGTACAACAATCAAAACCATTCAGGCCAATTCCGTCATAATTTCAATCAAAACAGACCAGGGCAAAATAATCACAACAGGCAAGTCTTCAATCCCTCAGAGCAGATTCGAAATGCACATCACCAATTAGAACCAATGCAAATAGGGTAAATTAACCATAATAATCAGGATAATATTCGGCAAGAAGAAATTCACAATATAGAGCCCACGTTTTTTCTGAATTAGGCCTCAGAGACAAAATATTCCTAGATATAACCATTGACGAAACTAAATATAAAGCACTCATCGATACGGGTTCAACAATGAGCATTATAAATTCCGTATCAGTAGATTGCTCAAAATTTAGAATCTTCGAAAAAGTTCAAATAATATTGCAAGCCAATAATAATATCACAACAGAAACAGTAGATAGAATTATTACTAGTATCCCCAAAGAACTTAATTATGACCCAAAAGGGGCAGTCATGTGGTATAAAAGTTATTTAGGTAAAAAACCGCATGACATCCCGATCGGGATGGACATTTTGAAGAAAATTGTCAAAACACTCGATTTTGATAATAAAAGCATAACTCTTAATAACGGCACTATATTATCACCATATTCCTATAGCCTATGGCTTCATCGCTCTGGCTTAACAGCTAATTTCTAATTTTAATAATTATATGTTATCTTTGTAAATAAATAAATAAATAAATATCACTATATTCCTATGTTGAAACAACTCTCGATTGTTTCGAACTGAATTCGAGTGAAAAACAGTAGACTTGGACCATCTTAATGAAGAGGAAAAGAACGCAATTCAAAATCTCTTAAGCCAATGTTTTTTTAACATTTCTTTTATTGTGGCATAAAACCTACAATACATACAATTTCCAGAGATATGGTAAAAGTACCTTACTACTATAATATAAATACTTTTTTTTTCAAATTTAGAAGGAAAATCCACTAAAAACCTTCATTAAAACGACTCTTAATTCAATATAAAAATTGAATATACCATGAAGGCGATCAGCTAACTAATACGAACACTACACGCAGACCAACAGATCAATGCTCAATCTGTTCAAGCTTTATCGGCTTCCCTCACAACATGAAGAGGAAGTACGACGGCAAATAGCAGAAATGGAGGAGCAAGGCATAATCAGGAAATCTAACAGCAGATATGCTTAGCCAATTGGGGTGGTGAAAAAGAAAATGGATAATTCTGGAAAACAAAAGTTTCGCCTTTGCGTTGACTACCGGAAACGAGATAACAACCGACGATAAATACCCGTTGCCTAGTATTGAGGGTATACTAGATAAACTGGGGAGAACACATTATTTCTCGTCCCTAGATCTCGCAAAGGGATACCACCAAATCAAGGTAAATCCAGATGACATCTCAAAAACAGCAAACTCACATCTTGTGGTCTGTACGAATACGTACGAATGCCGTTCGGGCTCAAGAATGCACACGCGACATTCTAACGCCTAATGAACGACATACTCAGTATCTTCATGACATCTTGATATTTTCAACGAGTTTAAAAGAGCACATTAACTCTCTAAAAATAATATTTAATAAACTAACTGAACACAATTTGAAAGTACAATTTGACAAGTGTTCTTTCATGAAAAGAAATACTGAATTTTTAGGCCATATGCTTACAGCCAAAGGAATGAAACCTCACCCGATGAAGATATAATGCATTGAAGATTACCCTTTACCCAAGACTGAGAAACAGCTGAAAGGTTTCTTAGAAGCCACGGGGTGTTACCGGAAATTCGTGAAAGATTACACCAAAATAGCTAATCCAATGATCAAGTATTTAAAAAAAGATAAGAAAATAAATACCAATGACCCAGAATATAAACAGAATGTAAACACCCAATTTTAAAATTTCCCGATTTCACAAATCACAGTTTTTACCGACACAAGTAATTACGTAATCGGATTGGTACTGACACAGAAAGGGCAACCTGTATGTTACGCTGCGAGATCCCTCAACGACCACGAAAAGAACTACTCTGTTACTGACAGAGTTCTTGGCGATTGTATGGGCAATAACGTACTTTAGACCGTACCTGTGGGGAAAACGATTCCAAATTATTACTGATCATTTACCAATAAAATATCTAAATAAAAAGTTTTCCGGAAAAGAATTTAGTCAGCGAACACAGAGATGGCTACTAAAGTTGCAGGAGTACCGATCTGACATAGAATACCTGAAAGGCAAAGAGAACAAGGTAGCGGACTTCTAAAGCAGGATTCCTGAGAAAAAGTAAAGAGAAAGAATCTGGCGACAACCAACTATGCTGACAAAGAAATAGAGATACTACACAACAGTTAAGAGCAAGAGAAATCGGAACATTGGAAGAAGCACATAAACAAATCTCCCTATATCATACCCAAGAAAGTGCCCATAGCGGAATTATCGAAACATACCACAGCTTGAAAAACAAAATCTACTACCCTCACCTAATTAAAGAAATTACTAGGATCATTAATAACTGCAAGATATGCCTAGAGACAAAATATGAAAGTAAGCCAATAAAACTCAAATACGAACTTAGTCAGACACCAAGTAGGCCCAATGAAATTATTTATATGGACATATATTACTTCAGGAAACACCCATTCTTAACACATGCTGACAAAACTCACAAAGAAAGCATATGCTTACTTTCTGCCAAACTTTCGGTAAACCATTGAAAATCATAACGGATAATGAGTTTAAATCAGAGCACTTAAAAGAATTTCTAAGAGAACAGGTTGTCGATCTCCATTTCACAAAACGAAACACTCACACAGGCAATAGCGACTTAGAAAGGTTACATTCTACATTACAGGAAATATTAGTAGCTATGAGAAAGATAGACACAACACTTATTCAAAAAGTACACCGGACAGTAGAGATATATAACAATAAATACCATTCCACTCTTAATGACACCCGAAGAAGCTATGTTCGCGGATCTTGCAAGTTTAGTTACATATAGTTTAGTTATAGTAGAAAAAAGGAAAATAATACCAGAAAAAAAACTATAGAAGAAATAGATACAAAAATGAACCTAGGTATAGAATTAAAGAAATTAATAGAGAGCATCCTATAAATATTATACGACCTCGCCTATTTGCAGATGACATTAGTGTATCTAACACTGATGCTACTCATACGACCAATAACAGCAACATTAACGGTACAGAAACTAGAAACTACTAATGGTTACTACATTTTTAACACAGGAAAGACAGAGTTAATAGAAGACTTTAGGTCGATACTACATATAATAAATACTAGAGACATAAGACGTTCTATAGAGTTAATAGAAGGAAATATTCAAAAATTACAAATAGGAAATGACCCTATCATAAGGAAAGAACTAAGAACACTTGGTGCAAAAATAAGAATACTAGAACCAAATAAAGAAAGCAGACAAAAACGGAGACTCGTAAACGTAGTGGGTAAAGCAAAAAATTTGTTGTTTGGAACAATGGGCGATGACGACAGAAAGGAAATAGCGGACCAACTTCAAATAGCTGAAGAGAACAGTGAAAATGCAATTAAAAGCTTAAATAATCAAATTGAAATAAATTCGCATCAGAATGAAAGTATTATCTTGTTGAAACAAATCATAGAAGCAGACAGGGAGGAACTTAATAGGGCTTATTCAGAAATGACCATCAATGAAAAAAGATTTATCATTAAACAAATGAAATGAATGAAACTCCGTATGTTGGAACAGATAATAAACCAGATTCTAGACAACATAGCATCAGCTACGCATGGAATAATTCACCCTAGCATGTTAACGGCAACAAAAATTAACGCGACAAAGCTCGACTTTTACAAACTTTAATACGTTAGAACAGGACTACTAAAATATAATGAAGATACACTAATTATTGCTATAAAAGTATCAGACACATATAAAATAGTAGACCTTAAATTATTAATGCCTATTCCAACAAAAGATAACCTTGAAGCCATACTTTAAAATCAATATTTTATAGAAATTAATCAAACTAAATTTCAGTACGATAATAAAGACATATTGTACAAACAAGATTTGAAAAAAGTAGATAACTGTTTAACTAATAATAATTGTAAATTAAGGAAATACAATGTATTAGAAATGAATCAATTAGATGATAGTATCATAATATGTAAGAATATGAATGGACAAGAATTGGAAAATTATTGTGACAATAGAAGAATAAAACTTCTTGGAAATTATTTCATAAATTTCAACAATTGTACAATAAAGCTTTTAAATAAAACATTTGGCAATACGAACATTGAATTTAAAGATATATTTTTCCGTGAAGAAGAAAGAAGTTATAATTTTACAGAACAGTTAAGTTTCGATGACATTGTTACTCAAAATTTTGTAAACTTTTAGCATATTAAAAAAAAAGGATCCAACGAGAACGGATTTAACGCCAAAATAATAGTGATAGTGTAACTATCGTGCAACATTGTAACTACAAATCAGTTCAATCAAAATAACTCTGTCAAAAATTACAGTGAAAACTAAAAATCAGTTTAAGCTGCACAGAGGAGAAATAATTAGAGTAGAAATAAGTAAGTGGAAAATTGTATTGAAGTTAGTTAGTAAGATAATTTGGAATAAATCGGTCGACTCCGGACACAGAAAGAAAAAGTTTGTTTTTTTTTTTATTCGAATCAACATTAAACATTTAAGTTGCGTGATAATATAAAGAAAATTTATAGCAGATTGAATCCATGATATTAAAAACATAAATTCAGTTCTTGACCTGATTAAGAGTCGATATTGCAGGAACCACTTTCGAAGTATCTGCATATCGTAACTAGCATCAGCAAAGAGATTAAAATAATTACTATTTGAGTACGAGAGAGCAAACGCAGAATTCTACCTTTAAAGGATTGAATAAACAGTGGATTTGTTTAAATCAAAAATAGGATTGGATCCACAACGGAGCCCTGTGGAACTCCCAGTTTTTGATTTTAACTACTTGTGTTCCTCTTTTTGCGATATGAGGCAAAACATTCAAAATCAAAACTCCTAAAACTGGCAAGATCAAATTTTCTTAAGGGGATAGAGTGGTCGAATATTTTGTAAGCTTTAGTGATATTAATAAAAAAAGCACAACATATATTAGACATATTTAAACAAGGATATATTCGGGAAGAAATTTGAGCAAAGCACTTTCTGTACTTCTCTTTTCTTTCTTTCTGTACTAAATTATAATAACATTGCAAATTTCATAGGCGGAAAATTAAAAAAAAAATTATTGTAGTTGAAAACTTCTTTTAATTTTTTTAAATTAGAACATCTTCTGAAGAGTTTAAATCACAAGAAACGTTTTTGAAAAAAATAGCAACTTCAATTGGGTCTGACACCGTAGAATTATCAATGTTAAAAAAAAAAAATGACTCGCTTGTCTTGGATCTGTTCAAAATTTCATTTACGGAATTTGTTCTTGTAATAGATATCTTAGCAGAGACGTATATCATCAGACTTGAGTTCTGACCAGATTTTGTTATACAAGTTCTTAGATTATAAGGATGTTTTTTAACTTTCGCAGCAGGAAGATTTTTCTTTCTGATCTTCTGAGGAGTCATCCACTGCTTTAGACAAGTTAATTTATTGCTCTTACGACTTACTCGCTGGCTACAGTTTAATAAATGCATATTCAGCTCATATTCAGCTCATTTATAAAAATGAAAGAATGTAACAACAGGAATGTTAAAATGTATGTTTAAAATATGGAGAATAAAAATAAATCACTTTTGTAAAATTCGACATTCGATTCGCATGTAATACGCTGAGCCGTTTGAAACACACCATACTCTTAAGAGGAAAAATGCTGTTTATTCAATCAAAACTAGACTAAATTAAAACTTTCTCAATGCAAATTGTGCATTATCGGTAAAATGTTGTTGAACAAAAGTTGCGAAATTGCATACCATGCAATATATTAAGTGGGGCAATGTTGTTTACCGGAAAACAGGAAATGATTAGTATGCAGTAGATGGAGAGGTTAAAGTTAATCGAACTGTGGTCAATAATCTTAAAGTAAGCAGATTTGTTAGTTATGCGGATCTGTTGGTTCAGGTTGCGTCCGGGACAAAACAGCTCCCATCACAGATTGTGGATTCTCCGGAGCAACTATAGTGTTAATTTTAACGTTCAAATTTGTGTTCTATAATACAAGGATTGCACTTATAATTACACAATGATTACATATGACATTACATAATGAATAAATAATGATTATAATAAAAGATATAGATCCGAAATTGACATATTCTTTCGTTTTTGTTTTTTTTAATTTCTGTTATTACATCTAGACATTCTATTTCATTTAGCATGATTTCCTCAAAAATTAATTTCTTATTTGTGTTTAAAACAGGGTTGAAATAGTCCAGAATGACAAAACTGTGTTTGAATGCGTTTTGATTATTATTGCTTATAATATGTCTATCAATTTTTACTGAACAATTATTGATATTTATGAGAAAAGTGTCATTTAGGATTATTTGCCTCAAATAACAAGTACTAGCTAAATTAACAATTATTTGGTTCTTAAGTAGAACTAATCCCTCTCTTAGTTCTAAGATTTCAGATGTATTGTTGAAAATTTTAATACAGTTTTGTTTTAATACGCAGTTGATACAAATTGGTAGGTTTTTTACTTCTGTGAACTGAACATAAATATAGGTTCTGTTTTCATATTTTATAATTTCTTGAGCATCAAACATAAATTCCCTGCTTTGGTTGACCCCAATAGCAACAAGTAAAGCCTTGTGAAGTTCAATTGACCTTTTTGGAATTCTAATAACAAATATTATATTTTTATGATCATCTTTAAGTGTTCCAAGCTTTATGCCATTTAAATTGTTAAGATCAATGTTATACTCGATTATTTCCTCACTAGTTAAAATATTGCTATGCAAAATTCCATGCCTATACTGAAGATATGCTCCATGTCTTGTATGTGCTCAACATTATCTTCTAAATTTTTTTGTCTTAGTATGAAATCTATGTAAAGAGTTTGCTGGAATATTTTCTTACTATTACTGTCAATTTTTGTTAACTTACTATTTATAATGTCTGATAGCAAATTATCAAAGACAAAAAAACTCAAACTGAACAATTATCGTTTATTCCAAATCTAAACGTATTGTACGTGTACATCAACGATGCTTCGCGCTTGGTGGTTGTCGACAGAAGAGAATGAGCTAGCATCGCGAGCTAGCATCGAGGTTGATCGAAGAAGCAAACAAAACGGTATTGCTCTCATTATGCTCAAAGCAATTTATGTTGTTAGTACCTGTGAGTACTTGCAAGTGAGATAAATGCACCAAGAGCGAAGCATACAAAAAACAATATGGAAAACTATACCGCTCATAGAGTAAATTAACAAATTAATGAATATGATAAATGAATTTGAATGCATAAATATTAAATTAAGAAACAATCGTTTTAGCAATATATTCTTAAACACGCCGCCGCCGCTGAAAGACTTTCAGGAGAGTGGTAGAATCGCCAATTTGGTGATAGGCCGCTTAAATATGCCATTCTTGGTACGCACTTCAACAACCCGTACGAGTCCATCTTGGCCTGGAAACACTTGGTGAATTCTGCCTAGGAACCATTGTGATGGTGGCAGATTTGGCTCCTTGACCACTACCATATCACCAACACTAATATTTTTGGTCGATGCCCTCCATTTTGTACGCTGCTGCAACGAGGTTAAGTAGTCGGTTTGCCATCTTCGCCAGAACCCTTGAATCATGTTCTGGATCAATTCCCATCTTCCCAAACGGTTAATTGGTGTCTCCAGTGTACTCGGTTCTGGAATTGCAGTAAATGGTCTACCTATCAAGAAATGAGAAGGTGTTAGTGGATCAAGATCTAAATCAGAAGACACACAAAGAGGCCTAGAATTCAGAAGGGCTTCGATTTGGGCTAACAGAGTGCACATTTCTTCAAACGTGAAAATGTTATTGCCAATCACACGACGAAGATGTTGTTTCACTAATTTCACCCCCGCTTCCCAAAGCCCTCCAAAGTGAGGACTGTTCGGGGGAATGAAATTCCACTCGATGCTTTCAGCTGCTAACACTTCTGAAACCTTCATTACATGTGTCTGTGATTGTAGCAACTTGTGCATTTCCGATAGAACACGAGCTGCTCCTTGAAAATTTGTTCCATTATCAGAATATATCACGCTGCATTTACCACGCCTCGCAATGAATCTCTTAAGCGCTGCCAGAAATGCGTCTGTAGTGAGATCCGAAACCATCTCAAGGTGGAGGGCCTTCGTGGCCATGCAAATGAATAAACAAATGTATCCTTTGACCAGTTTTGGCTTCCTTCCATTGGCCAAACGAAGGCTTATGGGCCCTGCGTAGTCACATCCGGTGTGTTCAAATGCAAAAGATGGATTTACCCGTACGGATGGCAAATTTCCCATTAGTTGCGTAGATGTAGACTGTCGTTGGCGAAAACAAGTAATGCAGTCGTGCACCAATTTCCGAATAAGGTTTCTGCTTCCAATGATCCAGAATTCTTGACGAATTAACGCGAACAGTCCCGAAACACCGATATGCATAAAATTCTTGTGTGCATCTAAGAGTATCAATTGTGTAACGCGGTGGTGTTTTGGTAGAATGACAGGATGTTTTACTTTGTACGGAACGTGCACAGCATTCGAGATCCTGCCACCCACGCGCAATAAACCAGCACTATCTAAAAACGGCGACAACGAGAGCAATTTAGAAGTCTTAGGAAGGTATTTATTAGTTTTTAGGGAAGTTATTTCAGTCTTAAACGCGCTTTGAACCCCGAGGAGACAATATTGTTTAGCTAGACGAAGTTCCGAAAGTGTTAAATATCCACGTTTTCTTTCGACTTCAGGCAACCGACAAAACCGAACGAAACGACGAACATACCCGATTATTCTAATTATTTTTTTCCAATTGGAAACACGAACAGAGAGATCTTCCAGAAAGTGTTCAACCAAGGCGGTAACATGAGCGTTAATTACCTTCCTTTCCTCAGGTATATTCTCATTGGTAATTTCACAATTGGTCGGCCAATATTCATACGATTTGGATAGCCATGCCGGTCCCTTCCACCATAACTGGAAGTCTATTAGGGATTGGGGTGTAAGTCCTCTGGATGCGCAATCAGCTGGATTTTCAGCAGAACGCACGTAATTCCACGAAGAACGCGGCACCGACGAGATAATTTCGGCGGTACGATTGGCTACGAATGTACTCCATCGTCGAGGAGGAGAAGACAGCCAAAATAACACGATCTGCGAATCACAAAACGCACTAACCCGAATCGGTATTTCACTCAACGATGATCGAACGAGTTCTAACAGGCGACACAACAACAGAGCTCCACAAAGTTCTAAGCGTGGAATGAACAGTTGTTTCACCGGAGCCACACGGGTTTTCGCTGCAAGTAATTTTACCTGAACAACACCATCCACCCCACTACTACGGCAGTAAATCACAGCAGCATAAGCCTTCTCCGAGGCATCTGAGAATCCTATCAAATCCAACGATTTAGAATTTAGGGTAAACCTTCGAGAAATTCTAATGTTTTCGAAATAGGTGAAATTCTCTCTATACAGCTTCCATTTCTCTGCAATTTCCATGGGTAGGGGATCATCCCAATCTACTTTCGGCCTTAAGACCCATAGCTCCTGAAACAATATTTTCAATGCTATAATGGAAGGAGCCAAAAATCCCAAGGGATCGAATATCTTTGCAGTCTCCGACAGTAATTTTCGCTTTGTAGTCCTTACTTGTTCAGGTAAATTAATTTTGAAAGTAAAGGTGTCACGAAGTGGGTTCCAAATCAAACCTAGAATCTTGGTGAACTGCGCTGAAGTGTCTAAATCCAGCGAAATATCGTCCTTACAATCGATTGCTCGCAAAATCTCCCAACAGTTTGAGCTCCACTTGCTGAGTTGTAGACCTCCGCGTGAAAGCATTTCTATAATTTGCCTTTTTAATTCCAGTGCTTCGGGCAACGAATCTGCACCGGTCATTAGATCGTCGACATACATGTCGTGTAAAATAGCATGCGACGCCAACGGATACTGCTGCTTATAGTCAAGTGCTATTTGGCGCAGAACCTTCATGGACAAGTAGGGCGCAGGAGCGGTGCCATAAGTCACTGTGCATAAACGGAAATGTGAAATGGGGTTATCTAAGGATTCTCTCCACACAATCCTTTGAAAATTTCGATGTTTCGGATCCACCCAAATTTGCCGAAACATTTTAACAATGTCAGCGCAGAACACAAACCGATGCAAGCGGAATCGTAAACAAACATTTATCAAATTACGTTGAAGAGGGGTTCCAACATGAAGGTATTCGTTAAGGCTGCAGTTGTTGACATCTTTATAGGAACCATCAAAGACTACGCGAATTTTGTTAGTGACCACCGCGTGATGAGGTAAATAAAATACACTTCCCGAGGTAGGCTCTACTTCATTATCTGGAATGCGCTCCATGTGTCCTAACTCCAAATAAGTTTTCATAAACTTTGTATATTCCACCTTTAAACCTTCGTCACGTGAAAACCGGCGTTCCATAGCGAAAAGTCTTGACAAAGCCCCTGATAACGTGTTAGCAAATCTCACATTCTCCTGCCGAAACGGAAGTTCTACCATGTATCTATTGTCTGACGTTCGTGTAAGAGTTTTGGCAAACTTGAGATCAATTTCATCCTCACACGACGCCACAGGCAATTTCCGCGGAATCTCCTCTATTTCCCAAAAGGACTTTAACAGAACATCCAGGTCAACCCCTGAATATAGCGAAACAATCTGTTGCTGCGGTAAACAACCCGAAACGACCCATCCAAAAATTGTTTCATGAGCAACGACTCTTCCTTCCTCATCAGAACGATGTCCACCTTGCAGAATACTCCACGCCTTATCAGTTCCTAACAAGATATCGATGCACCCAGGACTTTGGAATCCTGCATCAGCCAATGGAAGATCTTGAAGGAACGAAAAGTTAGCACATTTCAATGAAAACGATGGAGTTTGAGAAGTAATTTTGTTCAGGATGTAGGCCTTGATGTCAACGGAATGCGAATTCATGCAAGATCGTAGACTTAAATTCACCACACCTTGTGTCACTCCAGCTTCAACTGACGTAATTCCGGATATAGGTAGCCGAGCATATGTGCGACGAATGCCGAGTGCTTTCACCAAACCGTCCATCACAAAGGACACTTGCGAACCAGTGTCTATTAGCACGCGCGCGAAATGAGGTTTTCCAAGTGCATCGAACACCTTAACGACAACGGTAGGAAGTATTCCCGAAGACCGCGATTCATTCGTCATGTGATTGCTTACGATCGGTACAGCAGAGCTCTGGGCAGCCTTGGCGTTGGGAATAATTGATGTAGAGGATTGTGCTGTGTTATCCAAGTGCACTAAGCTATGATGACGAGTATTACAAAACGAGCAACGCGTTTTAACTCGACATCGCATCGATGAGTGCTTAGTGCCGAGACAATTGTAACACAGCCGATGATCTCTAGCGAAGCCACGACGCGAACTTACCGGCAACGAAATGAATTCTGCACACTGCGGAAGATAATGTTCACCCTTGCATTTTGGGCATAAAGCGTTAGCAGCAGTCAAACTTTTTACACCCATTGAAGTTGTCGCACGAGAACTCTTTATTCCACGAGGAGGTTTCGTTTCACTAGCTTCGAGAGCATTAGAACGCACTTCTAAAAACTCTATGAGATCTTCGATAGTAGCTTCCTCTGAATTTTTGCTTTTTAGAGCCCACACCTTCCTGGTTTCCGAGTCGGTCTTATTAACCAACAGGTTAATTAGCCAGGGATCTCTACTTATTGCCTTTACTGCTTCTAGCCCGCGAATGACCTCGTCCGCCCTATCCACAAGTTTGCGCAATTGTGCACCATCTCCTATATTCACGCTTGGTAGCTTTAAAAATTGCTCAACAAGTGCGTTAATAATATATAGCGGCTTATCATACCGACGCTCTAATTTCTCCCAAGCAAGCTCATAATTCGAGTCCGAGACGCTTATACCATTCAACAGATTAAACGCGTCGTCACGTAAGACCGATTTTAAATACCGAAATTTTTGCGCACCTGACAGTTTTGCATTGCAATCTATAGACTGCATGTACACATCGCGAAAACCGGGCCACTCCCGATAGTCCCCGGAGAAAGGGGTAATATGCATGGGTTGTAGCACTACTGACGATGAATCTTTCTCGCTGGATGAACTTGTCTTTCCTAACCTCTCCAGGATTTTGTTTTGAGAAGCTACTAGTTCTTTCAAAGACGTATCTTGTGGTGTATTCGATACCGGAGTCAAGTCTTTAATGCCCTTCAATAAAGCACATTTTGCCGTAATGTACTTCGTTTCAACGATCTCAAATTCATCTTCAATGTCTTTATATCCTTCTTCAGCATGGTACTGAAAAAGAGACGATTGACTAACACACATTTCTTTAAACGCCTTTTCAAGTCTTTCTAGACGCACTTCTAGTTCTAGCACATGCACCGTCGGAGGGATATTTTCACAAAAGTTGAAAACGCGAGTAATTGATCCCTTATAATGCCCACGTGCTTGTTTTAAAGCTTCCATGATATCCACAATTTAATTGAATGTCTATTATTCAGTCTATAATTCAATGTCTAACACCAAAAGTACACCGAAATTTTCAATTCAACAATTTCCAAACAAATTCTTAACAGCAAGTGAAACACAGCAGCAAATCGAGCCCCAAAAATATCGAACAAAAACAGCAAACAGGAGCAACAATCACACAATCAACTTGCACGTGTAATTATCTGCAGAAATTGAACGTCCAACAACCACCAAATATTAATAAATTTATTAAATTTGACAAAATAATCCGGCTCGAAGGACCAAATTTGATAGCAAATTATCAAAGACAAAAAAAACTCAAACTGAACAATTATCGTTTATTCCAAATCTAAACGTATTGTACGTGTACATCAACGATGCTTCGCGCTTGGTGGTTGTCGACAGAAGAGAATGAGCTAGCATCGCGAGCTAGCATCGAGGTTGATCGAAGAAGCACACAAAACGGTATTGCTCTCATTATGCTCAAAGAAATTTATGTTGTTAGTACCTGTGAGTACTTGCAAGTGAGATAAATGCACCAAGAGCGAAGCATACAAAAAAACAATATGGAAAACTATACCGCTTATAGGGTAAATTAACAAATTAATGAATATGATAAATGAATTTGAATGCATAAATATTAAATTAAGAAACAATCGTTTTAGCAATATATTCTTAAACAATGTCCATGTCTTTTTTTATCAGGTTTTTTAAGTCTATTGAATGTATCATTAAAGCTTGTGTTGATTTTTATTTGTTTATTGATTCGTCGTTTACCCTTAGATGTTGTTCTATCTCTTGACGATCGCCGTCATCCATTGTACCAAAAAGCCACTTTTGTGCAGAACCTACAAAGTTAAATAACACTCGCTATTACCGTGTTAAGGGATAGGACCTTTTTAAGATAGATCTCCATGAATCGCGCATTTGTTTCGATTTTCTCAACCGTCAAGTGTGTTTGAGTTAGCGTCCAGGTTAAGAAAATTATAACCATTTTGAATATTTCCCTCAAAGTTTAGTTTTTTTTTTTTAAATATAGAGTTTAGGTTGTTCCGTCTGCTTAAAACTAATTAATTTTATACACATATTACTAATTACTTACAAATATACCTTAGGAATTTTTTGATATTTTATTAGAATAGAATAGAATATATAACATTGACGTACTCGTATGTTAAACTAACTTATGCTAATCAATGTCCTCTAATTTTTATCTCAGCAGAGCTTTTATTATTATGTATTCTTGATCATTTCTGTCGTAGTTTTTATGTCGTATTTTATTTTTTTGTATCTATTTGATCTGCTAATTTTGTACGCCTTTTAATATTAACTGGTTGAATATTTTCTAGCTTAAGTTTTCTATATTTAGGTTCGTCTTTGTATATTTCGTATTTGCCTATATATTTCGCGATTTTCATTTCGTTTGTTTGTAATTTTTTCTTTACATTCTTTTAACAATTTTGCTTTGTTATCAACTCTATTTTTGTTATCATATCAAAAATTACATAACATCACATCTATCGGTTTTACATTTATTGCTGAATGAATTGACCTCTTGTTCCTTTCTACACATTTAAACAGTCTCTCTTGAATTGGTAATTCTGATTTCTCTATTTCCAAGGCTTTAAATTTTTCTCCAATTGTACCATGAAACCTTTCTATATCAGAGTGTCCTGTATGACTGTTTGGTTCGGTTGCCCGAATTGATCTCATTATCTAAAATTAAAAGATTTGGTTTGCCTTTAATTAAGAAAATATCGCTTGGGGTTTCAGTAAGATGAAATTTGGGCTTGATTAAATTTCTATCGTATTTTGCTCTGTTGCACACATCACAATTATTGATATTCTTTTGAATAGATCTCTTTAAGTTCTTGGAATAAATAAGCTTTTTCAAATCTTCACAGTTCGCGTTTATTCTAGCATGCCCTGTTTCGGTTTTATGATATTTGGCTATATATCTCTGGGTTTCATCCTCATTTCTCATATCCGTGGCGTGATGGGGACATTTATAAAATGTCAGCCTTGTGTTCAACAATTCGATCAGTTTGTGGTGTACTTTATAATTAATGTTCATATTATATTCTCCGAGTTGAACCAGCCAACGTTGCAATCTGGGACTTATATCTTTGCCTTTGTGCTTACTGTGTAACCATTTTAAGGGTTGGTGGTCAGTTGATAGATCGAAGGGTCGACCGTAAATATATGGACGAAAGTTTAATATAGTTTGTCGTTTAATATGTTTTATCCTAAAATTGCTTGGAAGGTTTTCCCTTTAAAATTAATAAGTTTCCAGGTCAAAAGTGATTCATCTCTACATTCTTTTGGTAAATCTATTATTATTTGTACGTATGCTAAATTTTTGCCATCAAGAGATTGAAGTCTTACGGGATAATTAAGAGTCTCACGTTTATATCGTGGTAGTTGTGTATTATGCAGCAAGGATCATCTATCCTGAATTAATAAGGCATGGCAGTTTGTTATTGCATATTGTAATTTCTACTATGTGTACATATTTTTGGTAGGGGATATACGAAAATGTACATCTTGTTTGTAATGATCAAAGCTCAGTGTCTTAACATTGATTGTATTATTATTGCTAATTCTATAACTATTTCTTGCTTGTCCAGTATTTTGCCTATGATTAGCCCAACCATGCCTAGGATTTCGGGAGTCATTAAGATTATCTTGGGATTTATTGTGTGTGGTTACTGAATTTTCTCTGTTGTAGTTACTATGCAAATTCTGTCTACGGTTAGTATTTTCCTGATTTAATGTTTGTCTAGGCTGTTGATAACCTTGGGCTTGGTTAATTTTTATTTCATTTTTTTTACAATTTGCGCGCATAGGGGATTGTTAATACTCTTAAGTGCCGGGGTTCAAACACAGCACGGCCGAAGGTGTAGAGGGAGAAAGGGAGAGGAAGTACCTGTGCACATTGGTTTTAAATATCTTCGGATTATATTCTGGTTGAAATATTGGGCTGGAAAGAGCAGTCCATATTCTTGTTGTGCGGCTGATGAACGAGTCTCTAAATTTAGAAAGTAGGCTTAAGGGTAAACTGATGAGCATACCTGGCGAGACGGGTATTGCGGGTGAATTTATGGAGTGGAGGAATGCAGTTGGCAATCTCACTTGAGCATCGTTTGTTATAATAGCGATAAAATACGGATTGAGACGAGACGTTACGTCGGTGTTCGAGCGAGTCTAATGACTCTGCAATATTGTTGTCTCCTATAAGTTTTATCGCTCGCATTCGGATTCTATCTAGTTATGGGGGCACCAGACCAGATATGAGAGCTGTACTAAAGTTTGGGGAGTATGTACTCCTTATAAATTGAAGCCAAGTCAGAAGGGATGAACACAACAGAAGTTTATCGGAGGAAAACAGGAAATGATTAGTATGTAGTATATGGAAAGGTTAAGGAAATCGAACTGCGGTCCATAATGCACTTTATGGTAAATACTTAAAGTGTACAGATTTGTAAAGCGGCTGTGTTGATTCAGGTTGGGTCCAGGACGTAACACACGCGTTTCTTTTTACTTTGAAATTAATTTTTTTTTGTTCAATTCAAATCGAAAAGTAAGTAACAATGTCTCGCATTAAGGCGGCATTAGAGCAAAAAACAATTTCGGCAGAATACCCAGAGATCATCGTTTTCGTGTGTCAATACACAGCAATCTCAACAACAACAACAAAATAAAATGAAATGCGTACTTTCCAAATCAAACGATCATTTTATGTGCGTTGCAAAGATTTGAATTTACAAAAGGAGGGGCCACAGTGTCAAAATGCAAATTAAGCCGGTCTAGTGTCTGCAATCGTGCGCATCATTCGCTGTTGCATTAATATGCGACAACCTTCAATTCGAGCAACATTCGACCTCCCAAGCCATGCACGCCTCTGTGTCAACAGACCATACCATTCTGGCAACCGCTGTTGTCAAAATAAAATACAATAATAGCGATTATCTGCTAGCGCGAGCCTTTCTTGATTCAGGCTCACAAATCAACTTCATCACTTAAGAACTGGTCTAGAGGTTAAGTCTTCGCAAAGAAGACAATTCGTTGAACTTGCTTGGTATCGGTAAAACGAACTAAAAGGTCAACAAAAACGTACATGCGGTGATTAAGTCCAGATTGAATGATCACTCATCCACGGCAGACTACTGGGTCATACCATCGACAGCATATCAATTTATCATGGTATAAGCACTGCCAATTGGGACATTCCTCGAAATATCGAATTGGCCGATACATGGTTTCATAAGCCACAAAAACTAGATTTGTTGAGCAGAAACTTTCTTCAAACTATTGTCAGTTTTCCAGATTAAAAAAGGGCTAGACCCTACAATTTAAGAAACGCTACTTGGTTGTATGGTTTCCCGAAAACATTCCAAGTGTCTAGGCTCTAATACTAGGCCTCATCTCTTGATCACATTGTTGAAAAATATTGGTCTTTAGAGGAAATACCTGGTGATTTAAATACAAGTTTTACTCCACAGAAACAAATGTGCGAAAAGCAGTTTGTGGAAAACACAAAACTTTTGACAGCAGATAGATTTGAGGTAAAATTTCCATTTAAGGCACCTCCTACCGCGCTCGGATCGTCGTTTGAAACTGCCAAAAGTCGTCATCGACGGTCTCAAGTGGGAATTATTTTGGATGCTTGAGTTGATAATTGTTCTGCAAACCTGTCGACAAGATTCTTTGTTTAGAAAAACCTCATCAATCGATCTCTTCTTGCGCCCCAGCAGTTCATTTGAGACATTCCGTGTTTTCCTCGGGTCGTTACCGGCATCAGTGAATCTCTATTTGTAGAAATTGGTTTTCTTCATTATTTTGTCGTTCGGTGTAATTTTTTGTGGAATACATTGTGGCGTAGTGATCATAGTATAGTATATATAATCATAATATACTAATACTAACAAAAATATGGTCAATTAATGTTAAAGTGTTCGCTGTTATATTAACTCGAGTAGATTGACTGATAACATTTGTTAGACCCTTAGATGCCATTATTTCTAAGTATTTGTTGACCTGACGGTCACTTGACGATTAATACTTTTTCAGCTTTTAGCTGATTGTCTAATTCATTTACAAACTCAGCAATACTTAACTTTGGTGGCCGATATACCGAATGAATGTGCTTTTTTCTACTATTACCATCTGTTTTTATAGCATTCAGTATTATCGTAAGTTATTTTTGATATAGACTGCGATTCCTCCGCCTTTGCATTCTATTAAGAAATTCAGAATTGAATTCTTTTATATTATACAAATTATTTTCTTTCTCTTTGATATTAATTACATTTAAAACTAACAGATCTACATAAAGAAGAAAAATTTCAATTTCCGCAAAAACAAACTTTCCAATTTTTTCAAATTGATCTAATGTTAAAACACACACAACAAAAATTCAGGTTTTTAAAAAAGTCTGCATCGCTACAAATAAAGCCATGCATTACCCTAAAATCGATGTCAGCATCACTATATTGGTTTTCCATCATGTCAACCTTTTCTTTTGATTTTCTTCATAAATTCATCATTTCAGTGTTTCAGTTAGATGCTAGATTTAGATACGTGATTGCTTTGTTTTTGGTCAACCAGAGTAGGTGTTTATTAATTTGTGTCAGCTGATTGTTGACGTAGACAACTGCATCGCTCACTGTCTATCTGTTTTGATAGTTGTGTGCATTTTCTCTGATTTTTTTTAGTTAAATTTTGCGAGCAAACTTGGCATTTCTTTTAATTTTTGTTTTGCATGCATGACTTGTCAAAGTTTTTTTTTTTTCATTTATTTGTTCTATATCACATGTGTTAATCTCCCAGTTTATTGTTTTTGCAACTGCTCGGCTCTGTCGGTTGGATTTTCTTCGGTCGTGGGTGGAATGTTCTTTATTTCTGTGTTGTTTTTTTAGTATTTTTTGCTCTTAAAAATATCTTCTGTCTCTAATGCAATAATTTGTTAATCTTTTTTTTTTGGTTGTTTTCTTTTAGTTTTTTTTTTCGTTTGACAGCTTTTGTAGGTGAATGTAATTATTTAGTGCCATATACTGGTTAATTTCACTCACTTCATTCCTCATTACTTTCATTTCCGCAATTAGAGTTCGGCTGTTGTTGTTTGATGTGTTTGTGTTAGTATTTTAACTTGCATGAGGGCAACTAGTACTCCTCGTTCTCTTCGGATGTGACTGGGTGGGAGTTGTTAACGCTGGGGCTATCTTTGATGTACCCTCCAATATATTGTTTTGAAGTTCTCCTCTGTAAGTAGCACATCTCCATTCCTCTTTCTTGCTCACGGACATCCTCCGATATTATTTTTTTGTGATGCAACCGAAATGCATTTTCCGATCACACCGATGACAGGTCACAAAGTCCCCTTCGGATAGGAGATCGACGACACTTCTCGATATCGAGAATCGAGAAAATCAATGATGAAAAAGTAAAAAGTCGATGTCTTTTTATGCATTTTATACACTTTATTTTATTCAAAAGGTTTCTCACTCACTTTTTAATATAAAAAGCTTAGAGCAAAGTTAGCACACAACCGGTCACTTCAAATCAGATCAAACAGAAGGTCACTACTCAGCCCCATATTTACCAAGGCAAAAATCGTATTGCAAGAACTATAGATATTGCTAAATTAGATTGGGATGAGTCGTTTTCGTTGCGCTTTGATACGACTTGGCAGAACTTTAAAATTAACCTGACACAACTTCGCCATATTGAAATACTACTGTTTGTGAACACACATCCCAACGCGAAGCTGCAGGTTCAGCTTCGGTGAGAGCGTATGGTTACTGTATATATATATATAGGCAGTCAAACCGAAGAAGGCATCAAGTTGACGCTAATAACTGCAAAGTCAAAAGTGCCGATTTTTGTTGGTCTAAATCACTTCAGCGACTAGAACTTTGCGCAGCACGTACTCTTTCCAAATTATGGATGAGAGTATCGGCAGTGTTTAATCTCCAAGTAGAGCAAATTGCATTTTGGATTCAGCATGGCCAGTCAATGCTCATTTCGAGCTATACTCAGCGATAGCGATGAGGAATTATAAACACAGGAAACAAAATCGAAATGTGTTTTGACAACAGACGAAAAATCTCGAAATAGCGTAATGGAGACAATGGAGGAAATTTCGTCACATGCACAATTAGTAAGAATATTTGCATGCGTTAAGCGCTTCATTCCAAAACTCAAGGATAAATCCGAAAAATTCGAAACGTTACATACGGCAAAATAATTCCAGTTGGCCTTTCTAAAACTTATAGAAATTGTTCAACACTACGAATTTCCAGAAGAAATTCGTAAGCTAAAACGTAAAGCCGCACTTTCACCAAAGATGCAAGAATGCAAGACAGTATTGCACATTTTCCCTACTTCATGTGGCTCGTCGTCTTCTACATGCACCGATTGAGTACGATGCCAAGTTTTCGCTTTTGCTAACGAAAAATGCACATTTTATCAAAGTTCAGTTCAGTTTGGTTTATTCAGTAGCAGAAATTACAAAGATATAATAACAAATGAGTGTTTAGAGAATTAGGTTGTTCCTTTAAAACTAAGAATAACAGTTATTATATAATACAATTTAAGTAAATACAAAATTACAGGAGGAAAGCTACAGACAAAACCTCCTATTTATAACACTTAAAGCTAAAGTATTGCCACAGTCCCCTGTATGTCTTAATTTTATAATAGAAGTTATAGACACATCAAGTATTAAGTATTGATTAGGTTAATTATAAGTTCATTACTGGAGTGCAAACAACTAAGAAGGAATTTTTCATAATATTCATTTATTTTTGTGGATATTAAGCTAACATTCTACTTGTCGTGTAGGCGTTTGGTGGGATAGTCCCTACATAAGCCCAACATCATTTTTAAAACTTTATTTTGGCAGCGTTTGCAATTTGTTTATGTGTGTTTTGGCACTATTGTGACAAACAGGAGCACCATATAGTAAAACGGATTGGAAAATAGTTTTGAAGAGTATAAGCTTGTTTTTAGAGTTAAGCTGTGAACTTTTACAGATGAAAGGATATAGGATTCTAATAATTTTATTAATTTTTTATTTGAATTAGCTTCAGATTGATGGATTTGATTCCAAGATCATTAAGTTCGTTTTTAAGTTCAGATACTGGATGTAAATCTAAAGCGGACAAAACAATTTTAAATGGTCTCGAGTCCTTACGTTCATGCGTGAAGCATTGAAAATTAAGTTTTGAAAGTTCACTTTTAACTTTTTCAAACGACTGGAGCGATTGGCAAGCAATTTTTTGCCCTAACGAAATATTTTTAAGTAAATAGTCTTCAATGCTTAGTTTTTTAACACTTTGATAGGTGGCACAATTTGTTTTGATTTAGGGTTTGCAATATCACTATCTTTAGCACTTCCATCCGCGTCTAGATCATTGTCTAAATCGAGACATCGGTAACAGTTTTCATTAGCACCCGTGGAATTCATTTTTGTCAATTTAGGTACTTTCAAACTACCAGCCGAATTATTTTGCGAGGAGAGGAACTCGTCCTCTCCTGAGTCAGTTCTTAGACGTTTAGTGGAAATGTTTTGGGATTTAAGAGACACGTGCAAACTCGACCGATTAGTACGACGACTACGACAAAGTGTGTTTGCGGTACCTACAGAATAAGAACTGCCATGCTGGTCCAAAAGCACTAGTATCTATGCTGCGAAAATATAGCTAGTCAATGCGCAAGAAGCATGCAAGAAAACGATACACAGCTGTATACATTGATTTAGGTACAGGATAATGGGCAATTTACCAGCTGACGGAGAGCACAACGACCCTTTCTTATATGTGGCGTTGATTTTGTGAAAACGTATATTGCTTTGTTTGTCTGTTTCACGTCCTCTGATTATTTTACTCTCGCCCTTAAAAGGAATTCCCAAGACAGTCCACTGCGAGAACGGACTAACTTCGTGGGATCTCAACGGAAGCTCCAGGATATTCGCCAGCAGCGGACAGTCCGAAACGCGTTCCTCACAAGCTAAGAGTTGGAAAGGCCCCTCTTCGATTTTGAAGCCATCTTCAACTCAAGGCCAATCGCACCTCATCCATCTTCCCAGAACTCAAACTTCAGGAATGTCAAAATGTATGTTCAAAATATGAAGAATAAAAATAAATAATTTTTGTAAAATTCGGCATACGATTCGCACGCGTTTCTTTTGACTCGGAAATTATTTTTTTTTCAGTTCGAATCGAAATGTAAGTATTCGCTTTTGCAAAAAAATATTGTGAAATTCTTCATGTGTGTGGGTGGGGGTCAAATATTGCGAATTCTTCTTTTTGTGAAAAACTTTTGTTGTGTATTACTGTCTCTAGAAATATTGCAGTCTAGTTGAATACTAGTGAAGCAATGATCCGTTATTCTCAAATCCAACACAGCCGTTTTATAGTCAAAAACATTATTTCTATGAAGGCGTACATAAATATGATCTAAAGAGATTTCAAGTCGAGTAACCAACTATTCACAAGACACGGATGACAAAAATAAACATATAAAATATTGACATTGAAATCTCCTAGCAATACTAAGTTCTTATAATGTTGATGTTCTAAGAACCTCGCAAATTCATCCAAAAAGGGCCTTTTTGTGTGAATTTATGCAGTCTGTATGAACAAATAAAGCAGAATCGAGCAGCAGCTAATTCACAGACAAAAATAATTTTATCTGTACTTTCCATTTTGCAAATTTTAGTTTCGCATTTAAATAAATCCTTTTTTTGGAAAAGGTGCAACACCACCGGCTGAATAAGTATTATTACAATTTGCTGCAAAAGTGTAGCCTGGTATTTTGAAGTTAAAAATCCAAATCTGAAAAAAAAGAATATAAGATCAGTCAAGTGGTCCAAAAATGCAAGATGTCTGAAGAATGGATCAAAGTTAGTTTTTAAACTACTTTTGTTGTTTGGATAATCCAGAGACAATTAATGTTATTCGAACCTGAAGCTATTATCGTTAAAAATATAATTACGACGATTTGAAGAAGAATTATTACTAACAGACATTAAACCAAGAAAATTAATTTATACAATATTGAGTTTAGAAAAATCCTCAAAACAACTAATTTTAATTACCCTTTCTCCTTCTAATTTTCGCATGAGTATAGTTGAGTTTTTGACCCAAACTAATTTGTATCTCTATCACCTTTCAGTTCATTCTCCTTTTCAGTAGATATCTGCCTTCATTATCAACATTGACCGAAAAAGTTTTCCTGCTCTCATGCAGCTTTTGCAGTAGTCAGAACAGCTTTCTTTCCCAAGAGTGAAAAGAATTTCACACAGACAATGTTTGACGATGAGTTTTTATTGCTCTTTGTGCTCCCTCTCACACTCTTGACGACGCAAGAATCAAATTTGTCGGCATTGAACTCCACACCAGAGAGAGTACTAAAGGGAGTTGACACTCTCTCTTATTGTTAACGTCATGGGTGTTTAACGAAGCCGATGATGCAGTTGGACTATTGAAGAAGTATTCCTGGGAGCATTAGGCAAGATTGATCTTATTCTCTGAGAGCTACAAACACCACATTTGTAACCATTGCGCTCACTAATTTCAATTTGCCTTTGAATTGAATTGAATTTTTAAATCATTTCTGTTGACTTTTAGATTGCATCTACCCCACTTCATTTTTACACAATATGTCCAGTTAAGAGTGGTTAGACAAATTATTAAAAAATGCATGCATGCAAGACGATGATAACGATGACAAAATATATAACATGTATTTCAAATGGAGTTAACTTTATTACGTATTATTAGGAACCCGAGAAAGTGAAACATTACAAAACTTCAAATTTCAAAGATATGTACACACAAACAAAAATAACGCATTTCTCTATACTTTACTGCAAGAGACGTTGCATCACTAATTTACAAATATTGACATAATTGAAAATTATTTCAAAACAGCAATAAAATAATGCTCCACATAAAACTGTTAGTACATCACAAACTTAAGCAGTCAAGTTATCGATTTGTATGTCAATCAATACAGTCATAACGGGGAATCCAATGACGGCGACTTAATGCAATTAAGAATAAAATAAAATGTAGGGTATGTTGTGGAAAACTACATTTTATCTTAATTGATAACCGCGGTGTACATACGCTGATAAATCAACCATTTGTGATGAGCTTCAATGGAACTTATACCATTTTAATTTATCCTTCATTCAATTAACTTAAATCTTTTTTAATAATTGCTTCCATAAATCGAACATATCCGGAAAAAAATTAATAAAACTACCTTAATTAACTCATTGGAACTAATGCCCAGGTTCGGTAGGCATTGTAAGTATGTAAGGCTTGAAATTTTAAATATATTATTATATAAGTTGTGATGAGACCTATTGATAATAGATATGCACATTTAGAAACAATTAAAAAACCAAACTATACCACAAACTTAGGAAGTTACTAAGTAATATTTTTAACAATTTGTGTCAAACCTCGTTTGCCAACAAAACAATTCGTTATACAAATTATGCATACTCACCCTAATCGTCAGAAAAGAAATTTCTTATAAAAGTTAACCCTTAATATAGCAATTGCACTTATATGGGCTTCATTTGTTCCCTACTAGACGGTACTTCTCAGTTGAAGTCAAAAGCTTGGACTGGAAGTATCTAAAGAAATATAGAAAAATATAGGTTTTCAACTTCACATCAATTTACAAGAATTTAATACGACCATATAAAATAACAAAATTATGGCTGAACAAGCGACAGCTGCTCTAGAAGACGAGAAAATCGTTAATTACATGCAAAACCGTATCCGAAAGGGTGCTTTGAAACGCAAAGGAATAATAGTAATTCAAGGCCATCAATTTCAACCACGGTTCTTTAAGCAACCAACTTTTTGTGGTCACTGTAAGGAGTTTATATGGTAAATAAAAATTATTTAACATATTTTTATATAAGAGAGCTGTTCTGTTGTAGAAAAAAAAACATAAAATAATATTTTTATAAAACTAATTTTTTGAATTTACAAGGGGATTCGGAAAACAAGGATTTCAATGTCAAGGTAAGACAACAACATTTTTCAATTGAATTTTGAAATGTAAAGTTTTGCAATTTTTGTATGAATTATGCAGCTGGGAAATTACATTAAACAAATTTATTAAATATTACGTATACTTGCAGCATGTAGATTCAATGTGCATAGTCGATGCCACGAGTACGTTGTATTTAAATGTCCTGGGAAGGATACAGAAATTGATTCGGTAACTAATAAATGGAGATATCGCAATCTCCTTCATTTAAATATTTTATTTAAAGGATTGTCAAAAGATAAAACATAATTTTGAATCAACAACATATAAAGCACCAACATTTTGTGATCATTGTGGTTTGTTACTTCATGGCATTGCTCATCAAGGATACAATTGCGCTGGTATTATTAAAAATATTTTCTGATAACACAGCATTTACAAGTTAAATATTTTAAGGATGTAACTTAAATGTTCACCCTGAGTGCAAGGACCAAATTCCCCAGCTATGTGGTAGTGACATATCCGAAATTAGAGGTCGAATCAATCTGGAGATACACATCAAAGGAGGAGTTTTAACAGTCGAGAGTAGCGTTTTTTTTTTTTTCTATTTATACTTGCAATAATTAAATGAATGTTGTATTTTAAGTCAAGGAAGGTGCAAATCTGATACCAATGGACACAAATGGGCTCAGTGACCCTTATGTTCGTGTGCAAATACACCCAGATAAAGCCGACAAGACGAAGAAGAAGACCAAGACTATGAAGGCAACTTTAAATCCAGTTTTTAATGAGACATTTACTTAGTAAGATTACTGTCTCCATATTTATTTTACCATGGGCATAATTCAGATAATTTAGTGATATAAAGCCTGAGGACAAAGAGAAACGACTATTGGTTGAAGTATGGGATTGGGACAGAACCTCCCGGAATGATTTTATGGGGTCATTGTCATTCAGCATTCAAGAAATTATAAAGGTTGTGTCAATATATATTAACACCAGTTGCAGAAGAATGGTATCGTGAATCATTTTTCTAGGAACCTGTTGAAGGTTGGTACAAGTTACTTTCTCAGGAAGAAGGTGAACATTACAATATTCCATGTAGTGATCCAAGCACGGATATTGCAATGCTGAGAGATCAAGTCAGGGTAAATGATAAGTATTATATAAAATCCTCAAAATCTTGTAATTAAGAAGCCTGGTGTATATTTAGCGTGCATCCCAACGCGAACAAAAGAAACGTATGGATAATAAGGATATGCCTCACAATATGAGCAAACGTGATATGATTCGAGCTGCTGACTTTAATTTCCTTAAAGTTCTTGGAAGAGGTTCGTTTGCCAAAATTCTCTTAGCTGAACGTAGAGGTACAGATGAATTGTATGCATGTAAAGTTTTGCGTAAGGATGTCATCCTTCAAACCGATGACATGGAACTTCCAATGATTGAAAAGAGAGTTTTGGCTTTATCAGGCAAACCACCGTTCCTTGTGCAATTACATTCATGTTTCCAAACTATGGTAAGGCATATTTTCGTGTGTGTTTATTTTATTATATAGAACTTACAAAACAGGACCGTTTATTCTTTGTTATGGAGTATTGTAAGGGAGGTGACTTAATGTTCCAAATTCAGCAAGTTGGCCGTTTCAAAGAGAAAGTTGCTTTGTAAGATAGCATCCAAATCTATTGTAAAATTCAACGATTATGTGGACATATGTATTTTGTTGTTTTACAGATTCTATGCAGCTGAGATAGCTGTAGCTTTGTTTTATCTTCATGACAAGGGTATTATATACAGGGACTTAAAATTGGACAATGTCCTCTTAGATGGTGAAGGTCACGTAAAGATTGCAGATTTTGGTTTATGCAAGGAAGGCATATTGGACGATCAAACAGCCAAAACCTTCTGTGGCACATCCAACTACATGGCACCAGAAGTAAGCAATTGAGCAACAAATTTACATCTTGTTCAAATTAGTTTCCTTTTCTTTTAAGATTCTTCAATATCAGCCGTATAACAGTGCTGTTGACTGGTGGTCATATGGCGTTTTACTATTTGAAATGTTGGCTGGTCAATCGCCCTTTGAAGGAGATACCGATGAATTAATTTTTAAAGCTATTAAAGAGAATAAATGTAACTTTCCAAAACACTTTTCACAAGAAGCTAAGGATGCATGCGGTGGGGTAAGCTCCGTATAAAACCAATATTTCAAAACATATTGAGCAACATATACGCATATTAAATTGAATATCCCTTTAGTTCCTTAGCAAGAGACCAGATAATCGTTTGGGCTCTGGTTCGAATGGCAAATATGACATAAGAACGCATGGTTTTTTCAAAGACATTGATTGGGACAAAGTGAATTCGCGAGATATGGAACCCCCAGTTAAACCAAAAATTGTGAGTAATTTTTAACTCGACATGAAGTTATTTGAAAACATACATAATTATAATTGACTTTCAGAAACATCGAAAAGATATCGCAAACTTTGATAAACTTTTCACTTGTGAGAAGACAGATTTGACTCCAACAGACAAGCTGTTTATGATGAACTTGGATCAGAATGAATTTATTGGTTTTTCATACTTAAACCCGGAGTTTATTACAATTTTGTAATTGAAGATGAATGTATATTTATATTCTATAGATGTATTAGGAAAACATCTCTATACTCAATATGAAATGAAAGTAATAATTAAAATGATAATTAAGATGATAACTAAGCGTCACAGACTACTGCGACAGTAGATCGATCATCGTCGGTGTGACAACAGGAAAAATAAAGGTCATTGAAGCAAACGAAGTGGTGTTTTTTTCTTTTTCAAATCAGAAGTGGGATAAAGAGACCCAACGGTGGAAAGGGAACGTGTGTGCATCGCGCTGCGAACAGTACGGGGATTGTTTTCCTTTTTCCTTTTCTGCCTATTTTCGAGCAGGGAACGACTGTGGTGACTGTCGGTGTGTAGCAGACGAGGCTACAGAAAGAAAAAAAAAACACAAAAATCCAAGAACGGAGCTGGAGGGCAACGACCTCGAAGTCTGCACTGCTTCACCGCGCGAACATTCGTTGCGATCGACCAGATTGTGCAATTGACACAGACCAGCGTCTGTTGTCACCGATCATATGCGTGTTATTGCTCTCGATCAGGTGCTGACCTAGACGAGCGAGGTGGAAGCGGGGTACAATGCTTCGACCAGTGACGAGCTCAGGGTTGTGCTGAAGGAGCGCGGGATGTCGACGTCTGGGACGAAGGAAGAGTTGCTGGCTAGACTGCTAGATCCGAGGGCGAGTGCAAAGGCCTCGGAGGAAGCTGGATAAGCACTTCTGCCACTCATGCAGCCGCAGCCTGTGACTGGAAACCCCCTCCGTGGTAAGCCGTCTACATCTCGGAAGTCCGCGGGAAACCGGTCGGGTGCCGCTGATACGAATGAACTCGTCCTAATGCGCGCCGAGTTGCAACGACTGACGGAGAAGGTCGTCGAGCTCATAACAGCACAGGCGGGGGAGGCCGCGAAGCGTGCGGACGAAAAGCTAACCAGAGTCGACTTAACCGGGTTGGATTGGGGGAAAAGGTGCTGCACCAGCAACACATACTCAGTCCGAGACTTGGCCGAAATGCTGCCGCTATTTGACCCGAAGGCTACGGGAAAGAAGGCAAAGCACCAGCGAGGACACAGAAGAATATATCTTCAAGATGAGGATGATAAAGTCTCGGGGACGTGTGCACGAGAAGCCTTCGCAGCACTAAGGCCAAAGTCAGTCAAGGACGTCCTCGAAAGGGTTCGCTGGGTCATGGAACTGAGATTTAGTGGACATAAAGATAGCAGGCCACGTAGAAGGGAGACAGAGCAGCGGGAGGTTGAACGCGGAGCAGGTGCTGGACCCGCGGAAACCGAGGCGCTATGCTTCGGATGTCAGGGAATCGTGCATTACAAAAGGAACTGCCCACAGAGGAATGAGGGACGAGACAAAAACAGTGCCCGACCGGGAAGGCCATCCCAACTGCTGTAAAAGGATACCAGGTCGTAATATGAGAAGGATGCCACGGTGAATAGATATCAAGTCACCGCATTTATCGACCTAGGTAGTGACTGTGTCACCTTGCGCCGGTCAATCGCAGAGCAGGGTGGAATCAAGTACGCAGACGATCGCAGGCGGTTGAGCGGTTTCGGGGGAGAGACGTGCGGGACCGTAGGAAGGCCCAGGTAAAGGTGGACCGGCTCAGGCCGTGGTGCGAGGTCCTGATAGTGCCAGACGAGAGTCAGCCATAACCGATGCTGATCGGTGGGAAGCTGCTTGACCAACTGCATTGGAGGACGTGGACGCAGGAGAACTGAACGAACCAGACAGGCAAAAACTCGGGACTTTCATCAACACGTTTCGGGACTGCTTCGCGAAGAACGCTGGGGAATTGGGGGTTTACCGCTTTGGGGAATGTTCAATTGAACTGACGACAACAACACCAGTCTGCATTCAGCCATATAAGATACCCTTTGCTAAGAGAGAGACGGTGAAGGAGATGGTGTCCACTATGTTGGAGCAAGGAGTTACCCGGCCATCACACTCCGATTATTGCGCGAGTTACAATAAAAGAAACACTGATGTGTTTTGCGATGGTCTTAAGACTGAATTTTTATTATGCACAAATTCTTATTCTATCTTACAAACTAAATTCCTAACTGTCAGCATTTGAGGTTCTTTAGCTCTTGCAATATGATCGCAATGACCCACATCGATCGAGCAGCGATTGACTTATTGCAAAAGGTAAGGAAGACTTGCGAAGCAATTGAACTTCAAATACTGACACAGCAGAAGTACATCGTCGGTGTGAACGTCCGACGTAGCTCGCCTTCCACCAAAGTTAGAATTCTCCTGAATTCGGCTAATTTATTTACAATTGTTTTGTCTCTTAGTCTATAATATACGTATAAATACATTTCAGTAGTTTAATTTTTTATACAATGGCGGTAACAAAAGCTTTTATTTATATTAAACCATATTTCGCTTTTAACATTTCTAGATCGTAGTCTCAAGGTGTTTCTTTATTAGTGCTTTCTGTTACATTGCCTTTCATACTTATCTTATCCCTGTTTTGCTTCTTTAATAGTAGTATTAATAATAATGTTACTCCTAGACACAATATAATTGTTGTACTTGTCATAGTATAGTTAATAGATTTGTGAAATTTTAATTCCTTTATAGATTTCAAATTTTCTCATCAAAAGTGAGTTCAGTATTTGGTTCGAAGGTTTTTTCATATTCCGGAATTACAAAACTATCGATATATTCAAAAACATTATTGGTTAACTGTGTTGTATCAATGAATATTGAACAATTATTGTTTAATATTAAGGAAATTTAATATTAAGGAAATAATTTCCAGAAAGTATAAGATGCCTTTCATCACAAGTACTATTTAATCTTTTCATATTTACATTTTTCAATATTAACACAGTGTCTATTTCTATAATTTGCTCTTGTGTATTTTTTGTTAAAACACATTTTCATTCAAAAACACAATTTTCACTTAGTTTTAGTTCTTGTATAGACTTGTTTTCTTCATATAAATACAATTTCTACAAAATATTCCATATGTGCTTTAATTTCTTTTAAAATATGGTTTGGCATCGGAGTTATTAATTTTTTATTTACTTTGACATATTCGAGAGGTAGCTTTATTGCAAAAAATAATATCTTCACTTTTAGTAACAGCCACTTCAGTTCTTACATTTGAAACCTTTTTAAAATCAATATTATACCTTAAAATTTCATTATTCGTTAATATGTTTGGATGTAATATATTAATGAAGGTTTTTTAGTGGTTTTTCCTACAAATTGTGTATATGACATATTATTTAAGAATTTTGTATTAATATTCTAGTAGTATGGTAATGTAACCGAATCTCTGTATATAAGAATTGTACAAACAAAGATTGTAAAATTGCTGCCACAATAAATAAAACAAACTAACTAATAACTAACAAACATATACCGGTTCGAGCTGAAGCAACGTTTTCGTGAATGTTTCCTATATTTTCTCTAAACCTGTTTAGTTTAAACATTTGTTCTATAAAAAATACTTCTGTACTCTCTTTTTGGTAACCCCTGAATTTCGTTAATTTTATTTGAAATCCTTTTTCTATCTGATTCAATTGTATCTCTTAACTGATAAATGCTTTCATTGCATTTGGAATTGATCTTTATTTGTTGGTTCATATTTGTTATTACATTGTTATCTTGATCAACAACAGAAAAATGTTGCTCAATAGTTTGTCTATCTTCGTCATCCTACGTTCCATATAACCACTTAAATGCAAGTTAACACACCGAATCCTCACTCCACTTGCTCGTAATGACTATTTAAAAAGAGTACGCGACTTTAAACGAATTCGGGAAACAACCGCAACATCTGGAGGCAGTAAAATATAACTTCATCACAAGAAACTGGAGTATCGTAAAGTAACACGATACTTGTGCATCGTCTCAAGAAGAGAGCACCAAAACACAAATCTACCCACACACACATAATTAACAATAGAAGAACATATAACCACCCCGGTCGATCGGCACAGCAGCTCACTCGATCCGCAGCAGTACGACGAACAAGTCGTTTTTAGTTTTAGTTACACAGGTAATAATTTAATATTAAGTTTGTTTGCAATAAAGTTTTTTTTTTAAATCAAAGTCGAGCGAAATAATTTAATTGGGGGCTCAACCGGGATCCCTTTAGCAAATTAGAATTTGAAAAATATAAAGTAAAATCAGTGCTAAGTGGTTCCAGCCAAACATATTCCAGCCAAAGTATTCTGCAAGGCAGAAGAAGGAGCAAAACAACGAGTAGAAGCAGTACATCAAACAACAGTTCGAGATTACGAAGCTTAGGTAGGAAAAACCGAAGTATCCCAAGAAAATAGGAGAAAACGTAAGATAAAGTTATAAGAATATTTTATATAAAGTACATATAGAGAATAAGCATATTTTACCAAAAAGTTTGTAACGTGATCTGGTGCAGTGAGAAAGTGTTTAAAGTAATATAAATAATAATAAAAAAATGGATCAAGAAACAGTGAAACAATTAATTTCACTCGCCATCAACACCAACAATAAAAAGGTTGAGTCCGCTCTAAACGAGCAACGCATCTCCTACACGGAGGAAATAACTAGTCTACAACGGATTATCGACGACAGAAATCGTGTCTCAATATTAACTGAGTACCAAACTCAGGAGATCGATTCGACAATCCAGTGTGACGAAACACTGGATATGATCAAATCTCTGCGAGATTTCGATGGCAAGCAAACATCATGTGTAAGCAGGAGGGAAGCTGCCCATAACTCCATGAAGCTTTACAAAATAGGGAGCACAAGATTCTTTGCTGCACTAACTATATTTCGGAACAAAATTATTAAGGGAGCCGAACCATGGCACAGTCCTGAATTTTGAGGCGATAATAGCAAGGCTAGATTTCGCATACGCTGATAAACGGCCAATGCATATTATAGAACAGGAACTTAGTGTTCTGAGACAGGGTTCCTCTACCCTCTTTAAGTTTTTCAACGCCAAAAACTGTAAGTTAACCTTGCTGACGAACAAAACAATCATGACGCATGGTTCAAATTCACCAGTGGCAAAGGAAATAAATGCTATTAATAGGCGTAATGCTCTCAGAATATTCCTAACAGGCCTTAACGGTCAACTACCACAAATTTTATTTTCTTGGAACCCACCAGATTTGCCCAACGCACTCGCTAAGGCACAAGAACTGGAAAGTAATAACATAAGAACAAATTTCTTGCTTCAGTTCGCACAACACAAAGGTGAAAACAGAAACCATATTCAAAATACGTTGAGGTTATCCAGACAGAACAATAATAATTTTCCATCTCCCAGGCATAACGATTATAGACAACTACCACAACGCTTCGAACCTATGGTTCTTAGTAGTTCAGCCAACAGACCTATAAGTAGGGAGGAGGCAAATCGGTATAAGCAAATAAACGCGCAAAACCAGTTTAGACAAGGAGACAACTATAATGGCAACAGCTCAAATACGCCACGTTGGCAAAAACCAAATTTCAACACGTATAACAACAACACAAGACCTATATTTAAAAGGGAAAGAGAGAGTGCACAACACTCTATTCAAGCTTCTCCAGTAAAAACTGAAAGAGTCAACAACCTCAATGAAAACGAGGATTTTTTAGGAAAAGAGTGGGACTACCCCACTTACGAAGAACAATAAACAATAAAAAATTTAAAATACTTATAGATACCGGTGCCAGTAGTAACTACTGCCAACCAGGTATATTGAGTGACCCGATCACTCTACCAATAACAAAACGGGCCCGAACGGTAAACGGGAACTAATTATTAATAAGTGCCACGAAGCACATATACTTAATGTGAAAACAAGATTTTACGTAATTGAAAATCTTGAGTACGAAGCTCTAATAGGAGCCAATTTATCGAGTTGTCAATGCCAGAGCTGACTTCAACGACAACATTTTGAAATATAACAGAAAAAAAGAAAAAATATATTTCGAAGACGAAGATTCGAATATGGTTAACCATATTCAGGGAAGTGATATGTCGAGACAAGTGGAAGAGATGATGGAGAAAATTAAAATCATCCATTCAAACATCGATACCGCTTTGCCTTTAAGGACTGATGTTGCACAAAATCCGCACAAGCTCAGACCGTCCTATTTGGACTAAACAATATCCGTATCCCCTCAGTGCCAACAAGTTCGTTAATAACGAAATTAAAGAACTGTTGGAAACAAATATAATAAGGCCTTCGAAATGTCCTTATAACTCGCCAGTATGGGTCGTCCCAAAAAAGGGAACGAACGAAGATTGCACACCCAAAAATCATTTAGTAACCGATTACAAAAAATTAAACGAACAAACAATTTCAGACAAATATCCGATACCAGACGCCAATGTCATTTTATCAAATTTAGGAAAAGCTAAACATTTTTCAACATTAGATCTTGAAAGTGGTTTCCACCAAATAAAAATGAAAGAATCTGACATTGAGAAAACAAGCTTCAGTGTTAACAATGGTAAATATGAATACGTTCGATTGCCCTTTGGATTGAAGAACGCGCCTTCAATATTCCAAACAGCGATGAATAACATATTAAGACCACATATAGGAAAATTCTGTCATCTTTACATAGATGATATAATTATATATTCAAATTCACTAGAAGAACATACAGGACACTTAAACACAATAATCAATACATTAAAAGAAGCGAACATGAAGATTTAGATAGAAAAGTCTGCTTTATATGAAAACAAAGTAGATTTCCTAGGTTATGTCATCGGACATAACATTATTAAAACTAATCCTAATAAGACACAAACCATAAAGGATTATCCCGAACCCAAAACATTGAGACAATTAAGATCATTTTTGGGAATGATTGGATACTATCGAAAGTTTATCCAAAACTACGCGAACATTGCGCAACCGCTAACAAAATATCTGCAGAGCGAAGACGGACAAGTTTCAACACATATGGCAAAAAAGACGGTCATTGATTTAGATCAAGAAGGAAGACTAGCTTTTCAGTCACTGAAGGACCATTTATTAACCGAAGTTGAACTAACGCAACCAGACTTCACAAAGAAGTTCGTGTTAACCACGCATCAGATGACGCAGTTGGGGCAGTCTTGTCACAATACAATAAACCAATAACGTTCATATCGAAAACTCTGAGCAAATCGGAACGTAATTATGCCGCAAATGAAAAAGAGCTTTTCGCGATCGTATACGCTCTAAAGAATTTACGAAACTATTTATATGGTGTCACAAATTTAGAGATTTGCAGTTTCTCCAAGAAACCCAAACGCAAAGATGGAGAGATGGCACGCTCTTATAGAAGAACATGCGCCTAAAATGATTTACAAGCCAGGTCATACAAATGTGGTCGCCGACGCTTTGTCACGACAGATGCTAAATCAAATTTCCGACTCTAACGCTTCACATTCAGCTGAAAGTAGCGAAGAAGATGAAATAGATATCATAGCTAGACCGGTAAACCCATTTAACGAACAAGTAATAATAAATAAAGGTGTTGAAACAATACATGACCAACTAATGCCAACTAATCCCAATAGGAGACGTCATTTGATCGTATATAAAGATCCCCAAGACATAGTCCCCATATTCAAGGAATACTTACATTAAGGTATAGTACACCTTGTACACAACCCCAGAGGTTGTTTATGAGTTAAAAACAATCCTAAAAGAACATTTTAAAAGCAAATTCATAAGATCAAAATATTTCGCTAATGACATAGCAAATAAAGACGATCAAATAGAAATTATAAAACAAAATCATAACCGAGCACATAGAAATGCCCGAGAGAATGTAAAGCAAATTATAGAACAATATTATTGGCCTAAAATGCAAGATGACTTTTTGGAGTACGCCAAAAATTGAGAGATTTGTAACAAAAACAAATACAATAGACATCCTAATCTACAGCCCATTGGTGAGGCACCAATCCCAACAAAAGAGGGAGAATCAATACATATTGATGTAATGTTCGCTGAAAAGCAAAAATTTCTTACATGCATAGACGCATACTCAAAATTTCTAATCATTAAACAAATTGAAAACAGACAAGAAATGTCAAACAAGGTTTTAGAATTATTACAAATATTTCCAGCTTGCAAACACATAACGTGCGACCAAGACCTAGCATTCACATCCTCAGTCTTCACGACTTTCATGGAACGATCTAACATAACATTATATTAAGTTACAACAAACCATAGTACTTCCAATGGACAGGTCGAACGAGTACACAATCTCTGCGAGATTTCGATGGCAAGCAAACATCATGTGTAAGCTGGAGGGAAGCTGCCCATAACTCCATGAAGCTTTACAAAATAGGGAGCACAAGATTCTTTGCTGCACTAACTATATTTCGGAACAAAATTATTAAGGGAGCCGAACCATGGCACAGTCCTGAATTTTGAGGCGATAATAGCAAGGCTAGATTTCGCATACGCTGATAAACGGCCAATGCATATTATAGAACAGGAACTTAGTGTTCTGAGACAGGGTTCCTCTACCCTCTTGGAGTTTTTCAACGCCAAAAACTGTAAGTTAACCTTGCTGACGAACAAAACAATCATGACGCATGGTTCAAATTCACCAGTGGCAAAGGAAATAAATGCTATTAATAGGCGTAATGCTCTCAGAATATTCCTAACAGGCCTTAACGGTCAACTACCACAAATTTTATTTTCTTGGAACCCACCAGATTTGCCCAACGCACTCGCTAAGGCACAAGAACTGGAAAGTAATAACATAAGAACAAATTTCTTGCTTCAGTTCGCACAACACAAAGGTGAAAACAGAAACCATATTCAAAATACGTTGAGGTTATCCAGACAGAACAATAATAATTTTCCATCTCCCAGGCATAACGATTATAGACAACTACCACAACGCTTCGAACCTATGGTTCTTGGTAGTTCAGCCAACAGACCTATAAGTAGGGAGGAGGCAAATCGGTATAAGCAAATAAACGCGCAAAACCAGTTTAGACAAGGAGACAACTATAATGGCAACAGCTCAAATACGCCACGTTGGCAAAAACCAAATTTCAACACGTATAACAACAACACAAGACCTATATTTAAAAGGGAAAGAGAGAGTGCACAACACTCTATTCAAGCTTCTCCAGTAAAAACTGAAAGAGTCAACAACCTCAATGAAAACGAGGATTTTTTAGGAAAAGAGTGGGACTACCCCACTTACGAAGAACAATAAACAATAAAAAATTTAAAATACTTATAGATACCGGTGCCAGTAGTAACTACTGCCAACCAGGTATATTGAGTGACCCGATCACTCTACCAATAACAAAACGGGCCCGAACGGTAAACGGGAACTAATTATTAATAAGTGCCACGAAGCACATATACTTAATGTGAAAACAAGATTTTACGTAATTGAAAATCTTGAGTACGAAGCTCTAATAGGAGCCAATTTATCGAGTTGTCAATGCCAGAGCTGACTTCAACGACAACATTTTGAAATATAACAGAAAAAAAGAAAAAATATATTTCGAAGACGAAGATTCGAATATGGTTAACCATATTCAGGGAAGTGATATGTCGAGACAAGTGGAAGAGATGATGGAGAAAATTAAAATCATCCATTCAAACATCGATACCGCTTTGCCTTTAAGGACTGATGTTGCACAAAATCCGCACAAGCTCAGACCGTCCTATTTGGACTAAACAATATCCGTATCCCCTCAGTGCCAACAAGTTCGTTAATAACGAAATTAAAGAACTGTTGGAAACAAATATAATAAGGCCTTCGAAATGTCCTTATAACTCGCCAGTATGGGTCGTCCCAAAAAAGGGAACGAACGAAGATTGCACACCCAAAAATCATTTAGTAACCGATTACAAAAAATTAAACGAACAAACAATTTCAGACAAATATCCGATACCAGACGCCAATGTCATTTTATCAAATTTAGGAAAAGCTAAACATTTTTCAACATTAGATCTTGAAAGTGGTTTCCACCAAATAAAAATGAAAGAATCTGACATTGAGAAAACAAGCTTCAGTGTTAACAATGGTAAATATGAATACGTTCGATTGCCCTTTGGATTGAAGAACGCGCCTTCAATATTCCAAACAGCGATGAATAACATATTAAGACCACATATAGGAAAATTCTGTCATGTTTACATAGATGATATAATTATATATTCAAATTCACTAGAAGAACATACAGGACACTTAAACACAATAATCAATACATTAAAAGAAGCGAACATGAAGATTTAGATAGAAAAGTCTGCTTTATATGAAAACAAAGTAGATTTCCTAGGTTATGTCATCGGACATAACATTATTAAAACTAATCCTAATAAGACACAAACCATAAAGGATTATCCCGAACCCAAAACATTGAGACAATTAAGATCATTTTTGGGAATGATTGGATACTATCGAAAGTTTATCCAAAACTACGCGAACATTGCGCAACCGCTAACAAAATATCTGCAGAGCGAAGACGGACAAGTTTCAACACATATGGCAAAAAAGACGGTCATTGATTTAGATCAAGAAGGAAGACTAGCTTTTCAGTCACTGAAGGACCATTTATTAACCGAAGTTGAACTAACGCAACCAGACTTCACAAAGAAGTTCGTGTTAACCACGCATCAGATGACGCAGTTGGGGCAGTCTTGTCACAATACAATAAACCAATAACGTTCATATCGAAAACTCTGAGCAAATCGGAACGTAATTATGCCGCAAATGAAAAAGAGCTTTTCGCGATCGTATACGCTCTAAAGAATTTACGAAACTATTTATATGGTGTCACAAATTTAGAGATTTGCAGTTTCTCCAAGAAACCCAAACGCAAAGATGGAGAGATGGCACGCTCTTATAGAAGAACATGCGCCTAAAATGATTTACAAGCCAGGTCATACAAATGTGGTCGCCGACGCTTTGTCACGACAGATGCTAAATCAAATTTCCGACTCTAACGCTTCACATTCAGCTGAAAGTAGCGAAGAAGATGAAATAGATATCATAGCTAGACCGGTAAACCCATTTAACGAACAAGTAATAATAAATAAAGGTGTTGAAACAATACATGACCAACTAATGCCAACTAATCCCAATAGGAGACGTCATTTGATCGTATATAAAGATCCCCAAGACATAGTCCCCATATTCAAGGAATACTTACATTAAGGTATAGTACACCTTGTACACAACCCCAGAGGTTGTTTATGAGTTAAAAACAATCCTAAAAGAACATTTTAAAAGCAAATTCATAAGATCAAAATATTTCGCTAATGACATAGCAAATAAAGACGATCAAATAGAAATTATAAAACAAACTCATAACCGAGCACATAGAAATGCCCGAGAGAATGTAAAGCAAATTATAGAACAATATTATTGGCCTAAAATGCAAGATGACTTTTTGGAGTACGCCAAAAATTGAGAGATTTGTAACAAAAACAAATACAATAGACATCCTAATCTACAGCCCATTGGTGAGGCACCAATCCCAACAAAAGAGGGAGAATCAATACATATTGATGTAATGTTCGCTGAAAAGCAAAAATTTCTTACATGCATAGACGCATACTCAAAATTTCTAATCATTAAACAAATTGAAAACAGACAAGAAATGTCAAACAATGTTTTAGAATTATTACAAATATTTCCAGCTTGCAAACACATAACGTGCGACCAAGACCTAGCATTCACATCCTCAGTCTTCACGACTTTCATGGAACGATCTAACATAACATTATATTAAGTTACAACAAACCATAGTACTTCCAATGGACAGGTCGAACGAGTACACAGTACACTTCAGGAAATAGCGAGATGTATCAAAACGGAACACTCATTGCTTGAACCTGTCGAAATATTCATAAGAGCAGCAAAGGAATACAATGCAACTATTCATTCAGTTACTCAGAAAAAACCTATAGACATATTATTTAACAAGACTTTTCATGAAAACACTCCGTTGAAACTAACTATAGCTCAAGACAAAATGATACAATACAATATTAAAAATAGAAAAACAAAACATGTAAAACCCAAAGCAGTAGTTTATCAAAAGGACCCTAGAGTAAGGAATAAATTACAACCCAGGTTTAAAAAAAGGATAGTAAAAGAAGATTTAGGGAATAAAGTGAAACTAAACAATGACAAGATAATCCACAAGGATAATCTGAAATTTTAATTTCTAGACAATGGACATCTTTTTATTACTTACCATTTTTGCCCAGCACAAGCTGAACTAATTGATTATACTCGAGATAATTACATTCTCATAGAATTAGATGACATACGAAAATACATCGACCATAATTCACGTGGTAAGCCTCACGTACATACAAGACTTTGTCGACATGACATTGAAAGAACTGGAGAAGGACCGTGACATTTACAATTACGTTGACACTTCCTTAGACACGAAGCACGACAACAATTTAAATATAATTCAAACTTATCTTGATCAATTAACTATTTCAAGGCCGAAAAGGGCAATAGAAACTATTGGTACAATTTGGAAATGGATCGCGGGTTCACCAGATCACGATGATGAAATAACCTTAGAAAATAAGATAAATGACTTGATAATAAATAATAATAACCAATTCATTACAAACTCCAAGAGATTTGATGCTATCAAAAATGTTAAAAGATATACCAAAGATGATAAATTGATAATTTTAGAATTACAAAACATTATAAGTACTCTTACCCTATCAAAACTCGGAATACTTAATCCTACTATTCTTAATCACAAAGAAATGTACAATATTATTCAAAAATAATATACAGAAATAAATATTAATGAACTAATCGATACTTCTAAAATTGTCCAAAACAACGAGTAGAAGCAGTACATCAAACAACAGTTCGAGATTACGAAGCTTAGGTAGGAAAAACCGAAGTATCCCAAGAAAATAGGAGAAAACGTAAGATAAAGTTATACGAATATTTTATATAAAGTACATATAGAGAATAAGCATATTTTACCAAAAAGTTTGTAACGTGATCTGGTGCAGTGAGAAAGTGTTTAAAGTAATATAAATAATAATAAAAAAATGGATCAAGAAACAGTGAAACAATTAATTTCACTCGCCATCAACACCAACAATAAAAAGGTTGAGTCCGCTCTAAACGAGCAACGCATCTCCTACACGGAGGAAATAACTAGTCTACAACGGATTATCGACGACAGAGATCGTGTCTCAATCGTAACTGAGTACCAAACTCAGGAGATCGATTCGACAATCCAGTGTGACGAAACACTGGATATGATCAAATCTCTGCGAGATTTCGATGGCAAGCAAACATCATGTGTAAGCTGGAGGGAAGCTGCCCATAACTCCATGAAGCTTTACAAAATAGGGAGCACAAGATTCTTTGCTGCACTAACTATATTTCGGAACAAAATTATTAAGGGAGCCGAACCATGGCACAGTCTTGAATTTTGAGGCGATAATAGCAAGGCTAGATTTCGCATACGCTAATAAACGGCCAATGCATATTATAGAACAGGAACTTAGTGTTCTGAGACAGGGTTCCTCTACCCTCTTGGAGTTTTTCAACGCCAAAAGCTGTAAGTTAACCTTGCTGACGAACAAAACAATCATGACGCATGGTTCAAATTCACCAGTGGCAAAGGAAATAAATGCTATTAATAGGCGTAATGCTCTCAGAATATTCCTAACAGGCCTTAACGGTCAACTACCACAAATTTTATTTTCTTGGAACCCACCAGATTTGCCCAACGCACTCGCTAAGGCACAATAACTGGAAAGTAATAACATAAGAACAAATTTCTTGCTTCAGTTCGCACAACACAAAGGTGAAAACAGAAACCATATTCAAAATACGTTGAGGTTATCCCGACAGAACAATAATAATTTTCCATCTCCCAGGCATAACGATTATAGACAACTACCACAACGCTTCGAACCTATGGTTCTTGGTAGTTCAGCCAACAGACCTATAAGAAGGGAGGAGGCAAATCGGTATAAGCAAATAAACGCGCAAAACCAGTTTAGACAAGGAGACAACTATAATGGCAACAGCTCAGCACAATAAAAAATTTAAAATACTTATAGATACCGGTGCCAGTAGTAACTACTGCCAACCAGGTATATTGAGTGACCCGATCACTCTACCAATAACAAAACGGGCCCGAACGGTAAACGGGAACTAATTATTAATAAGTGCCACGAAGTACATATACTTAATGTGAAAACAAGATTTTACGTAATTGAAAATCTTGAGTACGAAGCTCTAATAGGAGCCAATTTATCGAGTTGTCAATGCCAGAGCTGACTTCAACGACAACATTTTGAAATATAACAGAAAAAAAGAAAAAATATATTTCGAAGACGAAGATTCGAATATGGTTAACCATATTCAGGGAAGTGATATGTCGAGACAAGTGGAAGAGATGATGGAGAAAATTAAAATCATCCATTCAAACATCGATACCGCTTTGCCTTTAAGGACTGATGTTGCACAAAATCCGCACAAGCTCAGACCGTCCTATTTGGACTAAACAATATCCGTATCCCCTCAGTGCCAACAAGTTCGTTAATAACGAAATTAAAGAACTGTTGGAAACAAATATAATAAGGCCTTCGAAATGTCCTTATAACTCGCCAGTATGGGTCGTCCCAAAAAAGGGAACGAACGAAGATTGCACACCCAAAAATCATTTAGTAACCGATTACAAAAAATTAAACGAACAAACAATTTCAGACAAATATCCGATACCAGACGCCAATGTCATTTTATCAAATTTAGGAAAAGCTAAACATTTTTCAACATTAGATCTTGAAAGTGGTTTCCACCAAATAAAAATGAAAGAATCTGACATTGAGAAAACAAGCTTCAGTGTTAACAATGGTAAATATGAATACGTTCGATTGCCCTTTGGATTGAAGAACGCGCCTTCAATATTCCAAACAGCGATGAATAACATATTAAGACCACATATAGGAAAATTCTGTCATGTTTACATAGATGATATAATTATATATTCAAATTCACTAGAAGAACATACAGGACACTTAAACACAATAATCAATACATTAAAAGAAGCGAACATGAAGATTTAGATAGAAAAGTCTGCTTTATATGAAAACAAAGTAGATTTCCTAGGTTATGTCATCGGACATAACATTATTAAAACTAATCCTAATAAGACACAAACCATAAAGGATTATCCCGAACCCAAAACATTGAGACAATTAAGATCATTTTTGGGAATGATTGGATACTATCGAAAGTTTATCCAAAACTACGCGAACATTGCGCAACCGCTAACAAAATATCTGCAGAGCGAAGACGGACAAGTTTCAACACATATGGCAAAAAAGACGGTCATTGATTTAGATCAAGAAGGAAGACTAGCTTTTCAGTCACTGAAGGACCATTTATTAACCGAAGTTGAACTAACGCAACCAGACTTCACAAAGAAGTCCGTGTTAACCACGCATCAGATGACGCAGTTGGGGCAGTCTTGTCACAATACAATAAACCAATAACGTTCATATCGAAAACTCTGAGCAAATCGGAACGTAATTATGCCGCAAATGAAAAAGAGCTTTTCGCGATCGTATACGCTCTAAAGAATTTACGAAACTATTTATATGGTGTCACAAATTTAGAGATTTGCAGTTTCTCCAAGAAACCCAAACGCAAAGATGGAGAGATGGCACGCTCTTATAGAAGAACATGCGCCTAAAATGATTTACAAGCCAGGTCATACAAATGTGGTCGCCGACGCTTTGTCACGACAGATGCTAAATCAAATTTCCGACTCTAACGCTTCACATTCAGCTGAAAGTAGCGAAGAAGATGAAATAGATATCATAGCTAGACCGGTAAACCCATTTAACGAACAAGTAATAATAAATAAAGGTGTTGAAACAATACATGACCAACTAATGCCAACTAATCCCAATAGGAGACGTCATTTGATCGTATATAAAGATCCCCAAGACATAGTCCCCATATTCAAGGAATACTTACATTAAGGTATAGTACACCTTGTACACAACCCCAGAGGTTGTTTATGAGTTAAAAACAATCCTAAAAGAACATTTTAAAAGCAAATTCATAAGATCAAAATATTTCGCTAATGACATAGCAAATAAAGACGATCAAATAGAAATTATAAAACAAACTCATAACCGAGCACATAGAAATGCCCGAGAGAATGTAAAGCAAATTATAGAACAATATTATTGGCCTAAAATGCAAGATGACTTTTTGGAGTACGCCAAAAATTGAGAGATTTGTAACAAAAACAAATACAATAGACATCCTAATCTACAGCCCATTGGTGAGGCACCAATCCCAACAAAAGAGGGAGAATCAATATATATTGATGTAATGTTCGCTGAAAAGCAAAAATTTCTTACATGCATAGACGCATACTCAAAATTTCTAATCATTAAACAAATTGAAAACAGACAAGAAATGTCAAACAAGGTTTTAGAATTATTACAAATATTTCCAGCTTGCAAACACATAACGTGCGACCAAGACCTAGCATTCACATCCTCAGTCTTCACGACTTTCATGGAACGATCTAACATAACATTATATTAAGTTACAACAAACCATAGTACTTCCAATGGACAGGTCGAACGAGTACACAGTACACTTCAGGAAATAGCGAGATGTATCAAAACGGAACACTCATTGCTTGAACCTGTCGAAATATTCATAAGAGCAGCAAAGGAATACAATGCAACTATTCATTCAGTTACTCAGAAAAAACCTATAGACATATTATTTAACAAGACTTTTCATGAAAACACTCCGTTGAAACTAACTATAGCTCAAGACAAAATGATACAATACAATATTAAAAATAGAAAAACAAAACATGTAAAACCCAAAGCAGTCGTTTATCAAAAGGACCCTAGAGTAAGGAATAAATTACAACCCAGGTTTAAAAAAAGGATAGTAAAAGAAGATTTAGGGAATAAAGTGAAACTAAACAATGACAAGATAATCCACAAGGATAATCTGAAATTTTAATTTCTAGACAATGGACATCTTTTTATTACTTACCATTTTTGCCCAGCACAAGCTGAACTAATTGATTATACTAGAGATAATTACATTCTCATAGAATTAGATGACATACGAAAATACATCGACCATAATTCACGTGGTAAGCCTCACGTACATACAAGACTTTGTCGACATGACATTGAAAGAACTGGAGAAGGACCGTGACATTTACAATTACGTTGACACTTCCTTAGACACGAAGCACGACAACAATTTAAATATAATTCAAACTTATCTTGATCAATTAACTATTTCAAGGCCGAAAAGGGCAATAGAAACTATTGGTACAATTTGGAAATGGATCGCGGGTTCACCAGATCACGATGATGAAATAACCTTAGAAAATAAGATAAATGACTTGATAATAAATAATAATAACCAATTCATTACAAACTCCAAGAGATTTGATGCTATCAAAAATGTTAAAAGATATACCAAAGATGATAAATTGATAATTTTAGAATTACAAAACATTATAAGTACTCTTACCCTATCAAAACTCGGAATACTTAATCCTACTATTCTTAATCACAAAGAAATGTACAATATTATTCAAAAATAATATACAGAAATAAATATTAATGAACTAATCGATACTTCTAAAATTGTCCAAAACAACATTTATTTATATAAAAAATGTAAGCTTTACGAAGCAAGAGCACTAAGCCGGCCTGACGCCAAATTAATAATTAATAAAGAAATTGCCAAATGTGGTGATAATTATGAAAATTTAAAAAAATGTAAATTCGACTTAAGGTTTAATTATTGTAAAACACAAAAAGATAATAATACTTGTTTAGTAGAACTATTACACAATAAGCGAACTCTATGTAACAAGACAAAAGAAAAAGATTTAGGTTTAGATCTTATCAAAGACGGATCAATTCTACTCACTGGAAGCCATCAAGTGGACAACCAAAGCATCACGGGAACATACCTTCTCACATTCGAAAATGCAACCACCATAGATGGAAAAATATATGAGAATCCCACAGGACAAATCAACACGTTCCTGAAAACATACACTGTCAATGAATATGACATAGGCATATATTTCGAAGCATTGGACGAAAAACTCAAGATGGAAAACATCAACATACTTCAAACCATTCAAAAAGAAATCACAAACAGCCCAATTGTATCCACATTCGGACTAACAATTCTAATTATACTTATTACCCTAACCACACTTACAACAGTAAATTTGAAGAAACAAAGGCATCCCGTCATCAGTAGAGACGAGTACCTAAGCCTACAAGTCCGAGACATCATGAACAATGTAAACACACAATCACCATAAATATCGGGACTATATTTTCTTAACCATGGGAGAAGTTAACACACCGAATCCTCACTCCACTTGCTCGGGATAACCATTTAAAAAGAGTACGTGACTTTAAACGAATTCGGGAAACAACCGCAACATCTGGAGGCAGTAAAATATAATTTCATCACAAGAAACTGGAATATCGTAAAGTAACACGATACTTGTGCATCGTCTCAAGAAGAGAGCACCAAAACACAAATCTACACACACACATAATTAACAATAGAAGAACATATAACCACCCCGGTCAATTGGCACAGCAGCTCCCTTGATCCGCAGCAGTACGACGAACAAGACGTTTTTTGTTTTAGTTACACATGTAATAATTTAATATTAAGTTTGTTTGCAATAAAGTTTTTTTTTTTTTTAAATCAAAGTCGAGCTAAAGAACTTAATTTGCACTTCCAACAAAATTAAAAAGTTCTCGCTTATACCTATGTGGAATAATAGAGGTTGCTTTACTCTTAATATTATTTATTTCATCTACTAATAAATCCTTCCTGTCTACTTCAATATCTAAATTTTCTATGTTGGACTGAAATTGTTTAAGTACATCTAATTTGTCTTGTATCTTAACTACATGTAAAAGCATATCATACTTATTAACAATTTCTTCTGACCCTTTATTAACAACAGCATATCCTAAGTTCGACTCGACTCGTTCAATTTTCAACGCCTGGAACGACCCCGTTATTAGTACGAACATTATTACCAGCTGGAGCAATTTCTGAAAATTTTAACGGTGTTTTATATTAGCTTTATGAACATTTCTAGTCTATATTTCTTAAATTTCGGTTGTTCTTTGTGCCTTACACTAACGTAGCTCTTCATAAATCCTCGTTCACGACATTCGACGTAATTTTCTCTTTTTGCATTTAATTTTGTAATTTTGTTTTGTTTATTTTTTTCTAACCTGTCTTTTATTAAAGTCCTCTCTATCTCATTATTTTGAGCCTTAAGTGGTGTTGTTCGAATAGTGGAATGGAAAGAATTATTGTATAGACCAATTGCTTCATTCATTGAAGAGAGAATGTATGAGAATAAAATTCCCATTACTGATCAATCATTACAATTTTATTATCTTCTCTCTATTAAATTCATTGTCACAAACTACTTTCTTCATTTTACCTTTAATTGCTACAAATTGTCGAATTTTTTCCACAAGTGTTCGACTATTCCGGTTTTCTAAATGAAAGCTAACAGCGTGTTTGGAGAATTTATCAATGAATATAATAAAAGATTGTTTTGAGTTGAGGCTGAACGCGGAGGAGGTGCTGGACCCGCGGAAACCGAGGCGCTATGCTTCGGATGTCAGGGAATCGTGCATTACAAAAGGAACTGCCCACAGGGGAATGAGGGACGGGACAAAAACAGTGCCCGACCGGGAAGGCCATCCCAACTGCTGTTAAAGGATACCAGGTCGGAATATGAGAAGGATGCCACGGTGAATAGATATCAAGTCACCGCATTTATCGACCTAGGTAGTGACTGTGTCACCTTGCGCCGGTCAATCGCAGAGCAGGGCGGAATCAAGTACGCAGACGATCGCAGGCGGTTGAGCGGTTTCGGGGGAGAGACGTGCGGGACCGTAGGAAGGCCCAGGTAAAGGTGGACCGGCTCAGGCCGTGGTGCGAGGTCCTGATAGTGCCAGACGAGAGTCAGCCATAACCGATGCTGATCGGTGGGAAGCTGCTTGACCAACTGCATTGGAGGACGTGGACGCAGGAGAACTGAACGAACCAGACAGGCAAAAACTCGGGACTTTCATCAACACGTTTCGGGACTGCTTCGCGAAGAACGCTGGGGAATTGGGGGTTTACCGCTTTGGGGAATGTTCAATTGAACTGACGACAACAACACCAGTCTGCATTCAGCCATATAAGATACCCTTTGCGAAGAGAGAGACGGTGAAGGAGATGGTGTCCACTATGTTGGAGCAAGGAGTTATCCGGCCATCACACTCCGATTATTGTGCGAGTTACAATAAAAGAAACACTGATGTGTTTTGCGATGGTCTTAAGACTGAATTTTTATTATGCACAAATTCTTATTCTATCTTACAAACTAAATTCCTAACTGTCAGCATTTGAGGTTCTGTAGCTCTTGCAATATTATCGCAATGACCCACATCGATCGAGCAGCGATTGACTTATTGCGAAAGGTAAGGAAGACTGTATTGCGAAGCAAATGAACTTCAAATACTGACACAGCAGAAGTACATCGTCGGTGTGAACGTCCGACGTAGCTCGCCTTCCACCAAAGTTAGAATTCTCCTGAATTCTGCTAATTTATTTACAATTGTTTTGTCTCTTAGTCTATAATATACGTATAAATACATTTCAGTAGTTTATTTTTTTATACAATGGCGGTAACAAAAGCTTTTATTTATATTAAACCATATTTCGCTTTTAACATTTCTAGATCGTAGTCTCAAGGTGTTTCTTTATTAGTGCTTTCTGTTACATTGCCTTTCATACTTATCTTATCCCTGTTTTGCTTCTTTAATAGTAGTATTAATAATAATGTTACTCCTAGACACAATATAATTGTTGTACTTGTCATAGTATAGTTAATAGATTTGTGAAATTTTAATTCCTTTATAGATTTCAAATTTTCTCATCAAAAGTGAGTTCAGTATTTGGTTCGAAGGTTTTTTCATATTCCGGAATTACAAAACTATCGATATATTCAAAAACATTATTGGTGAACTGTGTTGTATCAATGAATATTGAACAATTATTGTTTAATATTAAGGAAATTTAATATTAAGGAAATAATTTCCAGAAAGTATAAGATGCCTTTCATCACAAGTACTATTTAATATTTTCATATATACATTTTTCAATAATAACACAGTGTCTATTTCTATAATTTGTTCTTGTGTATTTTTTTTGTTAAAACACATTTTCTTTCAAAAACACAATTTTCACTTAGTTTTAGTTCTTGTATAGACTTGTTTTCTTCATATAAATACAATTTCTACAAAATATTTCATATCTGCTTTAATTTCTTTGAAAATATGGTTTGGCAATGGAGTTATTCATTTTTTATTTACTTTGACAAATTCGACAGGTAGCTTTATTGCAAAAATAATATCTTCACTTTTAGTAACAGCTACTCCAGTTCTTACATTTGAAAGCTTTTTAAAATCAATATTATACCTAAAATTTCATTATTTGTTAATATGTTTCGATGTAATATATTAATGAAAGTTTTTTAGTGGTTTTTCCTACAAATTGTGTATATGACATATTATTTAAGAATTTTGTATTAATATTCTAGTAGTATGGTAATGTAACCGAATCTCTGTATACAAGAATTGTACAAACAAAGATTGTAAAATTGCTGCCACAATAAATAAACAAACTAACTAATAACTAAAAAAAATATACCGGTTCGAGCTGAAGCAACGTTTGCGTGAATGTTTCCTATATTTTCTCTAAACCTGTTTAGTTTAAACATTTGTTCTATAAAAAATACTTCTGTACTTAATCTTTTTGGTAACCCCTGAATTTCGTTAATTTTTTTTGAAATCCTTTTTCTATCTGATTCAATTGTATCTTTTAACTGATAAATGCTTTCGTTGCATTTGGAATTGATCTTTATTTGTTGGTTCATATTTGTTATTACGACATGGTTATTTTAATCAACAACAGAAAAATGTTGCTCAATAGTTTGTCTATCTTCGTCATCCAACGTTCAATATAACCACTTAAATGCACTTGCACTCGCTTATACCTATGTAGAATAATAGAGTTTGCTTTACTCTTAATATTATTTATTACATCTATTAATAAATCCTTCCTGTCTACTTCAATATCTAAATTTTCTATGTTGGACTGAAATTGTTTAAGTACATCTAATATGTCTTGTATCTTAACTACATGTAAAAGCATATCATACTTACTAACAATTTCTTCTGACCCTATATTAACAACAGCATATCCTAAGTTCGACTCGACTCGTTCAATTTTTAACACCTGGAACGACACCGTTATTAGTACGAACATTACCAGCTGGAGCAATTTCTGAAAATGTTAATGGTCTTTTTATATTAGCTTTATGAACATTTCTTAGACTATATTTCTTAAATTTCGGTTGTTCTTTGTGCCTTACACTAACGTAGCTCTTCATAAATCCTCGTTCACGACATTCGACGTAATTTTCTCTTTTTGCAGTTAATTTTGTAATTTTGTTTTGTTTATTTTTTTCTAACCTGTCTTTTATTAAAGTCCTCTCTATCTCATTATTTTGAGCCTTAAGTGGTGTTGTTCGAATAGTGGAATGGAAAGAATTATTGTATAGACCAATTGCTTCATTCATTGAAGAGAGAATGTATGAGAATAAAATTCCCATTACTGATCAATCATTACAATTTTATTATCTTCTCTCTATTAAATACATTGTCACAAACTACTTTCTTCATTTTACCTTTAATTGCTACAAATTGTCGAATTTTTCTAGGTAGTGACTGTGTCACCTTGCGCCGGTCAATCGCAGAGCAGGGCGGAATCAAGTACGCAGACGATCGCAGGCGGTTGAGCGGTTTCGGGGGAGAGACGTGCGGGACCGTAGGAAGGCCCAGGTAAAGGTGGACCGGCTCAGGCCGTGGTGCGAGGTCCTGATAGTGCCAGACGAGAGTCAGCCATAACCGATGCTGATCGGTGGGAAGCTGCTTGACCAACTGCATTGGAGGACGTGGACGCAGGAGAACTGAACGAACCAGACAGGCAAAAACTCGGGACTTTCATCAACACGTTTCGGGACTGCTTCGCGAAGAACGCTGGGGAATTGGGGGTTTACCGCTTTGGGGAATGTTCAATTGAACTGACGACAACAACACCAGTCTGCATTCAGCCATATAAGATACCATTTGCGAAGAGAGAGACGGTGAAGGAGATGGTGTCCACTATGTTGGAGCAAGGAGTTATCCGGCCATCACACTCCGATTATTGTGCGAGTTACAATAAAAGAAACACTGATGTGTTTTGCGATGGTCTTAAGACTGAATTTTTATTATGCACAAATTCTTATTCTATCTTACAAACTAAATTCCTAACTGTCAGCATTTGAGGTTCTGTAGCTCTTGCAATATTATCGCAATGACCCACATCGATCGAGCAGCGATTGACTTATTGCGAAAGGTAAGGAAGACTGTATTGCGAAGCAAATGAACTTCAAATACTGACACAGCAGAAGTACATCGTCGGTGTGAACGTCCGACGTAGCTCGCCTTCCACCAAAGTTAGAATTCTCCTGAATTCTGCTAATTTATTTACAATTGTTTTGTCTCTTAGTCTATAATATACGTATAAATACATTTCAGTAGTTTATTTTTTTATACAATGGCGGTAACAAAAGCTTTTATTTATATTAAACCATATTTCGCTTTTAACATTTCTAGATCGTAGTCTCAAGGTGTTTCTTTATTAGTGCTTTCTGTTACATTGCCTTTCATACTTATCTTATCCCTGTTTTGCTTCTTTAATAGTAGTATTAATAATAATGTTACTCCTAGACACAATATAATTGTTGTACTTGTCATAGTATAGTTAATAGATTTGTGAAATTTTAATTCCTTTATAGATTTCAAATTTTCTCATCAAAAGTGAGTTCAGTATTTGGTTCGAAGGTTTTTTCATATTCCGGAATTACAAAACTATCGATATATTCAAAAACATTATTGGTGAACTGTGTTGTATCAATGAATATTGAACAATTATTGTTTAATATTAAGGAAATTTAATATTAAGGAAATAATTTCCAGAAAGTATAAGATGCCTTTCATCACAAGTACTATTTAATCTTTTCATATATACATTTTTCAATAATAACACAGTGTCTATTTCTATAATTTGTTCTTGTGTATTTTTTTTGTTAAAACACATTTTCTTTCAAAAACACAATTTTCACTTAGTTTTAGTTCTTGTATAGACTTGTTTTCTTCATATAAATACAATTTCTACAAAATATTTCATATCTGCTTTAATTTCTTTGAAAATATGGTTTGGCAATGGAGTTATTCATTTTTTATTTACTTTGACAAATTCGACAGGTAGCTTTATTGCAAAAATAATATCTTCACTTTTAGTAACAGCTACTCCAGTTCTTACATTTGAAAGCTTTTTAAAATCAATATTATACCTAAAATTTCATTATTTGTTAATATGTTTCGATGTAATATATTAATGAAAGTTTTTTAGTGGTTTTTCCTACAAATTGTGTATATGACATATTTTTTGTATTAATATTCTAGTAGTATGGTAATGTAACCGAATCTCTGTATACAAGAATTGTACAAACAAAGATTGTAAAATTGCTGCCACAATAAATAAACAAACTAACTAATAACTAAAAAAAATATACCGGTTCGAGCTGAAGCAACGTTTGCGTGAATGTTTCCTATATTTTCTCTAAACCTGTTTAGTTTAAACATTTGTTCTATAAAAAATACTTCTGTACTTAATCTTTTTGGTAACCCCTGAATTTCGTTAATTTTTTTTGAAATCCTTTTTCTATCTGATTCAATTGTATCTTTTAACTGATAAATGCTTTCGTTGCATTTGGAATTGATCTTTATTTGTTGGTTCATATTTGTTATTACGACATGGTTATTTTAATCAACAACAGAAAAATGTTGCTCAATAGTTTGTCTATCTTCGTCATCCAACGTTCAATATAACCACTTAAATGCACTTGCACTCGCTTATACCTATGTAGAATAATAGAGTTTGCTTTACTCTTAATATTATTTATTACATCTATTAATAAATCCTTCCTGTCTACTTCAATATCTAAATTTTCTATGTTGGACTGAAATTGTTTAAGTACATCTAATATGTCTTGTATCTTAACTACATGTAAAAGCATATCATACTTACTAACAATTTCTTCTGACCCTATATTAACAACAGCATATCCTAAGTTCGACTCGACTCGTTCAATTTTTAACACCTGGAACGACACCGTTATTAGTACGAACATTACCAGCTGGAGCAATTTCTGAAAATGTTAATGGTCTTTTTATATTAGCTTTATGAACATTTCTTAGACTATATTTCTTAAATTTCGGTTGTTCTTTGTGCCTTACACTAACGTAGCTCTTCATAAATCCTCGTTCACGACATTCGACGTAATTTTCTCTTTTTGCAGTTAATTTTGTAATTTTGTTTTGTTTATTTTTTTCTAACCTGTCTTTTATTAAAGTCCTCTCTATCTCATTATTTTGAGCCTTAAGTGGTGTTTTTTGAATAGTGGAATGGAAAGAATTATTGTATAGACCGATTGCTTTATTCATTTGATCAGTAATGGGAATTTTATTTTCTATATTCAATTCACGAACATCACCGTTACCAGTATTTGTCAGTATTGTCACAAACTACTTTCTTCATTTTACCTCTAATTGCTACAAATTGTCGAATTTTTTCCACAAGTGTTCGACTATTCCGGTTTTCTGAATGAAAGCTAACAGCGTGTTTGGAGAATTTATCAATGAATATAATAAAAGATTGTTTTGAGTTTACATATCTATATTATCTATTATGTATGTATCTATATGAATAATTTCGTTGATATTGAGGGGCGTTTCCGTAAGTTCAAACTTTTTCTTAATGGGCTTCCCATCGTACTTTGCGGACGTACACGTATCACAGTTGTTCACAACTTTATGGATCAAAACTCTAAGGTTCGGACAGTAGACGATATGCTTCATACCTTCATAGTTTGAAACTATACCAGAATGACCAGATTCTTTTTTATGGTATAAAGAGATTTGTCTAAGAGCTTCATCTTCACAAGTAAGACCTTTAGCAAGTTACCTACATTTTATAAATTTTGTATTTGTGGAAAAAGTTCCTGTATTAGGTGGAAAAAGTTCGTTGCACCTGGTTATATACATAATCCTCTAATTCTGAGTATATTCCAACTTTTCCTTTAGTAACATGTCTTCGGACGATGTTATTAATATTGTGAGGTATATCATTTCGCTTAATGTAATTTGTCTTGTTACAAAATACTCTTTCTACTTCATTTTCTTTTCGATTAAGTATTATAATTTGGGTTCTGAACCGATTTACAACAGTATCCAAACATTGGGGACTTGTCTGCTGTGAACTTTCGATATTGTCAATAATTTCCAATCTGCTTAAAAAATCAGCCACTTTATTTTCTCTACCTTTAAGGTATTCTACTTCGTAATTGAATTCTTGTAATTTGAGTAGCCACCTTGATTTCTGGGTGAGAATTATTTCCCGCTATATTTGGTGTTAAGGTATTTTATGGGTTGATGGTCCGTTACAATTTTAAACCTATATATTATTTTACTATATTGGGTTTCATTCCATCATTTGTTAGGATGTGTCCCAGAAATTCTGTGTCGCGTTGTAAGAACGAACATTTGTGAAATTGTACTTTTAAATTATGCTTAGCTAACACTTGCAAAATACTTCTTATGGCTAATAAATGTTCCTCAAGGCTGGTCGAAAATATAAGGATATCATCTAGATAAACCACGCAAATCTTATTTATGAAATCTCTTAATATTTCATTCATAAATCTCTGGAAGGTAGGTAGTTTTTTAAACCGAATGTAAATTCATATAGAAAATTTGGCGTCACAAATGGAGTCTTATGAATGTCTCTAGGATGTATTCGAATTTGATAATACCCTTTGGCCAAGTCCAGAGTGGTGAAGTATTTAGCACGTCCTAATTTGCTTATATCGTTTGAGCGTCTGTAGTCAATGCATATTCTAAATTTCTGTTTTCCTGAACTATCTTCTTTCTTTGGTAAAACAACTATTGGTGAAACATATTTACTGTGTGATGTTCGTACGATTGTGATGTTCGTGCTTCTCCATTTCCTCAATTTGTCTTTTAACCTCATCCTCGTGCTTAGGGGGTAATCGGTACAAGCGAGAACATATCTGCTGATCGGTTTGGTATTGATTTCATGCATTATTGAATCAGTATTTGTTAACTGATCGCCTTCCTGGTAAACCAAATTCTTAAATTCGTTGAAGAGATCGTTAATCTTATCTCGTTCGTTTTGTTTTAAATGAGACAAATCTATGGATTTACTACTTTGGTCAGATAATTCAAAGCATTCTAATAATTCCGAATCATCGAAAAATAACTTTATACTTACACTATATGTAAGCTTCCTAATTTTTCCGCGAAAATTCAGCATTAATGCGTTTTTACGCATAAAATCCATACCAAGCAACAAATCATAACTTTTGTTTTTTAATGCCATCTTATACAACTTCATTTTGCTTCGAGGACTCATTCTAAACTCGGAAGGTGTATCGGTTACAATAATTTTCACTACTTGTGTTGAAACATTGTTTATTGTGTTGAAGGTTACAGTTTTCACTTCGTTTATTGTATAGTATCTAGTTATAGTATCTATCAATGTCTTATATTTTTTTCCACTAATTGTAAGGTTGCAAAAAACTTTATGTCCGAGGCTTAATTCTGATGATTTTTTCGTTATGTTGTCTTGACTGAGACCCCTTTTGATTTGATATTACTGTGTTTCTAACTTGGAAACAATTATTTTTGTCCTGCTTACTTTTACCACTTGACATAACTTGGGAAATAAATGGTGATTTTTTTCTATACATCATATCAATCGCTCTGTAATCATCTAATAACTTTAATTTAGAATATTTATTAAACATTTCTATTATACTTAAATTAAGGTCCATATATATTCTAAAACTACCATACATTTTTTCTAACAAAATTTCTTTTAGATCACATTCTGCTCGACCTGGACTATAAATTTCTGATTTGCTACTGTCAAATTCATATATTTCATTCAACTGATACAAGGCAATTGGAAAATCATTAAAAAGCTCTCTTAGATTACTTACCTTAATGAAACGACAATTATTAAATACTTCTGAATATGTCTTCGTTGGTCGGAAGCGTTGCCTCAGTTGGTCCTTTGTTTTATCCCATGTTGCTTCATCTCCCAGTTGGTGAATACTTCTTGCTGCTTCTCCCTGGATTTTTTCACGTAGAACTATCTGGATACAAAAGTCTTTTAATTGTTTATGCTGTTCACAAAGTTTAAGTATGCCTTCCACTGCTTTAATAAAATCACATACACTACAATTCGGTTTTCCGTCGAAGCATTCCACTGTCTGAATTGTTAATTATATCGTTTGCACTTAACTGAAATTTGTATTTTTCATTTGATATACTAGCCGACGCCAATTTGTCTATTATTTGTTCCTGGGCCTGGATAATTGTCTGTAGGGCTGCGATTTTAGATTCATTCAATTGTTCACAAGTTGTGCTGGTAGCCGTTATATATATAGTCTTAAACTGTGTATAATAACAAACACGATTCACAATAGCACGACAATGTTTTTTTTTTTTTTTTTTCACGTTTTAGCACCGAGAACGTTTATCGATTTTCTTTAAGTTCGACTGCGCCAGTTACAATAAAGGAAACACTGATGTGTTTGGCGGTGGTCTTAAGACTGAATTTTTATTATGCACAAATTCTTATTCTACCTTACAAACTAATTTCCTAACTGTCAGCATTTAAGGTTCAGTAGCTCTTGCAATATCATCGCAATGACCCACATCGATCGAGCAGCGATTGACTCATTGCGAAATGAGTAAAAGTGCAAGGTAAGGAAGACTGTATTGCGAAGCTGACACAGCAGAAGTACATCGTCGGTGTGAGCGTCCAACGTAACTCGCGCCGGTCACTCTCGCGAAGAAGAAGGACGGCAAGGACCGATTCTGCATGGACTACCAGGCGCTGAACAAGGTGACGGTCAAAAGGAAGTTCCCTATGCCGGTGGTGGAGGAGGTGGTCGAATCGCTGGCTGGAAACAAGTTCCTCATGACGTTGGACCTAGCATCGGGGTACCACCAAATTTGCATGGAGGAACGGAGCAAGATGCTGACGGCATTTGCCACTGACGTTCGGTCTGATAACGCCCCCGCGGAGTTTCAGTCATGCATGAACATTATCAAGTCGCGTCTGAGAAAGGGAGACATAGCTGTCTACTTGGATGACATTGCAATTGGCAGCAAAGCTGTTGATGAGGGCATTCAGAAGCTTCGGAGGTTTCTGGAAATCCTGTGGGAACCCGGGCTGACCCTTAACGTAAGCAAATGCTCATTTTTGCACACTAAAATTGAATTTCTGTGAGTGAAGAAGGACTACAGCCGAAAGAGAAGAATACGGCGGCGATAATGGCATTCCCGAACCCCAAGGACTTTCACGGAATCCGGCAGTTCCTGGGACTCACAGGGTTTTTCCGCAAATTCGTGGAAAATTACGCACAGTGCGCAGCACCGCTGATCGATCTGACCAGAGCGGATCAGCCGTTCGAGTGAACGGGAAAGCAGGAAGAGGCGTTCCGCAGACTGAAGATAGCACTCATGCACCCCTCTCCCCCCTTCTGACTTTGTTCGATCCGGAGTGCGCGCACGAGGTGCACGGACTGTGATGCCATAGTGGCAACCAGAACGAAGGCCAAGCTAATTCCTCGAGTTGGGCGGTGGTGGCTCAAGCTCCAAGAGTTCGACAACGAGACAATACACCAGCCAGGAAAGAGGGTAGCCCACGTCGATGCCCTGAGTCGGCAACCAGTTGAAGGAAAACATTCAACAAATGTTGAATGTGCACAATTCCGACGATGATTGGGTGGCGACCATGCAGTGGCAGGACCCAAAACTGAGGGGCATCATCACCAGTCTAAAGGGGACCGAGATGACACAGGCGAAGATCCAACTACAAAGGGACTATGTCGTACGAGGATGTCGCCTTTTCCGGAAGGTGGACGAGGCGAAGAGGTGGGTGGTACCGAAGGGCATCCGGTGGAGGATCCTAAAGCTGTGCCATGATGACTCAGGGCTTTTTGCGAACGAGAAGACACTGGATCGGGTGAAGCAGACATTCTGGTTCCCGAAGATGATAGGCTTCACGAGGAGTTACATCAGGTCATATGTCGAGTGTGCGTATGCGAAGAAGAGAGGAGGGAGATCCGAGGGGGAACTCCACAGTATAGACCGCGTTGCACTACCCTTCGATACGGTACACCTAAACCACCTTGGGCCGTTCACGAAGGGGAAGGGCGGTACGTGGTATGTTTTGGCTTTGGTAGATAACTTCACCAAGTACACTGTACTACGTACTAACAGCAGAGGAATTATCGCCATGCTGAACGATGTGGCCGGATATTTTGGTCTGCCACGAAGAATTGTTACAGACCGAGGAACGGCATTCACCTCGGGAAAATTCGAGCAATTCTGCTAGAAGCATGGTGTGGAACACATCAAGACAGCAGTTAGGACACCCAGGGCGAACGGCCAGGTCGAAAGATGCAACCGAACCATTCTCTCGTCACTCAAATGCATGCATTCGCAGGAAAGGGGGAGGACTGGGCAAGTCCTCCAGGCAGAGTTTGAACTCTTCGCGGAACTGTACAACGAAGGCAAGCCCACACGAGCTACTGTTCGCCTACACACCCAGGAGTATTTCGAGCGACGAGCTTCTGATGGAGGTGGAGAGCAGAGGTTAGTGGATGCCGACGAGATGGAATGGCTTCGAAGCGAGGCCCTATTTAACATCGAAAGGGCTCAAGTGCAGCAGCGGCCCAACGTTGTACCAGAGAACGAGCCAGCTCCCACCGGCAAGTCGCGGAAGTTGGAGCCGAATTACCGGGGGCCATACGTTGTTGCGAAGGTGCTCCCCAACTACCGTAGTAGAAGACATACCCGTGGAAGAAGCTGTACACAGTAATGGCGTCGAACAGGATGAAGCACTTCCGGACGAAGGGCTCGACAATGACAGCAGCGAAGGAGAAGACTCCGATCTCGGAGAAGAGATCTAATGTAGGATGGCCGAGCTGTAGCATCAGGTGCACGCCGGTATATAAATCCGCGTCACAGACTACTGCGACAGTAGATCGATCATCGTCGGTGTGACAACAGAAAAAATAAAGGTCATTGAACCAAACGAAGTGGTGTTTTATTCTTTTCACTATATAGTTTTTTTTAATTATAAAGTCAAAAAGAAACTGCAAATGCGTTCTACAATTTGCTTCGCAGCTTAGTTTTCTCCGGGAGTCTTCGCTAGTAGAGTCGATGGCGGAGGATCGAGTTACCTGGAGATCTCTCGCACGTAGTTTATCCCCGCGACCCCAATAGTGGTGCATGCAGCAAGCAGTTGATGATGATGATGAGAAAAATGTGCTGGTTGAATATCTGCTGGAACAATTGGAGTTCAGAGCGAAAATCTTCGATAACCGCGGCATACAACACAAAATTTACTCCTTCTTTACGTATGTTTCGGTCGGGTGCAGTCTGTTCACAAGAGTCAACGTAGGTTTTATCAGGAAAACATGGGAAAAAGATGCGTTGTACATTCATCAGCATCATGTTCGTTTGTAGTTTCCATATTTTGCACTTTTTCTAGCAAAGCACTGAAATTGTAAAACCAGTTTTGACTTGCCATAGAACCATCTCGATTTTTATTTAGATGGATTTGTGCAAAAAAAAAATATTAATACTTATAAAATATTAATACTAAAAAAATCAAAATATTAACACTTATTAGACAGTTTCTTTCTAGTTAAACGAAGAGCCATTTTTTACAATTGCGTGAAGTTTTCATTTCATTTCTTCACATGTGCTTGACGCTGCAGTAAAAATTGTTGTTTGTTTGTTAATTTTTGAAATTGCAGCATCAGATCCGTATTTGAAAAAAATCATAACAGTAAATGTCGTTTGCATTTGTGTTTCGTGATGACCCTATCACGACGATTCGCTCCACACTTGAAACAATGTATAAGTGTATAATAAATAGCAAAAGTGCAAAAATAAGCTGAAAACAAAAATGTCTTGAAAACGTTAAAACAAAACTATTTAGAGACGCCTATGGAGACTGAAACCTACTTAACGGTTGCGTATACCTAACTTTTACTTGAATTTTTCGAGTTCTTACTGACCCTACTGCTGAAGACCATAGACAACAAAATACGAACACCGGTTTTCAGTTTTACACGTGGAATGATTGGATAGGCCGGGCAAAAAGAGGACGAAAACTGTAACTATTAGCATCTATTATGATGATTGCTACAGAGCGAGGGCTTGGATGCGGGTTTGTTATTCGAGATGTTGAGCTTTTTAGTTCTTGTGGTTCGCAACTTTAATTTGTTCTTTTTTTTTAAACCCGACAGAAAACAGTAAGCAGTTGTTATGTTCATTTTGCAGTAATTTGTTCACTACTTAAAACTTGTTATCTTTAAGATTTAGAAAACGATTTATTACAAAACCTAGAAAATATTACAAGATATATAATAATGAATGTCCGCGCGATTGAACTTCCAACATCAGAATGATCGCTATCGACTCAATCGATGGTGATGCATTGAGGATGAAATTGGATAGAGTAAATAAAATGCGGAACTTTAAGTGGAGCAGAGTATACATATAGAGAATGAAATAGGAGAAACGTTAAATGAACAGCGGAAGTATAAGTGGAGAGGCTGAGTTGAATGGGTTTGGGGTTTGGGTTTGACGTATCGACAATGAAATAGGAGACAGTCAGTGAACAGCGGAACTATGAGTGGAGCAGAGGTTAATGTTTGGGATTTTGTGTTTGTGGTTGTGTTTTTTAAAGGCAATGGATTGAAATGGATTGTGTATGCACTGAACAGGATAAAGGAAAGGTAGAGATTTGCAAAGATCGCACTTTACAACACGACCCCCCTTAAGAACGAAACTTATACCTTGGAGTGGTGCGATTTCAATTTTGTTGGGAGAAGATGGAATGAGTAGTGAGCGAGATAGGTTTGACGAGGTGTTGGTATAGATAATGGTTCAGTTGTTATGTCTGGTAATAATAATGAGTCAATTGTTACTTCAGATAGTGGGCATTGCTTGGATACAATATGCTTTAGCGAATCTGATTTTTCAATGAAAGATTTCGTAGCAATGTAAGTGGTGTTTACTATTCTATACTATAAAATTGAAAGGGTATCTGTTTCGTATGTAGTCATTGAGGAAAGGGTTTGATTCTTTTTGTATACAGTACAATACTGGTTTACTTTATATATTCCTGTTGAATTTATTTTTACTTGTGCGCTTGAAATTTTGCATTTCAGATCGATATTTTCGGCTATTAGAGAGGTATATATCCATGTATTTGGCTCTTCTAACTGAAGCAATATCGGAAGATCTATAAGAGTTTGTTGTCTGTCACAGATTTTCTGCAGTGGGTAAAGAGGAGAACATATTGTCACGATTAATTAAATTGTCCACACAACAAGGTTCGATCACTTGATTGTGCAAGCACTGGTTTACTCTTATGCTTTATGACACTTTATAAATCGCAGTTACTTTACCACAAAACTCTTTGTTGTCTTTCTTAACCGATTAACACTTTGAACACTATAAAATCCCAAACTGAACTTTACTAATCACACTGACTCTACTGTAATAATTTTCTAATTAAACCGACCTGTAATAATTATTTGACTGAACTCGCATCGACCGTAGTCCCGATATTTATACCGCCCAATAATTCTTCTAGATCATACTGTCGACACGAGTCTATGGAATTTTCCCGCTAACGCTTATATACATGATTCTTTGTAATCTATCAGTGTATAGGTGGCGATTGTTCTATTGCGGAATAATTTTCGAAAATATTGGGACACTTTTGTATGTCGTGCACATTGTAAAGGAAGTAAAATTGTTTTTCTCAGTCAATGATGAGCACCATTTCGGAATAATAATCGAATACATTTGATTGTACAATGGTTTAGGAATAGAAGTCATCTTGTACATTTTGAGTTTTCTTGAGAGATCAACTGTAATTTGAAGACGAAATGCATCATATTGATACTGTAATCAGCATGTGTTCCCATTGCAGTAAAAAGTAGATATAGGTATTGTTCTTGTAAATTGAATTGTAATTGGCTACCATCTGGCAGGCAAGGTTGAATTTTCCGCATTTCTTAAATAGGGATGCAATTCTCAAAAAGGATTGTATAGTTCAAATATTAAAATTTGTTTTTCATAATTCGTTAGTATGGTATGGTATAATTCTGTTTATGGTTTAGGCGTCATCATCGTCTAATGTACAGAATAATTGTTTAGCTACAGATCCTGTTGATTGTATCAACAAAAGGTTGCAAGAAACCAAAAATGCCTCATCGGAAATTGATCGGTTGCGCCTTTTTTTTGTCTGCTTATTCGCATTTATGATAGGTTTAATTTACACTGTATTAATTAGGTTGGCACTTTTTTTTGTTATTCATATATTTCGTTGTAGTCACCAATTTTTCGGTTTTTTTTTGCAAATTGCAAGTAAGCATGATATTTAATTATATACGAGCACAATAAAAACTTGATGGTACTATGAAACCTCAATCGATCCAAGCCTGTTTGATTGTTTGATTGTCACCTAATGTGAGGCCGCATTAGGCGATTGATTTCATAAAAAATTCTAAAGGGTACAATTTGTTCATTATTTCTTCTAGCCGGATTAGCCAGATAAGGTTAGCAGTGCAAGTGTAGTGGTACAGTGTAGTCTTGAAGAGTATATTCAAAAAAAGTATTATTAAAAAAAATCTGAAAAATTATTTACAAAATGAGTGAACAGTTACGTGAACGAGCAACCATACGTTGCCAACAATGAATACGTTGATCTGCAGAGGTACTAAGATCAAACTAAAGGAAGAGAAACACCAACGGAATCAAGCGGAGGCAATGCCGACAGCAGTGCCAGCACAGAGACCAATTAAACTTCCACCCATAATTAACCCATCTTTTGATGGAAGCTACGAGGGATGGACTTCTTTTTGGGAACTGTTTGAGCGCTTAATAGATTAAAAAGAAGGAATTACTGATGTGAAAGGCTTAAAGGGGGAATCATCAACCTCCTGACACCAACATCAACAAATTATACAGCAGCGATAGAGATGTTGACAAAACAGTATCGCAATCTAGCAGCTCTCATCAATATGCCTGACAACCCATTCGACCTCAAAACAATAATGGAATCCACTAAGGAAATTTTGAAAGCCATAAAGAATTTAGGAGTAGACACAAGTAGCTGGGATCCACTGGTAGTACATTTATTATGTTCTAAGTTAGACGGTGATACAAGGAAATCATATCAGCAAGCAAGAGGAACATCCACAAAAATACCTACGCTGAAAGAAATGTACGATGTGATTGTGATGTGACGATCCTTCAACCGAGAACAACCTAGGCCGAAATTCACAAAAAATCATTTAACAACTGTGTGTGTAACAAACGATGTGTGTACTCTGCAGTGAACCTCATCAATTATATTGTTGTCGGAGATTCATAAACATGAAGACAAAAAGCAGATTGGATTGCAAGATGGACATACGTCAAAATATTGTCCCTTAAAAACTGGATGCCGAACATAATCACAGAAACATAATTCCCTTCTACATATTTCTCGTGAGGAAGGAACAGGCATACCAAGCAGAGAAAGCGACGACAAGAATAACTACAACCTTTTATGGTAATAAGATCATAATCGTCAATAATATAATGTAATAAGTCAACATACGCATTGGAGGACGGATTCGACTTGCAAAAAAGCACTAAGCGATCAAGGGTCTCAATCGTGTTTTGTGTATTACCCAAATTTTTGACAGATGGATTAGTCAAAGGCCCATCTAATACTCCCATGGCACAGAACACAAGGTTCGGGTGGATAGTTTCCGGACCAATTAGCACTATTAACGTCTTGTATGACTGTGTGTACAATGCCAGAGGACTTAAAGAAATGTTCTGTGTTAGAAGAAGTTCCAAGCACAAGCATCAGATCTGCAGAAGATGAAATGTGCGAAGATCACTACAACGAAACGCATAAACGTTATAGTACAGGACGGTACATCCTTAAATTGCCTTTATTAAACGATCGCATTAGTTTGGGCGACTGGCATTAATGGCATTAAAGCGCTTCTCCGAATAACTAAGGAATACACTGGGAAAACTTACTATCTTCCACATCATGCTGTGTTAAAGGATGATAGTAGTACCACAAAACTGAGAGTGGTATACGACGCTTCAGCCAAGACGACATCAGGAGAATCTCTAAACAGCATTTTGATGACCGGACCTACGGTTCAAAGGAATCTGTTTTCATTACTACTCATTCTTCTTCATTCATAATAGTGTTCACTGCTGACATCGGAAAGATTTACCGACAGATTCTAATCGACGAAGACAATCAACATCTGCAACGCGTCTTGTGAGAGAGAGAGAGAGAGATAATTCTAAGGGCCTGGTCAAGGAATACGTCCTTAAAACTGTAACATACAAAGTGCGGATTCAACTGACGGAAGTGGAGAAAATTTGGGGATTTAATGGTCCAGACGTGAGAACGACTTCCAATTTAAGTTGAATTTTTCGTATTTTAGCACAAAAAGTACAAAACGGGTAATACTCAGCTATGCAAGGAAGATTTTTAATCCATTCGGATGGCTGTCTCCAGTAAATATCAAAGCAAAGATTTTTATACAAAGTCTTTGGTTATTGGGTATCGGGTGGGATTATACTGTTCCAATTAAGATTGAAACGAAATGGGAAGAATTCAAGACAAGGCTAATCACGATTGAAGGCGTAAGAATTCCAAGATGGACACATCAATTGAGATGCTCTGGTTTGCGGAAGCATCCGAATCAGCGTACACAGCAAGAGTGTATCTAAGGGTAATCCAAGATGGCTCTGTTAACATAAGCATTATCGCATCCAAAACTAAGGTTGCTCCAGTAAAGCAAAGGTCATTGCATGGTCCGATTCAACTATTGTATGGAATATGGAATCTTGGTACAATATAGCGGACGAGAGTAAGCTTCACAACCATGTAACAAAGACATACTTCATTGCTCTGAGTTACTTGCGGGACAACTTCCAGAAGCACGAGTTAATTTCTCACGGCCATTCACACATTGCGGGATAGATTATGCAGTCCTAATAAACATCCGTTGCTCGCAGATTAGATGAGTGAAATCGCACAAGGCGTACATCGCGCTTTTCGTCTGCTTGGCTTTAAAGGCAGTGCATATTAAACTAATATCCGATTTAACAACAGATGGATTCCTGGCGGCTTTACCATATTCACATTTAAACAGCGACAATGGAACAAATTTTGTAGGAGCAAGCAATTTTGCGGTGCAACCAAAGCTAGCCGAAAATGCGATCCAATGGCATTTTATACCACAACTCCACACTTTGGTGGATTATGGGAAGCTGGTGTTAAATCATTAAAATACCACCTGCTTCAAGAGATGGAAACTAATCCAGAACTTGAAGTGGGACATTTGAAGACGTTGGTACGAAGACTATCTACACAAAATGCAACAGCGGAATATATATATTCTGCTAAGAATTTAGATGTGGATAAACTGGTGTTGATAAAAAACGAGCCTCTAACAACCTATCGATGACCCCTGGAAAATTGTCGAAGTACACAGTGGACTTCATGGATTGGTAAGAGTAGTAACTGTTAAAACTAAAAAAGGTAAAACGACCAATAACAAAAGCGTGTCCAGTCCCAAATGACGACAAGATTATGGAATCCAAAAATAAAATAGAGAGAATAAAATAGACTGCCAAACTGTCTATTGCTCTTTTATGTTTAACCATTCTCGGGAGTTGGAGTGTTCGTCGAGCAATTTGGAACAGCAAAAAATCACCGAGGTGTTTTTCGTACTAAAGGGTGAATTTTTAAAAGCTATAGGAAAGTTTTTCAAAAAAAAGAAAACATACAATTCAGAAAAATGCATGAAATCTTTATTTGAATCGATAATACGGTCCATATAATTTTATGTTTAAAGATTATTTCAAGAAAATGTTGACCTTGACTGCGCCTCAAATGGTCCATCCGCTTAGTCCAATTTTGGCATACTCTTTCCAATATTTCGGCCGTTATTTCACGAATAAATGCTTCAATGTTGTCTTCCAATGCGTCAATTGAAGCGGGCTTGTCCGTATAGACATGAGCTTTAACATAGCCCCACAAAAAATAGTCTAAAGGCGTTAAATCGTACGATCTAGGTGGCCAATTGACCGGTCCCGAACGTGAAATGAAATGTTCACCGAACTCGCCTCTCAATAAGTCCATTGTTGCGCGTGCTGTGTGGCATGTGGCACCGTCTTGTTGAAACCACATGTCATGCAAGTCAAGCTCTTGCACTTTGTTCAAAAAAAAGTTGGATATCATCTCACGGTAGCGCTCATCATTCACAGTTACGTTACGATTCGTATCATCTTTGAAGAAGTACGGTCCAATGATGCCACCATAGATCATCTCACGGTAGCACTCACCATTCACAGTTACGTTACGATTCGTATCATCTTTGAAGAAGTACGGTCCAATGATGACCATAGCTCTTGCAATGCTTCTGGCTGATATTCACTCCAAAATCGACAATTCTGCTTATTTACGTACCCATTGAGCCAAAAATGAGCTTCGTCGTTGAACACATGAACTTTCTTAACAGAGCACGCATTTTGATAATAAAATTCAATAATTTGCAAGCGTTGTTCGTTTGTAAGACGATTCATGGTTAAATTATAGAGCAAACTGAAGATGTTTGACAGTGAAACAAAACACGAAACATGCGTCAGGTGTTTAAACCAGTGTTGCCAAAAAGATAATAGCTAAAAAATCACAATTTAGTATCCATATCCAATGATAAATACATTAGGTGAGCAAATAAACGTCAACAAAGCGCGAGATCAATTCACTGAGTTATGCAGTAAGGCAAAGGCTGTGACTAAAGAAGGTCAATGTGATGAATTGCGAAATTACATGGATGAAGAGTGGAACTTATTCTCAATTTTTAAGAGACTTCTACTAACGCTAACTAAATTACATCAATCTCACATTTGGTGTCAATAACGGAGTTTATCAAGATATTGAAGCTCTGGATAGTAATCAGAAAGCACTAATTGGAAGTACTAAAACCAACACCAAGCTAATGCTATCAACTATTATCAGTGTTAATCATGCAGAAGCAAGAATATATAAACACTTTATATATATATATAATAAACACTTTCACCAAAAAGGTCAATGCTAGAAGAGGTCAACAAAATTCAATCTTGGTACGATATATATTGATTGCTCTGAGTTTTATGCGGGAAATTGAAGTAAAATATAACAAGCTACTTAGGGCATATCTGAAGCGCAGTCATTTCTTGGAATTTTTGTCTCATGAAAGCATTTCTTTACCGAAACCTAAACTAATGGAACAAAGTATCAGCAAATGTGCGCAGACACTTGGAAGTGATAATAACTGGATATTGTGTGATCGTTGACATCAGTGAATACACCCTGATAAAACTTAATACCGTCCCTGTAAGAATTGATGTGCAAACATATGAAGGGTTCATATACGGCACTCGGTACTTGCCCAACTAATCAACTAATCAACTAATCAATCAATGAACCATCTTATATCCTCCGGCCATCAATATTTCACAATATTGAGCTAAGTGAGGATTACATTGTCCAGCAGCAAGAAATTGTACTTCAAGCAATGTCCAACCAGAACGAGACTAAGGCATACAATATGGAAAGAGTTATGGACCACATGTGGCACATTGATATTTATTACATCGGACGAAACAACGGTAATTATTAATTGTGGATCAGGCAGCTGAATCAGTCAATCGGCTACATGATGAGAACTTCAAGAAAATTAAAAAACATGAATATTGGATATATGATTTTTGTTCAATTGTCACTTCAGCTTTTGTTTTGATTTGTTTATTGGCTGTGATCCTCGAGTATGGCAAGTGCCAAAAAAATACCGCTAATCCTTTAAATACGAGCACAATAAAAATTTGATGACACTATGAAACCTCAATCGATCCAAGCCTGATTGTCACCTAATGTGAGGCTGCATTAGGCGATTGATTCCATAAATAATTCTAATAGGTAGACATTTTGAGATCATATGGGATTTATCAAACCATTTGTAGTTCCTAAGCATTTTTTAATCATTTCGTATTGGTATGAAATGATCGATCTAAAGTGCTATCTAAAGTGCTTTCTTTTGTGCTCTGAGCGATTTAAAAATGTTCCGGTTCAATTTGCTGGCAAAAACTTGTTAATTCGTTAAATGTTTTAAAGGACATTTTAACATATTGTTCGTCAAAAAACAAGTTACCATGTCTGAGATAACAAACCTATATATTCATAGTATAATCCGGATTACTTTCCGAAAGGAATTATTTCGTAACTAGCAGTTGATTGGGCGTCACCCATGACTTTGATGAAGGGTATGTAAATTACCATAAGGAGAATGATTGTTACGTTCGACTTCATGTCGTCTGAAAAGATGCAAAGAAGAGTGCAATTTTTATTTATCCGTTCGATGCGCAGTCAGACGATTATTATGAACTTTTACAATTTTGTTTTCAATTTTTATTTCAGAATTTACATCATTAAATGAAATGATTTCGTAAGAACCTATCCAGACGGGAAAAATTTTTTATTTGTGTGCTTAGGGGAGTGCTTATTTTGAAGAAGAACGAGATCACCTTTGTTGAATTTTGAAGGATTTTGTTTTTATCATTTTTGTGTTTTGAAAATTGTAAGACTTTCCCTAGCGATTTGATTGGTATGTTGTAGTCTGGATTTCAATACTGACATATATGTCATAGTTATATCACAGTTCTTGGTTTTTAGAGGGGATAGTGGGAAGTATTACTTAACGAAGAAGTAGAAGTGGAGTAGGGGTAGTGTTTTGTACAAAAACGGTATATTTAATCCAAGAATCCCAATCATCTTGAGATTTGTTTATAAAGCATCTAGGATATTCAACGAAATTTCTGTGACTTCGTTCGCATGAACCATTAGAGGACGGTACGCGATAGTTTGTAATTTGATTACTTTGAGAAGTTTACATAGGTTTTAAAAAATGTCACTGAGGACATCATACTTGGGAGTGCCATATCGGAAAATTATTTCTCTGACGAATGCTTCGGCGATATTATTCGCTTCTTAATTTGGTAAAGGTATAGTATCAGTATATTTAGTAAGGTCATCAATGAATGTTAAAAAATATTTGTTATTATTGTTGTTAGTGATAGGATAAGGATCAACGATGTCGATAGCGATTTTCAAAAAGGGTTCCTTAGCAGTGGAGATTAATACCATGGGTTCCAAAGTGTTCTTTGAAGTTTTCTGTTTTTTCTTTATGAAGTTTTGTGTGTCTTGGAACTAATTTCCCAACTATGATAAAGACGTATGCGTTTGAAAGTACGGTTGCCACCAAAGTGTCCACCGATAGGATTTAAATGAAACTCTTTTAGTATTGTTTCGATTTTATTTTCCCAAAGATTTCGTTTTGTTGATGGAATAGATGAAGAATTGGAATTTGTGGTAAGACATTTAAAGCAAGCCTTTGGTACTTGGTACTTAAAGGATTAGTATTTGAAGACGTTGTAAAAGAAGTAGGACGATAGGAACCAGTCAGAGAGTTATGATTTAATGATATATTTTTATTTAAAGACATTGAAGAAGAATTTGTAATTGCCGAACAAGAAGCAGTTGATTGGGCTTCACCCATGACTTTGATGAGGGGTAAGTAAATTGCATCAACATCATTTCGTCTGAAAAGATGCAAAGTAGAGTGCGATATTTATTTATCCGTTCGATACGCAGTCGAACTTTCACGATTTGTTTTTAATTTTTATCTCAGAATTTACACCATTAACTGAAATGATTTCGTAAGAATCCATACAGACGGTAAGAAGCTTTTTATTTGTGTGCTCAGTGGAATGCTCATTTTAAAGAAGAACGAGATAGGTGAGTTGAATATTGAAGGATTTTCCTCTTATCGTATTTGTGTTTGGAAATTTGTTTGCTTTTATTTCTTTGGCGTTTTTGGTTTGATAGAATAGAAGAAGAATTATAATTTGTGGTAAGAGATTTAGGGCAAGCATTTGAATTGGTACTTTAAGGATTAGTGTTTGAAGACGTTGTAAAAGAACTAGGACTATAAGAACCAAATTTATGGTTTAATGATATAATTTTAGTTAAAGACTTAGAAGAAGAATTTGTAACTGTCGAACAAGAAGTAGGAGTTAGGCAAGAATTAGTATTCGTTGATGTAGAACAAGAGCTAGGAGTCGAACAAGAGTTTCTAGTAGTAGATGTCGAACAAGAGTTGATATTAGACGATGACGGAGTCGAATTATTATTTGGCGAAGATTGAGACGAGTTAATATTTTTCGATTTTGAGCAAGAATTAGAATTTGACAATTTAGAATGATCATTTTCGGAATTCTAGACTACAAGATCTAGTATCTGACCGAAGAGTCACTTTCGCAATTCTGATGAGGCAATCAGAATGATCTCATATTTGAACTCTTCAAGCTGTAAGCGATAAGAATATAAACAAGAGGCTTATGATCCGTGTAAAGTTGGAATTTTCTTCCATACAGATATGGTCTGAAATGCGTGACTGACCAAATAATGGCTAAGAGTTCCATATCAGTAGTGGAATAATTTTTTTTACATTTATTTAGAGTTCATGAAGCATAAGAGATAGGAAGGTCGTTGCCAATTTCACGTTGAGAAAGAATACTGCCACTGGCAACATCGCTAACATCTGTAGTTAAAATAAAGCTTTTGGTGAAATCAGTATATTGAGGAAGTGGTGGATTTATGAGTTTTTCTTTCAAAAGATGAAAGGAGTTTGAACAAAGAGAAGTTTAATCAAAACGAACATCATTGTCAGAAGATTAGGAAGAGGTTTAGAAATTTTGGCGCAATGTTTGATGAAACCGCGATCGTATCCAGCAAAACCCAGAAATGTGTTTAATGTGATGTTAGGTAATGGGTATGCGTCGCGGAGAGTTTTATTGTTGAGTTTATTCTTTTTTTCTTATTGCCGTCTTTATCAATTTTCTTAGGAACAACAATAAGCGAGAAATTCCATGGACTATTTAATGATTGGATTATATTATCGCCCATCATCTCATGAATTTGATTGTCCACTTCTTGTAGTTGGCAACCTGTAGGGCCGGAAGCCCAACTATTTATCTTATTCATGTGATCGGTCGAGATGAGCTCTTTGAGCATGAATTCTAGCATAAGAAGTAGAATCATTTATGATTTGAAGGATGTTGGAATTGGTAACTTCAGCGAATATCACATCTTCGGTATTGACGATGGGAGATTCTGAGGAATTTACGACAGATACGTAAGAAATAGAACTATTAGCGGGAGTAATGCTATTATATTGGAGAGACATATACTATCTGCGTTAATTTCTTTGAAGATGGGAACCACGGTTTCCGACCTAGGAGGAATGCTGATTAAATTATAGGAAATTAAGTCATATTCGATTAGGAAGTTTTTCCAAGAGAAGGTTAGCATTTCTGATTCTGATCATAGAGGAAATTGTTGGCTATAATGTCATAAGTATTTGTAGGGAAGTTTTTATCGACAACATGGAAAGGATATGAAATAGAGAAGTTTTGGGGTAGGTTAATGCGCAAGTGGAAAGTGGAAGGCATTAAGAAGGTTGCAAATTGAAATGGGAATCAGAAGTCATTTCGATAGAATCGACTCTATTTATTTTATGGTTGAGGTTAATATTTAAGATGTGGCGAGAAGGAATTACTTTTGAGTCCGGACCCTGCCACTGGTTTCGGCCTCTGGATGGTCTTTCGCCCTAGGCCTTGGAGTTCGAGGAGAAGATAATTAGGATTTTGTGTCTTTCGGTTGTTATTTTATTCTCTTTTTCTGCACTTATTTATATGGTGCCCAAGGTTTTTACAATAACTACACGAAATAGAGGCTTATTTGACTTCACTCTTAAATGATGGAAGTTGTTCCCAGTTTTTCTTGGTGAAACACTGATCAATGCAGTGCCCAGATTCCTTACGATAGTTACAGGAGATAGGAGTTCGGATTCTGGATTGGAAGGACGAGCTAGTAGATGTTGGCTAGGAAGCATCGTTTCGATCGGAAAGTTTTTTTTTTCTCTTTGTCATTTTTCTTTTGCTTGGCTAAAACGAAGTCCATTTGGATCTGTGAGAGAGATTGAGTTTATATATATGATTTTGAAGAGCTGATGTTATTTCATCCCAGCTCTTCAAATCTGCGTACTTCACGATGTTGTACGTCGGTTTGCAGTTTGGGTCTTATAATCATTAATCCGCATTACAGCTTGTCTATAAGCTTGCACTGGTTCAATAAAATCCGGGCTGTACGATCCAACAACCCACAAGTAAATAAAATATTTAGATCAAAACCACATTCAGGTAGTTAGACTTCCCAGGACGACAAACAATGAACTTTACTGACTTCAATTGGCATCGATCCAGATAACAATGACTTCTTGGTGGTTGAAGATGCCCAGGAGAAATGAAACCTATTGGTACTCTATTCCAGCGACTGTACGTAGTTAACGAAGTAAGGACGCTGAACCACACTAATCTTCGTAATGATATAACACAATGGCAATCTGAGAATCTAGGTTCCACTTGGTTCAGTGACGATAATATGGCATTGGAAGTCACATCTTGATTTCTTCAAAAGATCTCTAGGGCATTTTTAACTCACTGGAAAAAAAAGTCAATGGGAATCTATGGAATACCGAATTTTGTGCTTCGTCATCTTCCCCCAGAAGCGGTAACAATTTATACAACACTGTGCAACAATGCGCTGAGTAATTAATATTACCCTACGCACTGGAAAACAGCTGTGGTGCATCCGATTCCTAGACGGGACGAAGACAAATCTATTCCATCAAATCTCTGGTCGAACAGCATTCTTCCCAGCATAAGCAAGGTCTCTTAAAAGATAGTAATTCGAGTTCGGAAACAATGGGTGGAGGATAATAAATCCATACCGACAACCAGTTCGTATTCAGTGTGGGACATGAAACCAAACATGCGAGCTGGTATCCGGGTGTCTGTCTGATTGACTTGGAGAAGGCCTATATTGTTTGATTGGAGGGCCTCTTCCTCAAGCTAGTCAAGCTCGGCATAAGTAAATCATTGCTATACATGATCTATGACATGATAACAGGCAGAAAATTCGTCGTAAAAAATGGTGATGTAATTTCAACCATGGTCTTTTTCATCAAGAATGGGCTGCAACAGGGAGCTGTTGGTTCGCCGATCTTGTTTTCAATATTCACTGCTGATCTTATAGGTTCCATGACGCAATTAAATTCTGTACGCCGACGATCTAGTAGCGTACAGATCAGGTCCGAAGGTCGATGTGCTAAATATCTTGTTGCAACGTGACTTCGACCAAATTCAGCGATTTTGCGATGACTGGAAGTTGATCATTAACTTCCTGAAGTGCGATACTATCCTTTTCAGGACCCCCTGAAATGCAAACGCTTGCATTTCCCATACTCAAAATTCAAGTGCAACGATCGAGTATTGCGACATTGATTTTATCATGGCCAATTACTGCCAATTACAATAACAGGAAATGCTAACATAAGCAATGTTCAATGCTCGAGCATATGGTGCTGGTTGGACGGAACCTCCCTGATTGAATTTCAGAAATAAAGTTGCACTCTAAAGAGAAACTTGTTATTCAATTATCACGAACTTGGTTTTAAAACCAAAATTCATGTAAGTCGAGCAGTCGGGAACTCGGTCAAGATTCCATTCTGAAGAAACGGGATCCGGTAGTAAAATTAATCGCAAGGAAAAAAAAAAACAATTCTTTTTTTCCGTTTCGTATGAGAAATTAGCGAAATGAACTGTTCGATAATAACAGAAACAGAAAGTGAAGTGAAAATGTAAGATTTAAGTAGTGAAATTCAACCGTTGCAACAAATTATTGTGCAACAGAAACAGCAATTAGAACAGTTTCAAAAGCAGCAACAGCTACAGCAGAAACAAGAGCAGTAGCCACAAATACCGCAAGAACCGCTACTGCAGTTAAGTCCCGAAAGTGTTCTAAACCAATTTAGGCACTTAAAAGCTTTCAAGGGAACAGAAGATTATCCGCTTTTATGATTCATAATTGGGACAACATTAAAAATACATTGAAGCAGCATTTCATACCAAGAAAGAGTTATTAGGAACTCTACAACTATAGTCGATCCGTAAAGGTTAGTAACTTAAGTGAATTTTGTAGTGTGTTTAGGAAAGTATGTTATGAGATAAGTGAAATATTTCGATGATAATTCGATGATAGCAAACCACAAATGTACTCAGCAGGAAATGTAGACAGAGACCTAAAAGAAATCCTTATGGAAAAAATTTATGGAAATTTTAGGGCCCATATTAAGGAAGAAACAGTATGACGGATATTTTGAATAAATATTCCAGACTTGGGTTATTAGATAACTCAAGAACTATAGCATATAATCATAGAAAAAATTAATTTAATAAAAATCCAGAATATCTAAATTCAAATAGGAATGTTATTAAGGAAAACAGAAAGTCTTCTCTTTCTTTTAACTCTTCCTGTACTTTCAATCCAGACCAGAACCATAATATTCGACATTTATCTCAAAACAATACTTTTCAAGCAAGAGGATGACGAAGAGACTATAATAATTCATGCCAGCTTCGTGTACAGCAAGGTTTTAACTATGCGAATATCCAATCAGCGAGCATATAGGAATGTTGCAGATGAAGCTATGGAAATTGGCAATGTTCAAGGAACTGAAGTACTGAAGCCTCCCCATAGTTAACTTAAGTATAGAAAATCAGCAAATAAAATGTTTAATCGACACAGGTACAAGCCTTATCCGACCTGGAATACTTCACAATTTCCACGAAGATCGCTTAGAAAAACCGAAATTTTATTCGACTATTAGTGGAATCAGTAGCGTAATGAATAAAATAGTTACACCTATATCAAAATAATTCAACACGGCAAATCTCCTTTGGATTCTTCCAAAAAAAGTACATCCGGACAAACAAAGTGGAGAATCGTAATAGACTAAAGGCAATTGAACGAAGTGACTGTGAGCGACAAATTTCCAATTCCTATTATTTTAGGAATATTAGACAAACTGGGAAAGTCGCAATATTTCTCAACCCTGGACTTAGCTAAATGTTTTTAACAAATTTTAGTCAAACCCGAGGATAGGAAAAAACAGCTTTTGCCACACCTTTCGGTCACTTCGAATACATTCGTCAAATTTCATCAGACGATTTAAACTTATGACAGACGTTAGTAATTTTGCTTTAGGGGCTGTTTTAACTTAATACAGTCACCCAGTCTTTATGCCTCCAGAACATTGAACGATCATGACAGAAATTACTCCCCTATCGAAAAAGAATTACTGGCTATCATTTGAAGCGTTAAGTATTTTATATACTTTATTTGTTAGGGCGTGAATTCGATCTGCAGACAAATCACCAACCTATTAAGTTGTTATAATATTGGTCAAAATATTAGCCCATGATTACAACGATGGTTGATGCAACTAGCCGAGTATGATATTAAAATAGATTATATCAAAGGGAAAGACAAAAAAGTACTCGATTTCCTTAGCAGAATGAATCTGAATAACAACGAAATTAATGTATGTGCAAACCTTAATAATACAGATTATGTAGATCAACTGCCCAATCTCAGGAATAGAATAGTAATGAGAACGAATAGAATGAGTGATTCTTTGTACAACATTGTACAGAGAAAACTGATTTTTTGATTATGAAGTGGAAATAGTAAATAAGTTTGATAATGTATTACATATTATACATCCTCACGAAATGTTTGACATAGCTCTAGATCTTGAACGTAATATAAATAATTTCACTTTTACTAATAAAATTTCTAAATTTTCATTGAAGTAAAAGAGGTCTTATTAACATGGTTGGAAATGGTTTAAAATCGTTGTTTATCACTTGTTTCTCACAGATGAAAATGACAGGATTGCAATTGAAGTACAATTAAAGGAAAGAGAAGAAAATGACCATAATACAATAAAAGCAATAAACCAACAAGTCAAAATTAACGAAGATAATAACAATTCGTTCACGCTCAAAAAAAATATTTTAGAATCAGACAGAAACAAAGTCATAGAAGAGATTAGTGCAATAAGAAACTCCAAAAAACGGATTGTCGAACGGGAACACTTTTTAGAACAGCAAATTCGGATTAACATGGGAGCAATATTCGGATTAACATGGGAGCAAATAGATCATCTACAGGATAATATTGTTTCGGCTAGGCTAGGAGCTGTCCGTCCAAATATACTAAGTAACGAAGGATCAAGTGAATACTAATTTGATGTACAGACAATAAGTAATATAAGAAGTGGCTACATACATAAATGATACAATATTGATAGCAGTAAAAATCCCTACTGGAATTTTGAATATTGACAAGAAACTAATTGTCCACATATCGAATTCGAATAACAAACAAATCGATGAAGCTTTGGAATATATTGTAAGAATTATTTAATAATAATAAAGCACTAAAATTTGAAAATAATGCTAACATATTTGAACTAAAATTAAGCAAAAATTGTATAATAAGAAGAAATTGTAAGCTATAAAGAACAAGCAATTCAATAGTACTTGCGACTAGAGAAATTTTATATTACCAGGTAATTACATTACAAAATTTTCAAAATGTTCAGTTAGATTGGAAAATAAACAAATTAGTAACAATACGTACACATTAAAAGAAAGATTTGTAGTAATTCATGTGCTAACTGTCGCTGTTACAGAAGTTACTACCTTAAGTTTTGAAAAACTCAAATTCAATAATGAAAATAATATACAAGAAATTACGGAACTAAAACTTGACAATGTTATAAACTATAGTATAAGTCTTAGCTCGTTTGTTATCATTCACAAAGATTCGGGAGAATCTTAACACTAGGGAGGGAGGAGTTACGTCAGCACCGAACACTTCACCACCAATGAGAAATGCAAACGCTTGCATTTCCCATACTCAAAATTCACGTGCAACGATCGAGCATAGCGACATTGACTTTATCAAGGCTAAGTAGCATATGAGTGAAATAGAATGCTGGATGTTCGGTGGACGGAACCTCCCGAATTGAATTTCCGAAATAAAGTTGCAACAACATGGCTCTCATCCGGCCAATTATCGCGTACGGTTGTCCCCTGTGCAACGTGAGTCCTTCCCAGATGGAAAAAATGAGGTTGTTGGATAGACAGTGTCTTCGGACCTGCCTGCGGTTGTATCGTACACCCGAGTATGAGTACAAGAAATACTATCTAAGGAGGTCCTGTACAACGAAGCAAACTTGAACAGGATAATTAATTTAATTAATAAGTTGATGAGAAGGCACATTGCATGACCTATGACTTCTTCCAACAGTCTGATCTTCGGGGTACCCCAATATTAAGCAATATGAAAGGCTGGGCCTTAATGGCTTCATTACTACCGAAGCATACCTCTATTTAGACACGATTGGCCTTATACAGGATACAGACGGATGCCCTGTAATCTTCCATGTTGTACTGACTTCCAGTGGACAGGCGACTCCAATACGAAACGGATGTCGCTAGCAACCACGAGAATGTTCTTCGGGTTAGAGGAACGATTCCCGCTTGGTTACGTCTATGAAGGAGTCTGCCAAAGAACGGCAATTTTACTGGCGGTTACACCAAAACCAGTCTGCGTTCGTACTATTACGGACATAGTTAAGTTAGTCTTAAGTTTTACGTTAGGGTAAGTTAGTTAAGGTAGGTAGTTAAGTTTACCCAAGTATTTTCTCAGTTTTCTTGATACAGGAAAAATTAATAAAAGTTTGTCATCAAAGACAAAAAAAAACATAGATTTAGCCGAAAGGCACATTTATAACTTAGATTATATTAGCCTAGAGTAACCGGTTATTATCAAGAATTAAATTGTTAAGTTAGTTAAGCCAGTTTTAAGTACTTTTGTCTAGCAAGTAAGTTAAATCCATTTCAGTAAAAACAAATTTATAAAAAAAAAATCCTATGACATTTATCAAACTGTAATGATAAAACACGTCATTCAACGTTGATGATTGATCGCGGACTGCACTGTTATCTATTTCATATTCTCACTCACGCTTGCAAAAGTCAAGAGAGAACTCCTGATAAGTGTCGTTCCCAAGCGCCCAGACAGTTACGGCTTAGATTACGTCTGGAAATTTTGAATTATTGAATTGAGATTTATTAAATCATATGTTAGAGAACATATATGTTATATGTTTTTATATCATATGTTTCTTAATCTAAAATTACATTGGTATTTTCTGCAAAGAGTAACATTTTAGAATATATGCTTACTTACTTACTTAAGATAGCGCTACAGTCCGAGGTGGACCTGGGCCTCAACCAACAAGCGTCTCCAGCCAGCTCGATCTTTAGCTAGCTGTCTCCAGTTTCGCACGCATAGTTGTTTGAGGTCCCTTTCCACTTGCGTGCGCCACCTGAGTCGCGGTCTTCCTCTAGTGCGCCGTCCCTCGGGGGTGGATTCGAAGACTTTTTGGGCCGGAGCATTGGTTTCCATCCGCTCTACATGACCTAGCCACCTCAATCGTTGGATCTTCACTCTTCTGGCTAAGTCGATGTCGCTAAACAGCCCGTATAGTTCGTCATTATATCTCCTCCTCCACTCACCATCTATGCAGACGGGACCGAAAATCACACGAAGAATTTTCCTCTCGAAGCAACCAAGAGCAGCTTCATCCGCTTTTGATAAAGTCCATGCCTCCGCGCCATATAGCAGGACTGGGACGATTAAGGTCTTGTAAAGCGTTAACTTGGTTGTTCGAGAGAGGGCTTTGTTTATAAATAATATATATTGCTTATAATTGAGAATATATGCTAGGTATACTACAATTGGTTTGGATGATTTCTTAAAACTTATATGCATAGTATTATTGATTTAATAATTGCAATTAACATTAAGCTCACAATGGAAAAAATACGTATTAATTATTTAAACTTTAGTTAAAATTTAACTAATACAATCAAATTATGACTTACGAATTCGAAAATTTCTCATTCCCCGGGTAAAGTCGTACTTTATTATGTACAGTATTTAAACACATAACTTAATTCTACTTACAATGCTTAAGATATATTTCTGTCGTTTTTCTTATTTTATTCTCATAAACAATTATTTCTTTATTGTTTTTATCAATAAGTATGCAATTGGGAAATCCAACCTCTTTTACTTTATATGTACCTATAAAGATTGAATCGAGCTTACGTCTAGGTTAATTTTCTTTCATGACTAGATCATTAGGTAGGATAATTTGTGGTTTAGCATGTGGGTCGTGTGTCTATCTCGTAAATTTACTTTTCTTGATTAATTAGCTTGCTCTATGGTTAGCGAATTGAAGGCGATATTTTAGTTCTTTATCATATTCGTCAACATTATAAAAGAAATCTATTTTGTCCGTACTAACGACATCCTCAGTTTACTGAAAATTATTTTGTATTGTATTGTAGAAATAAACAAATAAGCAAAACCAATCATCCCAATCGGATTTGTCAGTGTTTATGTTTGATCTAATGTATTCGTTGAAAGTTCTATGACATCTTTCTACAGTGCATAGTGATTCGTAGTGGTATGCAGTAGAAACCGTATACACAATATTAAACAGCTTTAGAACCTGCTCGAAGGTTTTATTTATATGCCCTAGATCTGTGCGAACTTCTTTCAAAGGACAATAAACAAGAATAAATTGTTCAAGTGCCTTCGCGATTGTAGTAGCTTTTTTTTTAATCGACAATTGGCATTGCAACTAAATATTTGCTAAGCTCGCATACTGTAGTAACAACGTTCTCGTTGCCTTTAGATGACTTAGGTAGAGGGCCTATTGTATCTATTAAGACAATATGAAATAGCTTTATCGGAGTTGGAGTAATTGTTAACACACATGCATTGTTCTTTTTACACTTATCACATGACTTGACATATCGCTTTATGTCTTTGGTCCTGTTTTTTCAGTAAAAGTGTCTGCTGATTTTCTGAGTTAATCTCGTGAACCTTGGGTGGTCACCAAAAACAGGGTCAACGTGGTATTTTCGTAAGATGTTTAACTTATCGTCCTCGTCTTTTATTATTGTTAACCTAGGCATCAGTGCTATATTTCTATTTTTTAATAACGTGTTACCTCTTTCTTTGACTGACAATTGAAATCTCTTTCTTCCTTTACTACCAGCAATTTTTTCAAGCATTGAGAATAATTGGCCTAGGTCAATTTCCCCATTAATATTAAAGTTGTTCTTTTTGATTGTGGCTACTATTTGTTTGCCTTTTTTAATATTAAAATTATGGTCTTTAAGAGATATATTTTCGGGTACATTTTGATTAAATGTTCCCTTCTTGGTTTGAAGTCTTGTAGTAACCATAAAGATTTTTTTTAAGTTGCAAGGAATCTGCTTAATTTCTGAAAAATCTGTGCGGGACAAAGCATCTGCTGCATAGCTTTTCTTTCCCCTAATATACTCCACTACAAAGTTATATTCCTCAAAGTTTAATCTCGTGCGTGTCAGTCTAGGTAAGTAAGTGGTCGATGATCGCTCTTTACCAGAAATTTCTTACCATACATGTATGGTCTAAAATGTGTTAAGGTCCAGTGGATAGCGGCTAACTTTTCTCTATGGTCGACTTTTTGCTTTCACCTTTACTGATCGCTCTTGAAGCAAATGCAAGGGAAGTTGTTTACCTTCATACTCCTGACTTAGGACAGATTTGGAATAAAACGTCAACTACACTGTATTTACTATCATCTGGAAGTACGCCTTTATCCGTACACTTGTATCCTAAGTATGTCACTTCATGACTGAAAAATGAGCATTTGTCGGGATGAAGTTTTAAGTTGTGCAAATGGACAAAACGGCTCTGAGGTTGTTTAACATATGACTCACTGTGCATCCTAATACGACCAGATCGTCCATGTACAAAAATGCCTGCGCTGGAGAAGGACCACAAAGCACGATCGACATCATTCTTTGAAACGAATTTGGCGCTGTTTTGATGCCATACGGAAGTTGTTTGAAACGGTATGACCCTTTGTCTGTATAGAATGATGTAAAATCTCTCGATTTTTCGTCCAAGGCAAGAAAAATACTTCGATCTGCCAAGTTGGTCAAGAATATCATCTTTTCCTGGCAATGGAAACTTATCAGCAATTATATTTTTATTTACTTGTCTGTTGTCAACCACAAGCCTCCATCGTTTTTCAGGAATTCCTGGTAAAGCTTTCTTTTGGACCAGTAAGATTGGACTGTTATATTCTGAGGTTCATGGTTAAACTATATCATTTTGTATTTATTACTATTTCTTCTTTTTGCGAGTGAGGAATTCTATAATTTTTATACAATATAAACTGGAGATTTGTCATTTAGTCGGAGCTTTCGTTTGTAGAAGTTATTACAAGAAGTTCGTTCGGTTTCCAGAGCGAACACATCACTAAACTCACTGCAAAGATCAGTCAATTCAGATTTTACGAAGCTTCCGACCTTGCTGGTATTGATATTGAATTTGGAAATGCAGCGGTTACCATTGGTATGGGAATTTTTCAGGAAACCTACTTGGTCGTAAGATGAACCAGTCTTTACTATATTGATAGTTTAACACACAGTTGCACATTTTTATAAATTTCACTTGGTATAGGAAAATCGTCTTCAACTACACGGAAATTTACGGATATACTTATATTTTCAACAAGTAGGTCTGTTTTCACTATACAGACAGTTTGAACTACACTCTGACCTATACCACTTAGTTTCCTTGCCAACAAAGACATTATTATGAACACATGCCGCTTTTATCAAGCATATATCTGCTCCAGTGTCAACAAGAAAATATGAAAATTCAGTACTCAAAGTTGAGCGTGTTTTTGTGAAACTACTAAGGGTGAGATTGCACTGTACGGGTTTTCCGAACATAAAACATAATCAGTGAATCTTATATGTCCCTGATTAAGTCGATTGTTACCACGGTAACGATTTTTGTTCGAAAAATTTCCGCGACCACGGCCACGGTAAAATCCGCGGCCACGACTTTGACCTCGTCGGTGATTCCAATTGTAATTGTTGTTTTTGTTGAGGTACAAATCAGCATTTGGCTGACCGAATGTTTCAGTACAGTTACTAACAAACTTAGCCACTGCATCATTCATGTTATGGAATTGACCAGCTTCCGCTATAACCTTCACTTTTTCATTAGTAGCGTTTTTGGTCATTGCACGAACTGCAGTCCTTGTTGTGTACTTTTCTGCCAATTCGATAGTTAAACCATCTGAAATATATGCATTGGTCAAGGATGTTGTTAAATCCTTTATTTGCTTTGCATAAGTATTAGCAGATCTATTACTTTATTTGATATTCATAAGCTTTGCTGCAGGACCTGAACATGAGATTCTTGAGTTGATGCCACCAAATTCAAGAGTCCGAAAAACTTTGCAAGTTTTCATTTCCATCAAAATCTGGGATCAATTTTGATGCCGTACTTAAAAATTTTATGTTCGCTTGTAACATGTTTTAACTGTTTTGTTTTCCTCAAATTGTTCGTCTTCACTGTCGCTACTGTGGGAAGTGATTCCTGCTAAGCTCAATTTTGTGTCTAAATTAAGCAGGACTTTCAAATTAATTTTTCAAAATATATTTTTGGCTTCGATTTTATGTTGCCTAGTTAGTCTCTCAAAATGTATGTATGTGTGTATAATGCAGTCTGATTTCGTTATTTTTCGACATTTATGTGATTTATTAAAATCTGTCTGTAGAAATATTAATTTTGTTCAACATTTCGGACCATTTGTCCATTTAGAATACATACATACTCGTAATACACTAATTCAGTTAATAATATAATATAGAACATAACTCACATATACATTAAATCTAAAAGCTAAATAATTCAAACAAAAGTTTAGATTCATACAATATATGGTAAATATTTAGTTTTGTGTTCCTAACCTTAAGGAGCTTCCCGATAGGAGATAAAATGGTACTGCTAGTGTTGAATCACCGCTACTGTTGTCTGCATTCCGCATTGCTTGCAGGTATTTATATGTTGTATGCTGTATTGTTAAAGTATTAATGAAAGTTCCTTACTTTGTTAAAAATTCTGTATACGATGACTGTTTTTTTAAAGCACCATGAATACTTACAGTATATCACTTAAGTCTTATCAACTAATTGACCACGTATTTTCTTCGGTAATTTGTGACTTACTGAAAGAGATACTTTAGTGCACTTATTATTGTTATTATTAATAACATCAATTTTATGGTAGATAAATCTAAATTATTGTTACCAAATTTCATTTCATTTAACACATTTGCTGATGGATCAGAAATTTTCGACGTTTTTCCGCCCATTATTTATTATCGCGTCAAAGTCAGTAGATATACTCGTACGAAATTATTTTCTTTTATATTTTGTTTTATTTTGCTTCACACTTTTAAGCGGAATTATGTTTTTCGTTCACCGATTCGTCACGGTCGCCATGTAATGACAAAACACGTTATTCAACGTTTATAATTGATCGCGGACTGCAGTGTTATCAATTTCATATTTCTACTCACGCTTGCCAGAAGCCAAGGCAAGCACAACCAGGTGACCCCATGCATATTGCCAAACTCTTGAGAGCTCCTGCCGTTCCCAAGCGCCCCTATAGTGCGGCTTAGATTACGTCTGGAAATTTTGGCCAGACGCAATATTACTCCTATCAGGTTTACTACAAAGCCACGTTTTTGTAATCGAGGTGCATCTGTAGTTTCTAAATATTTTTTAATGATTTCGTTTTGGTATTTCACGCCATCTAAAGTGCAATGTTTCGCACAGAGATTTTAAAGTTTCCCGGTTCCAATTGCTGGCAAAAACTTGACAATTCGTTAAATGTTTTAAAGATTTTAAAATATTGTTCGACAAATTCAGACAGATTAGTATATGTAACAAGTTGCCATGTCTGACCGAATAGATGGAAATTACCAATATCTTTATAATTTAATCCGGATTTATTTCCCAAAGGAATTATTTAAGTTTTTATATGTGTGCTTAGGGGAGTGCTCATTTTGAAGAAGAACGAGATCACCTATGTTGAATTTTGAAGGATTTTGTTTTATCGTATTTGTGTAAAATGTGTTTGTTTTTAATAAGACCGATTTGATTGGTATGTTGTAGTCTGGTTTTCAGTACTGCCATATATGTCATAGTTATAGCACGATTCTTGGTTTTTAGAGTGCCATAACGAAATTATTTCTCTGACGAATGCTTCGGCGATATTATTCCCTTCTTAATTTGGTAAAGGTATAGTATCAGTATATTTAGTAAGGTCATCAATGAATGTTAAAAAATATTTGCTATTATCGTTGTTAGTGATAGGATAGGGATCAACGGTGTCGTTAGCGATTTTTTCAAAGGGTTCCTTAACAGTGGAGATTATTACCATGGGTTCCAAAGTGTATTTGGTAACTTTTTTTTTCTGACATAGTTCACAATTCTTTATGAAGTACGTACGTCATTTTCCGAAACATTTCGTTTTGTTGATGGAATTGAAGAAGAATTGTAGTTGTAGTAAGAGATTTAGAGCAAGCATTTGAATTGATATTTTCTAGGACTATTTTTATTTAAAGAGTTAGAAGAAGTATTTGCAATTGTAGAACAAGAAGTTGGAGTTAAGCAAGAATTAGCATTTGTTGATGAAGAACAAGAGTTTGTAGTAGTAGATGTCGAACAAGAATTGGTATTAGATGATGACGGGACGAATTAGTATTTGGCGAAGATTGAGACGTGTTAATATTTTTCGATGATTGAGACGAATTAGTATTTGACGAAAATTGAGGAGAGTTAGTATTTTTCGATTTTGAACAAAAACTAGAATTTGACGATTTAGAAGAGTACAAGATTTAGTATCTGACCGGATATCATTTTCACAATTCTGCTGAGGCAATCAGCATTTGCATTTTTTTTCGCATTTTTTATGAATGATCTCATATTCGAACTCTTCAAGCTGTAAGCTATATCTCATCATTCTTGAATTTGTATCCTAACAATTGTGAATACAAACAAGAGCTTTATGATCCATATAAAGTTGGAATTTTCTTTCATACAGATGTATGCTTGACAGACCAAACAATGGCTAAGAGTTCCTTATCCGTAGTGGAATACTTCTTTTCACTTTCATTTAGAGTTCGTGAATCATAAGAGATAGGAAAATACTACCAATGGCAACATCGCCAGGAACTGTAGTTAAAATAAATTTTTGTTGAAATCAGTATATTGAAGAAGTGGTGGACTTATGAGTTTTTCTTTCAATAAATGAAAGGAGTTTGAACAAAGAGGAGATCAGTCAAAACGCACATCCTTGTTAGAAGATTAGGAAGAGGTTTAGAAATTATGGCGCGATGTTTGATGAAACGGCGATAGTATCCAGCAATACTCAGAAATGTTTTTAATGTGATGTTAGGTAATGGGTATGCGTCGCCGAGAGTTTTATCGTTTTCTTATTGCCGTCTTTATCATATTTCTTAGCAACAACAATAACCGGGAAATTCCATGGACTATTGGATTCCATGCTTGGATTATATTATCGTCCATCATCTCATGGATTTGTTTGTTCACTTCTTGTCGTTGGGCTTCCGGCAAAACTGTAGGGTTCTATATATGTAGGAATGTTGAACTGAAGATTTGTGAGCTAATTTATCTCCTTTTAGATAGAACAGTTCACTATATCTGATTAGGATAGATTCCTTTTCGGTCTTACTCATGTGCTGGGTCGAGATGAGCTCTTTGAGCATGAATTCTATAATAAGAATTTTTGATGTGAAGGATGTTGTAATTTGTAACTTCATCGCTTATCAAAACATTGGTGTTGTCGATGGGAGATTCTGAGGAATTTACGAAGGATACGTAAAAGATAGAACTATTGGCAATGGCCAATATATATTCCATTGGGGAATTGTTGGGAGAGACTTATACTATCCACGTTAATTTCTTTGAAGACAGGAACCACGATTAGGAGGAATGCTAATTAAATTGGATGGAATTAAGTCATATTCGATTAGGAAGTTTTTTCAAGGGAAGGTTAGCATTTTTGTGCCATAGTCTATTACGATCATAGAGGAAATTGTTGGCTATAATGCTATAATTATTTATAGGGAAGTTTTTATGGACAACATGAAACGGAGAAGAGATGAAAAGTTTTGGGGTAGGATAATGTGCAGGTGTACCATTCCTTTGATTCCGGTTAAAAATGAATCGCATTGGAGTCAGTAAGTAATAATGGTTTTTGTTTATCGATTTTTATCAGACAAATTTTGCTGCAACCGTCGATGGGGAATTTAGAGGGTTGAAAATTGAGAAGGGATTCAGAAGTTATTTCGATAGAATCGACTCTATTTACTATATGGTTGAGGTTAATATTTAAAATGTGGCGAGAATGAATTACCACTGGCTCCGGCCTCTGGATGGTTTTGGAGTTCGAGCAGGAAAATAATTAGGATTTGGTGTCTTTCGATTGTTATTGTACTCTCTTTTTCTGCACTCATTTATGAGGTGCCCAAAGTTTTTACAATAACTACACGAAATAGAGATTTGTTTGACTTCGATCTTAAATAATGGTAGTTGCTCCCAGTTTTTATTGGTGAAACACTGATCAATACCGTACATATACGGTTCTGGATTGGAAGAACGAGGTAGTAGAGGAAAATGAATAACTGCTGCTTTTTTTTACACTACGGCAGCTTCTATGGCTTTTATTATAAGCCCTTTTCTCGGATTGAGCCCTCTTTCGACAACCTTTAGGGCAGCGTTGCTATTTAAGCATTCTATACTAGAGGTTCCAGAAAAGCTAGTTTCTTCACCCGAATTATCAGAAGGGATGTTGGCGAAGCAAGCATCGTTTCGGTTGGAAATTGTCTGTTCGATTCTGTTCGCAAAAGAACTGACCGTTTCGTTATTCTTTTGCTTGGATAAAACTCAGTACATTGGGAGCTGTGAAAGAGACTTAGTGTCCAATATATGATTTTGAAGAGCTGATGTTCGTCCCAGCTCTTGAAATCTGCGTACTTCACGATGATGTACGCCGGACCGGATAGACCGGATAGTGAAGGATGGTGCAGTGAATCTAATTCTGAAGACGCGGTTAATTTGGATTCTGATTCGTCGGACTTCGTTGACGAGTTCACAGTAGACATAAAGGGTAATTTTTTTAAATTTATAGGAAAGTTTTTCAAAAAAAAAAAAAAACAGAAAATTCAAAAAAATGCATGAAATCTTTATTTGAATCGATAGTATGGTCCATATAATTTAATGTTTGAAGATTATTTCATGCAAATGTTGACCTTGACTGCGCCTCAAATGGTCCATCCGCTTAGTCCAATTGCGGCATACTCTTCCAACATTTCGGCCGGTATCTCACGAATAAATGCTTCAATGTTGTCTTTCAATGCGTCAATTGAAGCGGGCTTGTCTGTATAGACATGAGCTTTAACAGAGCCCCACAAAAAATAGTCTAAAGGCGTTAAATCGCACGGTCTAGGCGGCCAATTGACCGGTCCTGAACGTGAAATAAAATGTTCACCGAATTCGCCTCTCAATAAGTCCAACCGTCTTGTTGAAACCACATGTCATGCAAGTCAAGCTCTTGCATTTTGGGAAAAAAAAAGTTGGAGATCACCTCACGGTAGTGCTCATCATTCACAGTTACGTTACGATTCGTATCATCTTTGAAGAAGTACGGTCCAATGATGCCACCAGCCCATAAACCGCACCAAACTGTGACTTTTTCTAAATGCATTGGTAGCTCTTGCAACGCTTCTGGCTGATATTCACTCCAAAATCGACAATTCTGCTTATTTACGTACCCATTGAGCCAAAAATGAGCTTCGATTAAACTGACCATAAAATGGAAGAAGCGCGCGATGAACTTTCTTAACAGAGCACGCATTTTGATAATAAAATTCAATAATTTGCAAGCGTTGTTCGTGTGTAAAACGATTCATGGTTAAATTATAGACCAAACTGAAGATGTTTGGCAGTGAAACAAAACACGAAACGTCTGTCAGCTGTTTAAACCAGTGTTGCCAAAAAGATAATAGCTAAAAAATCACCTTTGAAAAGATTGTTATTAAAAATAAAGTATACAAAAAAAATGAATGCAGTACAGCTATTTGAATTTTGTACAAAAAATATATATATATATATAAAATATAAGCACTGCTTGCCTTACTGGAATTTCGGGATCTGTTGAATCTCCTTGAAGTTTGAAGTTGCAGGATGTTGATGTTATGATTATGATGAAGAGGATGCTGCTGATTATGTGATGAAGAGCTTGATTTCGATAACAAATTAGCGCCTTTCTACTTTGTCACAGCTTAGACTTGTCACTGTTTTACATATTGTTGCAGTTTAGACATGTCACTTTTTCCAATAAGACTACTTTTTGTCACTTTTGCCACTATTATCTTGATCTTGGGTTTCTTTAACAATCTAAGGCAGACCCCACATCTGACACCAATTTAATGTTGTTTTTTTTTCCTTTTACTTAAGGAGCATGATGCTCAAGTGAATCGTACCTTTTATTTGTTATTTGTGTCAAACCCGAAGGAAAACAGTAAACAGTTTTTACTTTCACTTGGTTGTTTAGTATTTCTAAATGATTTGTATTTTTAAGATTTAGAAAATGATGTATTACAAGACGTAGAAAATCTTAGACAAGATATATAAAAACGAATGCGCGCGAGTTATGTCAGTGCCAACAATCGCATCAACACCAGTGAGCAGTTCACCGGATGTTCAACGACCTGATTTAAGTTCAGCACTAATGCTTAAATCAGCGAAACTCGCTATCGACTGGAAGCGGCAACAAATAGTCAGCACTTTTTATATTAATTGTAACATTGTCAGGTGTCTTGCATAAAAAGAAACACAGTCAGTGTACTTAGAGAAACAGACAAATAAACATCGATTAAGAAAAATTAATTCTTATTTTAATTCATTGTTTTCCTTTTCTGGCGCAGTCGGTAGGAGTCTAAATCCAAAGATTAGAATTCCGAACGAAAGCTACAAAGTGAAACTGTCTGATCAAAAGATCGATATACATTAGTGAAGTGAAAAAATTACTGTTCTTAAGAACTGCACTACTGCGAAGTGAAAATCAATCTTTCGCTCTCCTCTTTTGCAAAGTGTTTGTTGTGAAGAATTTTGGGATAAAAAAAAGTGAAGTGTGAACCTATTTCATAATTAAATGCCAAAAATAGTTAAAATAAAAGAGACATTTAAACCCTATCAAGAACTACCGAAAGAAATCGAGATAAATCCTCCACCAGTACCAACTCAACCAAATCCAGCACCAGAACCAGATTCCAGCACCACAATACCAAATACCTGCTGCAGAGCTGATAAAAGAAGCAGCTAGAATAAGGGAGTTCAACGGAAAGGATGGCTACGAACTTACATCGTTCATACGGGAAGTGGAACTGTTCTCACCACTATTCCGAGGAGATCAAGGCCTCTACAATTTTATACTGTAAAGTAGTGTAATAAATAAAATTCAAGGATATGCTGCACAATCCATCCGTACTCTTGGGACTAATCCAACGTGGGAGCAAATAAAAACAGAATTAACCAGAAACTTTGGAGTAAGAGAAACGTACCACGGCTTTTATCATCAAGCCGTTAGTTGCAGGAATAATAATATGTGAGTGAATATTTTAATAAACTTAAAGATATATTAGATAAGCTTAATTCCAAGTACGAATTTGATAAGCAGAAGCCAGTAGAATTCTCACCTCCAGTAAAAGAATCAATAGTGTTAAAAACATTTAATATTTTACAACCCTTGACTTAGCCAAATTCTTTCATCAGGTACTAATCAGAGAAGAGGATCGAAAGACAACAGCATTTTCTACACCATTAGGGCACTATGACTTCATTAGAATGCCGTTCGGGCTTAAAAATGCGCAGTACATCAATAAAATCTGTGTAGTTTATACTAATATTCAGTACAAATATTGATGAACATGCTGAAAACATAAAGAAAGTTCTTAATAAACTCAGGATACACAATCTCAAAATACAAATTGACAAATGTAAATTTTTTTGCCAGAGAAACGGAATATTTAGGTCATATTTTGACCACTGAGGAAGTCAAACCTAATACGAGTAATATTGATAGCATTCAGAACCTTAAATTTCCAGAAACCTCTAAACAAATCAAATCTTTTTTAGGCTTAACGGGATATTACCGTAAGTTCATAAAAGATTATGCAAAAATCAATAAAAACGATTCGAATTACATAGATGCCTTTGAGCAACTAAAAATACCTTTAACCGAAACCCCAGTTCTCAGGTACCCAGATTTTAACAAAAAGCTGAAGTTAGTTACCGATGCTAGTGATTACCCTTTAGGTGCTGTTTTGTCTCAGGACAAACACCCAATCTGTTATGCTAGTAGAACTTTAAATACTCATGAAAGGAATTACTCAGCGACAGAGAAAGAATTATTAGGAATTGTATGGGCTGTAAATTACTTTCGGACGTATATTTTATCACAGCTTAGACTTGTCACTGTTTTACATATAGTTGCAGTTTAGACATGTCACTTTTTCCAATAAGACTACTTTTTGTCACTTTTGCCACTATTATCTTGATCTTGGGTTTCTTTAACAATCTAAGGCAGACCCCACATCTGACACCTATTTAATGTTGTTTTTTTTTCCTTTTACTTAAGGAGCATGATGCTCAAGTGAATCGTACCTTTTATTTGTTATTTGTGTCAAACCCGAAGGAAAACAGTAAACAGTTTTTACTTTCACTTGGTTGTTTAGTATTTCTAAATGATTTGTATCTTTAAGATTTAGAAAATGATGTATTACAAGACGTAGAAAATCTTAGACAAGATATATAAAAACGAATGCGCGCGAGTTATGTCAGTGCCAACAATCGCATCAACACCAGTGAGCAGTTCACCGGATGTTCAACGACCTGATTTAAGTTCAGCACTAATGCTTAAATCAGCGGCTCCGGCGAAACTCGCTATCGACTGGAAGCGGCAACAAATAGTCAGCATTTTTTATATTAATTGTAACATTGTCAGGTGTCTTGCATAAAAAGAAACACAGTCAGTGTACTTAGAGAAACAGACAAATAAACATCGATTAAGAAAAATTAATTCTTATTTTAATTCATTGTTTTCCTTTTCTGGCGCAGTCGGTAGGAGTCTAAATCCAAAGATTAGAATTCCGAACGAAAGCTACAAAGTGAAACTGTCTGATCAAAAGATCGATATACATTAGTGAAGTGAAAAAATTACTGTTCTTAAGAACTGCACTACTGCGAAGTGAAAATCAATCTTTCGCTCTCCTCTTTTGCAAAGTGTTTGTTGTGAAGAATTTTGGGATAAAAAAAAGTGAAGTGTGAACCTATTTCATAATTAAATGCCAAAAATAGTTAAAATAAAAGAGACATTTAAACCCTATCAAGAACTACCGAAAGAAATCGAGATAAATCCTCCACCAGTACCAACTCAACCAAATCCAGCACCAGAACCAGATTCCAGCACCACAATGCCAAATACCTGCTGCAGAGCTGATAAAAGAAGCAGCTAGAATAAGGGAGTTCAACGGAAAGGATGGCTACGAACTTACATCGTTCATACGGGAAGTGGAACTGTTCTCACCACTATTCCGAGGAGATCAAGGCCTCTACAATTTTATACTGTAAAGTAGTGTAATAAATAAAATTCAAGGATATGCTGCACAATCCATCCGTACTCTTGGGACTAATCCAACGTGGGAGCAAATAAAAACAGAATTAACCAGAAACTTTGGAGTAAGAGAAACGTACCACGGCTTTTATCATCAAGCCGTTAGTTGCAGGAATAATAATATGTGAGTGAATATTTTAATAAACTTAAAGGTATATTAGATAAGCTTAATTCCAAGTACGAATTTGATAAGCAGAAGCCAGTAGAATTCTCACCTCCAGTAAAAGAATCAATAGTGTTAAAAACATTTAATATTTTACAACCCTTGACTTAGCCAAATTCTTTCATCAGGTACTAATCAGAGAAGAGGATCGAAAGACAACAGCATTTTCTACACCATTAGGGCACTATGACTTCATTAGAATGCCGTTCGGGCTTAAAAATGCGCAGTACATCAATAAAATCTGTGTAGTTTATACTAATATTCAGTACAAATATTGATGAACATGCTGAAAACATAAAGAAAGTTCTTAATAAACTCAGGATACACAATCTCAAAATACAAATTGACAAATGTAAATTTTTTTGCCAGAGAAACGGAATATTTAGGTCATATTTTGACCACTGAGGAAGTCAAACCTAATACGAGTAATATTGATAGCATTCAGAACCTTAAACTTCCAGAAACCTCTAAACAAATCAAATCTTTTTTAGGCTTAACGGGATATTACCGTAAGTTCATAAAAGATTATGCAAAAATCAATAAAAACGATTCGAATTACATAGATGCCTTTGAGCAACTAAAAATACTTTTAACCGAAACCAAAGTTCTCAGGTACCCAGGTTTTAACAAAAAGCTGAAGTTAGTTACCGATGCTAGTGATTACCCTTTAGGTGCTGTTTTGTCTCAGGACAAACACCCAATCTGTTATGCTAGTAGAACTTTAAATACTCATGAAAGGAATTACTCAGCGACAGAGAAAGAGTTATTAGGAATTGTATGGGCTGTAAATTACTTTCGGACGTATATTTTGTCACAGCTTAGACTTGTCACTGTTTTACATATTGTTGCAGTTTAGACATGTCACTTTTTCCAATAAGACTACTTTTTGTCACTTTTGCCACTATTATCTTGATCTTGGGTTTCTTTAACAATCTAAGGCAGACCCCACATCTGACACCAATTTAATGTTGTTTTTTTTTCCTTTTACTTAAGGAGCATGATGCTCAAGTGAATCGTACCTTTTATTTGTTATTTGTGTCAAACCCGAAGGAAAACAGTAAACAGTTTTTACTTTCACTTGGTTGTTTAGTATTTCTAAATGATTTGTATCTTTAAGATTTAGAAAATGATGTATTACAAGACGTAGAAAATCTTAGACAAGATATATAAAAACGAATGCGCGCGAGTTATGTCAGTGCCAACAATCGCATCAACACCAGTGAGCAGTTCACCGGATGTTCAACGACCTGATTTAAGTTCAGCACTAATGCTTAAATCAGCGAAACTCGCTATCGACTGGAAGCGGCAACAAATAGTCAGCACTTTTTATATTAATTGTAACATTGTCAGGTGTCTTGCATAAAAAGAAACACAGTCAGTGTACTTAGAGAAACAGACAAATAAACATCGATTAAGAAAAATTAATTCTTATTTTAATTCATTGTTTTCCTTTTCTGGCGCAGTCGGTAGGAGTCTAAATCCAAAGATTAGAATTCCGAACGAAAGCTACAAAGTGAAACTGTCTGATCAAAAGATCGATATACATTAGTGAAGTGAAAAAATTACTGTTCTTAAGAACTGCACTACTGCGAAGTGAAAATCAATCTTTCGCTCTCCTCTTTTGCATAGTGTTTGTTGTGAAGAATTTTGGGATAAAAAAAAGTGAAGTGTGAACCTATTTCATAATTTAATGCCAAAAATAGTTAAAATAAAAGAGACATTTAAACCCTATCAAGAACTACCGAAAGAAATCGAGATAAATCCTCCACCAGTACCAACTCAACCAAATCCAGCACCAGAACCAGATTCCAGCACCACAATACCAAATACCTGCTGCAGAGCTGATAAAAGAAGCAGCTAGAATAAGGGAGTTCAACGGAAAGGATGGCTACGAACTTACATCGTTCATACGGGAAGTGGAACTGTTCTCACCACTATTCCGAGGAGATCAAGGCCTCTACAATTTTATACTGTAAAGTAGTGTAATAAATAAAATTCAAGGATATGCTGCACAATCCATCCGTACTCTTGGGACTAATCCAACGTGGGAGCAAATAAAAACAGAATTAACCAGAAACTTTGGAGTAAGAGAAACGTACCACGGCTTTTATCATCAAGCCGTTAGTTGCAGGAATAATAATATGTGAGTGAATATTTTAATAAACTTAAAGATATATTAGATAAGCTTAATTCCAAGTACGAATTTGATAAGCAGAAGCCAGTAGAATTCTCACCTCCAGTAAAAGAATCAATAGTGTTAAAAACATTTAATATTTTACAACCCTTGACTTAGCCAAATTCTTTCATCAGGTACTAATCAGAGAAGAGGATCGAAAGACAACAGCATTTTCTACACCATTAGGGCACTATGACTTCATTAGAATGCCGTTCGGGCTTAAAAATGCGCAGTACATCAATAAAATCTGTGTAGTTTATACTAATATTCAGTACAAATATTGATGAACATGCTGAAAACATAAAGAAAGTTCTTAATAAACTCAGGATACACAATCTCAAAATACAAATTGACAAATGTAAATTTTTTTGCCAGAGAAACGGAATATTTGGGTCATATTTTGACCACTGAGGAAGTCAAACCTAATACGAGTAATATTGATAGCATTCAGAACCTTAAACTTCCAGAAACCTCTAAACAAATCAAATCTTTTTTAGGCTTAACGGGATATTACCGTAAGTTCATAAAGGATTATGCAAAAATCAATAAAAACGATTCGAATTACATAGATGCCTTTGAGCAACTAAAAAGACTTTTAACCGAAACCCCAGTTCTCAGGTACTCAGATTTTAACAAAAAGCTGAAGTTAGTTACCGATGCTAGTGATTACCCTTTAGGTGCTGTTTTGTCTCAGGACAAACACCCAATCTGTTATGCTAGTAGAACTTTAAATACTCATGAAAGGAATTACTCAGCGACAGAGAAAGAGTTATTAGGAATTGTATGATCTGTAAGTTACTTTCGGACATATATTTACAGAAGAAAGTTTGATTTACAGACAGACCATCAACCCCTTAAATGGTTGCAAGCCAAGCATAAAGGGTAGGATATAAATTCTCGCTTAGAAAGGTGGCTTCTGAAGTTAGGAGAATATAATATTAACATCGATTATATTAAGGGCAAGGAAAATAAGGCAGCAGACTTTTTAAGTAAAATGAACCCAGACAGAGGTGAAATTAATTTGACAGAGACGGTTAACCGAACCAAAGAGAAAGTGTTTGAAATTAATCAAATGAGCTTGGATAACACATTCCACTCTCAAGAGGAGGAACAAGCTGATCATTTTCGAATATTAGATACTGTAGTCAACGGGTTCTTTACACAAATATTTTTAACAAATAATAAGAGTAAAGAATCTGAAGTATTTGACAAAAAGAGGAAAATATACATTAGTTTCCAAGATGTAGAAAATTTTATGACGGATATATTTAGAAGGTTTTTAAAAAAGGGTAAAGTAGGTATATATTCTGAGCTTACGGAGCACGAGTACAATTTGGTTCAGTTGAAACTAATAGAGCTATTTGACACAAGTATTAAATTCGTAAAATGCTCCTATAATGCTAAAGATATAACAGACGAAGATGAAGTCTTAAAACAAATTCATAAGTACCATAGATGCGAAACAATGCATGCAAGTATAAATGAGAATTATGAAGGTCTTAAGAAATACATATACATAAAAAACTTGAAACTGTTAATAGACAAATATATTAATAACTGTGATGTATGCAATTGTTCTAAATATGACAGAAAACCAATCAAACCTAAATACTATATCACCGAAACTCCGTAAAATGTAAATCACAGCTTACACATAGACACCTACACAAATTCTAAACATACATTATTACTTTTATTGATAAGCTTTCTAAACACGCAATAGCAATTCAATCGGGAAACAAAAATAACGTAACACTTATTGAAAAAATAAGATTATTTATTTCAATTAGAGGTAAACCCACAAAGTGCATAACGAATAATGAATTCAACACTACAAATATAAAAGATTTTTTCAGACAAGAAGGTATAGATGTACACTATACAAAACCAAACAGTCACACCGGAAATGCAGATGTAGAGAGACTACACAATAATATTAGTGAGAGATTTAGAGTATTTGAAACTATAAAATCCAATCTTACAGTGCAAGAAAAGTTGTATAAATGCATAGAATTTTATAACAAATCCATACATTCTGTAACTAAATGTAGGCCAATAGACGTTTTAGATGGAAAGGTCGATATTCAAAGATTAGCAAACTTAATCAAGGAAAGCAAGATAAAATTAATTGAAAAGGCAAATAGGAATAGGCAAAATTTTACTAAAAGAGGATGAGAAGGTTATGTTAAGAATTACCGGGCATTGAGGCATAAAATCAACCTAGGTATAGGAAGTTAAACTTGATGCAAATCGTAACGTAACTGCGAATGGTGAGCGCTACCGTGAGATGATATACAACTTTTGTTTGCCCGAAATGCAAGAGCTTGACTTGCGTGACATGTGGTTTCAACAAGACGGTGCCACATGCCACACAGCACGCGCAACAATGGATTTATTGAGAGACGAGTTCGGTGAACATTTTATTTCACGTTCGGAACCGGTCAATTGGCCGCCTAGATCGTGCGATTTAAATTTAGAATTTTAGGCTATTTTTTGTGGGGCTATGTTAAAGCTCATGTCTATACAGATAAGCCCGCTTCAATTGACGCATTGAAAGACAACATTGAAGCATTTATTCGTGAGATACTGGCCGAAATGTTAGAAAGAGTATGCCAAATTTGGACTAAATGGATGGACCAATAAGGCGCAGTCAAGGTCAACATTTGCATGAAATAATCTTCAAACATTAAATTATATGGACCGTACTATCGATTCAAAGAAAGATTTCATGCATTTTTCTGAATTTTAAGTGTATTTTTTTGAAAAACTTTCCTATAGCTCTTAAAAAATCGCCCTTTAGCAGGAACAAGTATGAAATGGTTATATGGTACCATGGATGACGACGACAGACAAAATATCGAGGAACATTTACGAATTATGGACACAAATATACTATATATACTATATAATATATAGACAAATAACCACAACTTAATACAACAGAGTAACCATCAAGTTTTTATTAACAACCACTTTAATAATACTTTTGTAATGCTTAAACAGATAATTGAATATGATAGGACTGATATTTTAAAACAGTTCGACAATGTTAAACCGAGAACATAAAGCTAATTAATAAAATAAAATATTTAGAATTATTATCACAAATTATAATAAAATACAAAGACAATGTTGAACAAATTCAAAACAATATAGCTTCAAGTAGGCAAGGAATGATGGGAAATAACATATTAACTAAGGATAAGATATTAAGATACGATATAGATTTTGAAAAATTAAAGAACATTAAACTTGGTCAGGCCAAATATAAAAGTTATAAAATCATCTTTGCAATTAAAATACCTAAGGAGATTATAGTAACAAAAAAAATACCTTATCACTGGTCTCAGTATGAAAAAATAGTTATGGAAGACGAAGAAATTCTGAAAATGAATAAAACCGTATACACACTCAATAGAAACACTGATTTAAAGATTTTAAAGAAATCCAAATCATGTATATGTGGAACTTATTGAAATTGAAGAAGGTTTAATACTACTAAAGAATTATAAAAATATTAGTTTAAATAGTTATTGTGATATAAGAATTGTTCGATTAAATGGAAACTATTTATTAAAGTATAATGATTGTATATCATATTATCAAATTGGAAACCGATCTTTTAGCAATAGAAAAGCAATGTTTGAACAAAAATTACCTAATGAAATATGATTACCTAATGAAATCGAACTCGATCAAATTAAGGATCAACTCACTTTTGACGGAATTGCACTTAATCAAATAGAAAATATAAAACATATAAATGAATTAATGTATGAGAGAAAAAATCATTTAGTATTAAATTTATGCATAACAATTATTGTATTATTCCTCATCATAGCATTAACCATATACATTTATATTTATATTATTATATAGGAGAGTTTTCATCCAAAAGGGAAGTAGTTATGTCAGTGCCAACAACCGCATCAACACCAGCCAGCAGTTCACTGGATGTCCAATGACCTGATTTAAGTTCAGCAATAATGCTTAAATCAGCGGCTCGGGCGAAACTCGCTATCGACTGGAAGCGGCAATAAATAGTCAGCAATTTTTATGTTCATTGTAACATGTCAGGTGTTGCATAAAAAGAAGTGTACTTAGAGAAACAGACAAATAAACATCGATTAAGAAAAATTAATTCTTGTTTTAATTCAGTGTTTTCCTTTTCTCGCGCGATTCAACGTCCATCAGACATCAGAATGAACGCTATCGATTCAATCGATGGCGATCCATCGATATTTAAAGATGCTATCATATTTAAAGACGGGGTGATGTGCTAAATAGTAGTGGTTGATTTGTTCTTGAATTTCATTCAGTGGGATTTCTTCCATAGGACCCAGCGATATATATTCGTTTATAAATCGAGAGTATTGAAATTTGTGGTCAGGATTGGAGAAATCTTCGTTCAATGGAGTAAAAACGATTTAATGAGAGACGTAAAGAATCACTCGTAATAAGATTTTCGGTTGATTTAAATGGTAGTTGTACGATGTGTTAACCATCTGGGTGGCGAGTGTTTTGAGAACCCGAGGCGAAGATGGAGAATGAATGGTAATTATGTGTTGGTGTGTGGTGACTAGAATTACATACCTTACACCGAAAATTGGAACGACATTTATTCGACGAATGACTAGAAATCAGTCGTTCACAGACCGCCGAGCAGTGCAGTGATAGTTCGCGAGTGTTTCGACTTTGTACAAATATTAATCTAAGTACTGCAAGTGCCACCAATTATTTTAACAAGGAAGCGGCCGTACTGGTAGAGTCAGTGCGGAGTCGCTCTCCGGCATTCAAAGCGAGTGGACGTGTAAGTGAAACAAAACAAAATCATTCTCAGCAATAAAAATCACATCAGTGCGTGAAGTGCAATTCCGAAGCAAGGTTCAGCAAGAAGCCTGTGGCTTAGTACATAGTGTGCATACCCCAGGTGTGGGAGGCCCCGGTTCAAATACCGAGGGTGGGATAGTGACAGAGACACGTAATTCTTTTTTTAAAAAATAACAATAAAAGCAAACAGTGAAGTGAGAAGGGAGAATGAGGCCGAGAGGGTGGCCTGGGGGCAGAGGTGGATCGACGCGTGGCACATCAGGCCACAGCGCTGGCCAACCAGAAGATGATGCTGGCTTCTCGACCGATGCCAGCTCATCACGCCACTCTAGAGATGGCGAAAGCGAGAGGGGGAAGAGGAGGAGGCCCCTTCACCCCGCACCTAACCTGGTCCAGAGATCGAAGGCGAAGAAGACCACGCCATCGACCGTGACGTCACCAGCTAAATCAACGGGTGACGAAATAGCTGCAATATACACGGCAGCAACAACAACAGCGACAACAGCTGCACCAAGCACAGTAGCGGCAACAACGTCCAAAGCTGCGCTAGCAGCACTAGCATCGGCCACAACGGCAGCTACAACAATAACAACAGCAGAGAAGACGGCGGCTAGCTTACCAACAACATCAGCACCAGCAGCGCCGCCTTCAGCAACGGCGGCTACACTAGCCGACTCGATTATATACGAGTCGGCAGAAGGAGAAGGGAGATACCTGGGCCTGGGGAACAGGTACCAGGCCTTCTCCGCCAACGAAGAGGATGAAGAGCTGGAGGCTGAGCAAAGTCTCTCACGAATCGAGAGCCGCCAGCTCCAACTCAGCGTGAAGAAACGCAAAATAGAGCAGCAGGAGGCGGAACTGGCAGCCGTCGTCCAAGTAATGAAGGAGAAGTTGGCAGCGCGCAAAGCTGCTCAGGCGGCTGCACGGCTGCGACAACAAGCCGTACAGTCGTAAAAACAGCTGGACAGCCAATGCCAGCAAAAGCAACAACAACAATCACCAGAAATACCACAGGCGCTGCTAAAAGGCACCCAGCAGTCGCCAAAAAAAAACGCAGGGTCAACAGCAGCAGCAGCAGAAACATCAGCAACAACAACAGCAGCAGCAGAAACATCAGAAACAACAACAGCAGCAGCAAGCGAAAAAGCAGCAGCGACAAACACAACCTACGAAAACCAGATGCCCTCCTATAAACATCTTCGGTGCGGAGACCAAGGATCTCCAAAATCTATGTAAGTGGGCTGTAATACACTTAGACAAATTAGATCTCCCATACGAGATAAAATATAGAATGCCCCTCAGGCACACCGTGTACTGCCACTATATGGCAGTGCACGAATTAATTAGGCAGGCGTTGGAGAAGGCGGGAAATGAGTACTACACGTACACCCCGAAAGGAGAAAAACTCCAAACTCTGCTCCTCAAGAGCGTAGATCCTTCTACGGATCCGGAGGAAATCCTCGCTGTGCTGCGCCAGGCGCAGAGCGACGATCTCCGCATAGTAGGAGTTAAGCCGTTTGTCACTGCGGTGGCACGAAGGGAGAATAGGCGTTTGCCTATGTTCCTGGTCCAGATAACTCCCGATAGCAACAAAGAGCTCCTCAAGCGAATTAAACACTTGGGGACTGTTGTCATTAAGTGGGAGACATTAAAAAAAAGTAAGCACACGATGCAGTGTGCTAGATGCCAGAGGTTCGGGCATGCCGCGGCGAACTGCAAGATGGAGTTCCGCTGCGTGAAATGCGCCAAGAACCACAGTAGTGGAGAATGTCCTCTAGGAAAGGACCAAGTCGAGGACAGGAGCACCCTCAAATGTGCTTTATGTAGGACTAACGGGCACCCCGCTAGTTATAGGGGCTGCCCAAAAGTGCAAGAACTCAAAAACAAGTTCGAAAGAGGGACACCAAAAACGGTGGCAGCAAAGCCAGTGCCTCGCGTTCCAGCCACCGCTGTTACGCCTGCCATCTCCTATGCCCAAATGGCGTCAGGTAGAAGACCGGCACAACAGACAGTGCCAAAGGCGGGCACGGTCCCAGTGATCCGGCAGCCGGAGGCAAATACTGATCTGAGCTCCATCCTGCTGGCTATACAGGCACGGATGGCTCAGATGCAAAAATGCATTGCTGAACAAGCAGAGCGGACTGCTCGCTTAGAACAGCTGTTTCTTCAACAGGCAGCCAGAATAGATGTCATCTACTCCAGACTGTCTGGCGAACAAGCCACAACGGCCCCAATATAATGGCTGCACGCGCAGCTGACGACCTTAAGATCCTTGCGATAAATGTCAATTCACTAATAGGGACCAACAGGAAACTTTCCTTCGGCCAACTGTTGAGAGACCACAATCCTGATGTGATAATGGTTAGCGAAACTAAGCTTAACCAAAAGCACACCCTCAGGTATAATAATTACAATATTATTCGGAGAGACCGCACCCATAATGGAGGCGGAGGCGCTCTTTTAGTTAAGAAAACTATTGATCATAATATCATGTATAGCAATGAAGCGCGTAGGTTTCGTTTGCTAGAGACGTGTATCGCACGCATTCCACTCTCTGGTGGTAAGCGATTGCACGTGGTCACTCTATATGCACTGGATAATAATAATCTCGAACATAATTTCATTCCAGAGCTCGAAACTCTCTTCACTTGTCTCCGACTGAGCTCGGAAGATACTTATTATATCATTGCAGGAGATTTCAACTCCAGACATTAAGATTGGGGATGCAATAGGAATTGCACACGGGGGATCGCCTTGAACAACTGGTTGATTGGGCATGATGAGTTGAGGGCTGATTTGCTTGCAACCGAAATACCTTCATTTCCCAGAAGCGGGAATTATCTGGATCTACTATTGATTGACAGACGACTGACAATACAGGGTGTAGACACAAGCACACGGAATTGTTTAACCGCGATTGAGTACGATAGTGATCATCTTGCTTTCTCAGCGGTTATTCAACTCCCGAACGAGGTGGTTGATCTGGCGGAATATGTCCAGCGAAATCCTTATAATTACAATAAGGCTCGCTGGCCACGTTTCTCCAGGGCTTTAACCATGGAACTCCGGTCGAGTGCGATCAATCCGCCAAAGAACAGAAACCTATCGAACGAGGAGGTTGATGGGTACCTCAAACAAATGGACGACGCCATAGTGCGTACAATGGACAGAACAATACCGAAGATTGTGCCGACCGAGGACTGCGATGTCTATCGGAATGCCACCATCGACACACTTCACGTGCACAAAAGTAGACTGCTGTCTAGACTCAAACTCTTGCACAGACGATTTGCAGATCCGAGAAGTCCGGAAGTCAGATCTCTGAAGTCAGAGATCAAAAACCTCCAACAACTAATAAAAATAAATTATAATCTTGCCATAAGCTTGCATTGGGGCAATAAAATCCGGGCTGTACGATCCAACAACCCGGGTATGTTCCCGCAAGTAAATAAATTATTCAGGAGGAAAGATAAAAATGACATTCCAATCGTCCGACTTCCGAGAACAAACGACAACGCACAACTACTGACATCAGTTGATATAGATCCAGGTGAGTCCGTGCTAGATAACGAATTCTTCGTGGTCGAAGATCCCCAAGAGAAGGTTAATACCATAGGCGCTGTTTTCGAGAAAGTGTATAAGGTCAACGAATTCAGACGGACAAATCACGATCTAGAGAACAGAGCCTTGGTAAATCACTTCTATCTCCGTGAGGAGATCAGTCGATGGCGATCTGAGAATCCTGGTTTCACCAGATTCGATGACGTAAATATGGCAAATAATCCCGTCGCCAACGATGTAAATCACATCGTGATCACTCAGGAAGATCTCCAAGGGGTCTTTAAAGCCATTAAGAACAAGAAATCGGCTGGGACAGATGGTATCCCGAACATCGTGCTCAAGCATCTCCCTCCGGCGGCAGTGGAAAATTACACTACACTGTTCAACAATGCGCTAAGTAATGCACATTACCCGGCACATTGGAAGACAGCTGTAGTGCAACCAATCCCTAAACGGGATAAAGACAAAAGCATTCCGTCTAATCTTCGGTCGATAAGTCTTCTTCCTTGCATCAGCAAGGCTTTTGAAAAGATTGTCATTAGTGCTCTGCAGACATGGGTCGAGGACAACAATATTCTGCCGGACAACCAGTTTGGATTTAGGGCAGGGCATTCGACAGTGCATGCTGCTGCAAAGTTGGTTTCCGACATACAATGGAATATGGATAAAAATCAATGTACGGGTGCCTGTCTGTTCGACTTGGAAAAGGCATTTGATACCGTTTGGTTAGAAGGCCTTTTCCTTAAGTTGGTCAGACTTAGGCTAAACAAACCATTGCTATACATGATTTATGATATGATAACAGGTAGGAAGTTCGTCGTGAAATGTGGCGGCGTAACTTCAAGTAGAGTATTTAGTGTAGAAAACGGTCTACAACAGGGGGCTGTAGGATCCCCATTATTGTTTGCCATATTTACTGCAGATCTTCTAAGGTCTATGCCGCACCTAATCGCGTATGCCGATGACCTAGTGGCTTACAGATCAGCACCGAAGGTAGTAGTCATAAACACCCTGTTGCAACGGGATGCAAATAAAATAACTGAATTTTGTTATGACTGGAAGTTGCTTATCAACTTCCTGAAATGTGAAACTATTCTTTTCCGTGCCCCGGTGCACAGGGCTTCAAGTGATACGCGTAAGAACTGGAAAGAGTTTTGCATTGTTGGCCATCGGGGCCAGCCATTAATCGTGAAAAGTGTAGTCAGATATCTCGGCATTTGGTTGGATAATTTTCTGTATTTTCACAAACATATAGAAAGGACTCTAGCCAATGCTAGAAAAGCCTTCGCTGTGGCAAGGGGGTTGTTTTACAGCAGCCAACTTGATACCAGGGTGAAAGTGATCTGCTACATGGCCCTTATACGGCCGATCATGGTGTATGGTTGTCCCCTATGGTTCGGTGTGAGCCCTTCCCAGATGGAAAAGATGAGGGTGTTCGAGAGACGATGTCTTAGGACCTGTCTCCGGTTGTATCGGACACCTGAGTCCGAGTACAAGAAGTACTATCCCAACGAAGTCCTGTACAATAGGGCTAACGTGAAAAGAATAGACAATTTTATAATTTCTTTAACACGACGACACATTGCAAGGTGTATGATGTCTACCAACAGTCTGATCTTCGGGGCTTATTACCCGAATTTTATGTATCATGAGAGGGTACGCCACACCGGCTTTATTCCACCTGAGGCTTTTCTCTATTTAGATTCGTTAAATCTGATTCAGGACATGAGTGGATGTCCTATAATCTTCCACGCTGTACGCCGAACAGTTGACAGGCGACTCCTCTATGAATCGGATATCGCTCGTGAACACGAAGATCAACTCCGGTTCAGTAGAGCGATCCCCGCTCGAGATAGGAGAGAGAGTGCAAAGGAGCGGCATTTCTTTTGGTGGTTACACCAGAACCAGTCTCCGCCTTTGACAGCACCATTAATGTGATAGTCGGTCTGTTGAACAACAGCCCACTTACGTAGGTTTAAGTTAGGTTAAGTAAGACAAAAAAAAAAAAAAAATAAAAAAATAAAAAAAAAAAAAAAAAAAATAAAAAATGAAAAAAAAAAAAAGAACAAAAAAAAAAATATATATATATATATATATAAAAAAAAAAAAAAAACAAAAAAAAAAATTAAAATAATAAAAAAAAAAAAAAAAAAGGTGAGCAAAGGCGTGTAACTTATATATGTCTAACATATAAACATCGCACACGCCCTTGCACACACGTCCGCAATGTCACGGACATAGAGTAAGGTAGTTTAGGTTTTTATTAGGGTTAGGATGTAATTTTATTTTAAGTTTAGTTTTAAGAAAATTTTTAAAAAAAAAAAAATGTTTAGAGCGCCAAATTTTTTCCAAGTTTTCTTGGCCAGTAAGAACAAACAATAAAGATTATCCACATGGATTGAAAAAAAAAAAACAAATAGTAGTGTAGGCGCCGAAAGGCAAATAGATAAGTAAGTGTAGATTATTTTAGAGTACCTGTGAAGGGTCAGTAGGATAGTTTTAAGAACATGAATTGTTTAGATAGTAAGATAGATTTAATCATTTTTGTCTATTTTTTAAGGATCATGGATTTTTTTAAATAAAAATGAATTTTAAAGTAGAGTCAGTGCGCTCGGCGCTACAGGTGCCAGGTTCGATCCCCACTGGGGGCAGACAAAAGAAAACACTTTTTTTTTTCGAATTCCAGAGAAAAACACTTATATAAGTAAGTGAGTGCTAAGGAATGGAATTGAACGAGCGTCCGCGCTATTAGAAGCGGACAATGACCTACAGCGTCCGGTGGTAGAGTCAAGCAGCAACGTAACAGTGCCCAAAGAGGGCGAAGAGGAGGAGAAAAAAGACGTCTCCCGAAAGCGAAAAACGCCGCAATACAAATGCATCACCCAAATAGCTGAAAGGGGGGACCTCCACAAAAAGGCTTCGCCATGTACAACAGCAGCCGAATCCGACGGAGGGGAAGGCTTATTCAGCAGCAACAGCTTCGATTCGCTGGACACTGACACAGAAGAAGAAGCTGAGCGTGTGCTTCGCCTAAAAGAAACACAAATAGATGACATGCAGGAGAAAATTCAGCGACTCCTACATGAAATCAGAGAGCTGAAAGCGTGTACGCTCGAGAGCAGAAGGTTGACCCAACAAACAAAGAGCCAACTACCACAGACATAGCAATCAAATCAAGTGAAAAAAAACAAGCTTAAAGTAAAGGAGCAGCATAAGCATCATGCGGCTGAGCAACAACAGCAAACAGCGGTTCATCCACAGCAGCCAGTAAAGCAGGAAATGCCACCAACCCAGCAACAACAGCGACAATCTAAGAAAAACAATCTTCTTAGATGGCTAAATGAAAATGGGACAGCATAAGACGGCGCAATGGCATGTCACAGTGCTTCCGTTGGCAAAGGTTCGGGCACGCCGCGGAGAGAACCACAGTGCGGAGAAGTGTGCTCTGGGGAAAGAGGGAGCAGTTGACAAGAGTCAGCTCAAGTGCGCACTCTGCGGGAACGTGGGGAACACCGCTAATTTTCGGGGTTGCCCTAAATTCCAGGAGCGCAAAGCAAAAGCGGTTCTGCAGAAGCAGCCCTCAGTGAAAACTTCACTCGGGGCAGCCATACCCGTTACCCCTCAAATGACCTACGCCCAAATTACGTCTGGCCAGAAGAGCACGGAAAAGCAGCAACTACCGAAAGTAGTGCCGCAGACTTCAGTGCCACGAGTACACGATCCAACGCCAGATTGGAAATTGTCCATTGAAAGGTGTATGGATCGGTTAGAGGAGCGGGTAGACCCGCCCAGAGCTGATGCTGATTAGCGAAACCAAGCTAACTCAGAGAGGCATATTGGAGCACAGTAATAATAGTGTTATTAGAAGAGACCGGCCCAATTGCAGTGGTGGAGGCGGTGTTGCGATATTCATTAAAAATAACATAAAACACAAAGTTGTGTATAGTAGTAAAGTACGAAGGTTTCAGGAGCTGGAGGCCTGCATCGTGTGCATTTCGCTCCGCAGTGGACGGAGGTTGTATGCGGTGTCGGTCTACTCTTCCGGCAACCCTAGTTCCAGAACAACTATATCAGAGCTCGATTCACTCTTTCCATGTCTGAGGCTGGACTCGGAAGATAACTATTTCATTTTGGCCGGGGACTTAAATGCCCGACATGGATATTGGCGGAATATAGCTTCCAACCATAGAGGGGACCAGCTCTATAGCTGGTATTGCTTACACAGTGTCGAGTATAGACTCGATTTGAAAGCAACAGAGATCTCGTCGATCCCTCGAAGCGGCTCTTATCTCCTGTTGTTAGACGCAAGACTGCAGCTGACAGACACAAACCCACAAACGGTTAACTGTTTGAACACATTCGTGTATCTCAGTGACCATTGCGGACTCAGTGCCGAAATCAAGATTCCCAACGACATTGCGGAATTAGGAGAGTTTGTCAAAAGAAACTTGTCAAACGAAGAGATTGAAATGTATCCAATCCAATTGGACGAGACAATAAAACGAACGATGGACAGTACGATACCTAGGTATATACTTACAAGTAACCATAACATGTACCGCAATGCGACAATTGACGCACTCCACCAACAAAAAAGTAGACCCCTGTCAAGATTAAAAACCATGTACAGGCGGTTTACTGACCGACGAGACGAGGAAGTTAGGACACTCATCAAAAACATCCAAACTTTGATTGCACAGAATTACCGACTTTCTGTTAATTCGTATTGGAACGACAAGTTCCGGGCTGTAAGATCCAGTAACCCGAGCATGTTCCCACAGATAAACAAATTCTTTAGAAGCAACAAGCAAAACGATCTTCCGTGTCTTAAGCTCCCTAGAACGACGGACAACGAACAAATACTGAATACTGATAACTTCTTTGCGGTCGAAGATCCGCAAGAAAAAGTGGAAGTACATGGCGCGGTCTTTCAGGAAGTGTACAAGGTGAACGAGAGCACTCGCCCGAACCACGACCTGGAGAACCGCGTACTGGTTAACAACACGCTTCTTCGTGAAGATCTGCAACAATGGTGATCTGAGAACAACTGCTTTGTTGTGTTCAATGATGATAACATGGCAAATAATGTCATCGCCGACGAAGGGGTTCATCCCCCGTTCATATCGAAGACAGACCTTCAAGCGGTCTTCGAATCAATAAAGAAGAAGTGGGAGTGGGTGGAATCTAGAACATTGTGTTAAGACACCTCCCCCTGGAAGTGGTTAATATGTACACGATCCTCTTTAACAGTGCTTTGAATAATGCACATTATCCGGAGCACTGGAAAACTGCGATTGTGCAAACCATATCCAAGAGAGAAAAGATTCTTCGAATCCGTGCAACCTCCGGTCAATTAGTCTCCTTCTGAACATCAACAAGGTATTCGAGAAGGTTATAAATAGTGCTCTGATCAACTGGACTAAGGACAAAAATATAATTCCAGATAACCAATTCGGATTCAAAGCGGGGTATGACACCATTCATGCCGCTTCGAAACTAGTGTCGGATATCCAATGGAACAAGAGCCAGAAACAATGTACGGGTGCCTGCTTGATTGACCTGGAGAAGGCCTTTGACACCGTATGGTTAGAAGGTCTTTTTTACAATCTCAATCGGCTGGGCATTAGCAAACTACTGCTGTACCTACTGTGTAACATGCTTACCGGTAGACGGTTCGTAGTCAAGAATGGCAACGTGACCTCCACAGGTATTTTTGATGTCAAAAATGGTCTCCAACAGGGTGCCGTTAATTCGCCGATCCTGTTCAACATTTACTTGAGCGATCTGATAAGTTCTCTTCCTCACGTAATTGCGTACGCCGACGACTTGATCGTGTACAGATCAGGCAGAAAGATCGAGGATATCACTACTCTAGTGCAGGGTGACTTCGATTCATTCATGAGAGATTGCGATGACTGGACGTTGAAAATCAACTTTCAGAAGTCGGAAACCTTATTGTTCGGGACGCCGTTGTATAAGGCAGCGGCGGATACGAAAAAGAATTGGCGAAAGTTCTCAATTGTTGGACGACACGGGCAACCACTGGTGCAAAGGACTGTAGTCAGATACCTGGGGATCTGGCTAGACCAGTATCTATATTTTAACAAACATGTAGGTGCTGCTCTGACCAGGGCCCGAGGCGCTTTTGCTCTTACAAAGAGACTGTTTTACAACAGCCAACTCGATGCGAGGGTGAGGGTTATCTGCTACATGGCCCTCATCCGGCCAATGCTCACCTATGGCTGTCCCGTGTGGTTCAACGTGAGTGCATCATTTTTGTCTATTTTTTAAGGATCATGGATTTTTTTAAATAAAAATGAATTTTAAAGTAGAGTCAGTGCGCTCGGCGCTACAGGTGCCAGGTTCGATCCCCACTGGGGGCAGACAAAAGAAAACACTTTTTTTTTTCGAATTCCAGAGAAAAACACTTATATAAGTAAGTGAGTGCTAAGGAATGGAATTGAACGAGCGTCCGCGCTATTAGAAGCGGACAATGACCTACAGCGTCCGGTGGTAGAGTCAAGCAGCAACGTAACAGTGCCCAAAGAGGGCGAAGAGGAGGAGAAAAAAGACGTCTCCCGAAAGCGAAAAACGCCGCAATACAAATGCATCATCCAAATAGCTGAAAGGGGGGACCTCCACAAAAAGGCTTCGCCATGTACAACAGCAGCCGAATCCGACGGAGGGGAAGGCTTATTCAGCAGCAACAGCTTCGATTCGCTGGACACTGACACAGAAGAAGAAGCTGAGCGTGTGCTTCGCCTAAAAGAAACACAAATAGATGACATGCAGGAGAAAATTCAGCGACTCCTACATGAAATCAGAGAGCTGAAAGCGTGTACGCTCGAGAGCAGAAGGTTGACCCAACAAACAAAGAGCCAACTACCACAGACATAGCAATCAAATCAAGTGAAAAAAAACAAGCTTAAAGTAAAGGAGCAGCATAAGCATCATGCGGCTGAGCAACAACAGCAAACAGCGGTTCATCCACAGCAGCCAGTAAAGCAGGAAATGCCACCAACCCAGCAACAACAGCGACAATCTAAGAAAAACAATCTTCTTAGATGGCTAAATGAAAATGGGACAGCATAAGACGGCGCAATGGCATGTCACAGTGCTTCCGCTGGCAAAGGTTCGGGCACGCCGCGGAGAGAACCACAGTGCGGAGAAGTGTGCTCTGGGGAAAGAGGGAGCAGTTGACAAGAGTCAGCTCAAGTGCGCACTCTGCGGGAACGTGGGGAACACCGCTAATTTTCGGGGTTGCCCTAAATTCCAGGAGCGCAAAGCAAAAGCGGTTCTGCAGAAGCAGCCCTCAGTGAAAACTTCACTCGGGGCAGCCATACCCGTTACCCCTCAAATGACCTACGCCCAAATTACGTCTGGCCAGAAGAGCACGGAAAAGCAGCAACTACCGAAAGTAGTGCCGCAGACTTCAGTGCCACGAGTACACGATCCAACGCCAGATTGGAAATTGTCCATTGAAAGGTGTATGGATCGGTTAGAGGAGCGGGTAGACCCGCCCAGAGCTGATGCTGATTAGCGAAACCAAGCTAACTCAGAGAGGCATATTGGAGCACAGTAATAATAGTGTTATTAGAAGAGACCGGCCCAATTGCAGTGGTGGAGGCGGTGTTGCGATATTCATTAAAAATAACATAAAACACAAAGTTGTGTATAGTAGTAAAGTACGAAGGTTTCAGGAGCTGGAGGCCTGCATCGTGTGCATTTCGCTCCGCAGTGGACGGAGGTTGTATGCGGTGTCGGTCTACTCTTCCGGCAACCCTAGTTCCAGAACAACTATATCAGAGCTCGATTCACTCTTTCCATGTCTGAGGCTGGACTCGGAAGATAACTATTTCATTTTGGCCGGGGACTTAAATGCCCGACATGGATATTGGCGGAATATAGCTTCCAACCATAGAGGGGACCAGCTCTATAGCTGGTATTGCTTACACAGTGTCGAGTATAGACTCGATTTGAAAGCAACAGAGATCTCGTCGATCCCTCGAAGCGGCTCTTATCTCCTGTTGTTAGACGCAAGACTGCAGCTGACAGACACAAACCCACAAACGGTTAACTGTTTGAACACATTCGTGTATCTCAGTGACCATTGCGGACTCAGTGCCGAAATCAAGATTCCCAACGACATTGCGGAATTAGGAGAGTTTGTCAAAAGAAACTTGTCAAACGAAGAGATTGAAATGTATCCAATCCAATTGGACGAGACAATAAAACGAACGATGGACAGTACGATACCTAGGTATATACTTACAAGTAACCATAACATGTACCGCAATGCGACAATTGACGCACTCCACCAACAAAAAAGTAGACCCCTGTCAAGATTAAAAACCATGTACAGGCGGTTTACTGACCGACGAGACGAGGAAGTTAGGACACTCATCAAAAACATCCAAACTTTGATTGCACAGAATTACCGACTTTCTGTTAATTCGTATTGGAACGACAAGTTCCGGGCTGTAAGATCCAGTAACCCGAGCATGTTCCCACAGATAAACAAATTCTTTAGAAGCAACAAGCAAAACGATCTTCCGTGTCTTAAGCTCCCTAGAACGACGGACAACGAACAAATACTGAATACTGATAACTTCTTTGCGGTCGAAGATCCGCAAGAAAAAGTGGAAGTACTTGGCGCGGTCTTTCAGGAAGTGTACAAGGTGAACGAGAGCACTCGCCCGAACCACGACCTGGAGAACCGCGTACTGGTTAACAACACGCTTCTTCGTGAAGATCTGCAACAATGGTGATCTGAGAACAACTGCTTTGTTGTGTTCAATGATGATAACATGGCAAATAATGTCATCGCCGACGAAGGGGTTCATCCCCCGTTCATATCGAAGACAGACCTTCAAGCGGTCTTCGAATCAATAAAGAAGAAGTGGGAGTGGGTGGAATCTAGAACATTGTGTTAAGACACCTCCCCCTGGAAGTGGTTAATATGTACACGATCCTTTTTAACAGTGCTTTGAATAATGCACATTATCCGGAGCACTGGAAAACTGCGATTGTGCAAACCATATCCAAGAGAGAAAAGATTCTTCGAATCCGTGCAACCTCCGGTCAATTAGTCTCCTTCTGAACATCAACAAGGTATTCGAGAAGGTTATAAATAGTGCTCTGATCAACTGGACTAAGGACAAAAATATAATTCCAGATAACCAATTCGGATTCAAAGCGGGGTATGACACCATTCATGCCGCTTCGAAACTAGTGTCGGATATCCAATGGAACAAGAGCCAGAAACAATGTACGGGTGCCTGCTTGATTGACCTGGAGAAGGCCTTTGACACCGTATGGTTAGAAGGTCTTTTTTACAATCTCAATCGGCTGGGCATTAGCAAACCACTGCTGTACCTACTGTGTAACATGCTTACCGGTAGACGGTTCGTAGTCAAGAATGGCAACGTGACCTCCACAGGTATTTTTGATGTCAAAAATGGTCTCCAACAGGGTGCCGTTAATTCGCCGATCCTGTTCAACATTTACTTGAGCGATCTGATAAGTTCTCTTCCTCACGTAATTGCGTACGCCGACGACTTGATCGTGTACAGATCAGGCAGAAAGATCGAGGATATCACTACTCTAGTGCAGGGTGACTTCGATTCATTCATGAGAGATTGCGATGACTGGACGTTGAAAATCAACTTTCAGAAGTCGGAAACCTTATTGTTCGGGACGCCGTTGTATAAGGCAGCGGCGGATACGAAAAAGAATTGGCGAAAGTTCTCAATTGTTGGACGACACGGGCAACCACTGGTGCAAAGGACTGTAGTCAGATACCTGGGGATCTGGCTAGACCAGTATCTATATTTTAACAAACATGTAGGTGCTGCTCTGACCAGGGCCCGAGGCGCTTTTGCTCTTACAAAGAGACTGTTTTACAACAGCCAACTCGATGCGAGGGTGAGGGTTATCTGCTACATGGCCCTCATCCGGCCAATGCTCACCTATGGCTGTCCCGTGTGGTTCAACGTGAGTGCAAGCTTGATGGAAAAGATTCGGTTGTTTGAGAGGGCTTGTCTTAGGGCTTGCCTTCGCCTTTATCGAACTCCAGAGTCCCAGCACAGAAAATTCTACTCCAATGAGATCTTATACAATACGAGTGGACAATTTCCTAGTGAAGTTGATTCGAGGTCATACTGTTAGAGCGATGAACTCGGTCAATAACTTGATCTCAGGGGCTTACTACCCCAATTCACAATACCACGAAAGGGTACGCCACAACGGATTCGCCCCCCCAGAAGCCTTTCTGCACCTAGACAAAAATGGGCTGATACAAAATATAAATGCGGTGCCGCTCATCTACCACATCGCCAGATCAACTGTGGATGGGCGACTCAACCACGACCGATCCGTCGCACAACGAGCTGAGGAGGGTCTCCTCCGGTTCAGCACGTCGGTTTCCAGAAGGGATGTACGGGATGTTGCTATGCAACATCGAAAGTTTTGGTGGCTGGTAAGAGAGGGAACTCCCTCGTCGAACCCTGTAGACCCGGGGTAAATAGGGTAGTCCGTATCCCCGAATGAGGGAGTAGTCGGTCTCTGTCTTGCAGTGGATTAGATGTATGTTGTCTATTTGAATGTCTATCCGCAGCATCCTATGGTTGACTTACACACATTAGGGTAGTGGTAGTGTTATCGTAGTTGTAAGTTGTAAATAGGAAAAAAAAAAATAGTTTGGTATACACATGTGTACACCTGTTTGTACCTCTGTGTATACCCATGTATATATATTAAGTACATATATATATATGTGTGTATATAATCATACATACATGTATATATGCATGTAAGTTTAGCATAAGTTAGCCTAAGTTATTTTAAGGTAGTATGTAAGTTAGCATATTAGTTTTAAGAAAACAGTTCTGTAATTAAGTTTTTTTTGCAATTTTCTTAATTTAAAATTTTTTATTCAATATCCATGTTTCGTTTAAATATATGCGTTGTTAGTTTAGGTCGAAAGACATAGCATAAGTTTAAGTTTAGCTTATAGCGCCCGCCGAGGGCCAGCAAGTTAAATCTAGCATTGTTCGTTAAACTAGTTTTAAGCATTTTTGTCTAGTATTTAAGTATCTTATGAAGTAAAGAATAAAAATGAATAAAAAAAAACGAATGACTAGACATGAAATGAAAGCATAATGCTTTTGCTTTAACAAAGCTGAGACGGGCGTTGACCTCTAATCCGATAAATGATTTGCAATAAGGAAGAATATGATTTTCTTTGCACTTTGGGCACCCTACTTTGGTTTCCACTATGTGTGAACGAACACTATCTTGAAAATTATTGGGAAGTTTGGTAGTTAGGTTAGAAGCGCGAGTTAGAGTAAAGCCGGATTCCAGACAGCTACACCTGTTTCTTAGAAATTCGATTAATTGGTGCAGTTACAATCCGATTTAACCTCTTCCGCCCAATATAAGCCATGGATCTCTCGGATTGGAGTCCAGGACCTTTAATTCGCGTATAGTCTCGTCTGACCCATCTGTTAGCTTTCGTAGAGGTTGGAAGTTGGGTGAACCACACGATGGTAATGAAAGAAAAAATTGTACGAATGACTGAATGATTAGGTCTTTTTGTATTGTTTTCGGAACATGCAATGTGTTTTATTAGATTTTGCAGAATCTCCACTGAATGTTCACTATTGTGAACTAAATGAACCGATTTAGTATGCCTTGCGTTGTTTGCATCTAATTGTTTTAAAAACGAAGTCTGTTGAGAAACTAACTTTTCATCAATTGATTGGTCAGTTTTAGCTTTGGGTTTAGAAAACTCACGAATTGCTCTGGTAAATAAGGCGTATGCAAAACAGTACTTATCTTCGTACTCTGATTTTGCAAATGAGTGAGCCCTTCTTATAGCCGCTTTGGCATGACCGCGTTTAGCTTTAATAGCATTTATTTTATCAATACTAAATATTCCGTTCAATCACGAATTAAAAAACGACTTGCGTCAAATTATGTTACTTTATTATAATTGATATTGAATTAAATTACGCCACGAATATGAACAAAATATGAAACTTGTAAGTATATATACAAGCGGTATATGACGAAAACGTATAATATGCAAAATTTCATGAACGTTTTAATGCATCTACCAGTGAAAAAGTTATTCAAATTTCAAACATATTTTACACATACATGTATTACACACATTACAATAATCTAATAAACTTACATACTAGACAAAAATGCTTTAAACAAGTTGGACGAACATTGTGACTATTTCTAACTTACTGGCCCTCTAGCACAAATTATTTTATATGTACTTAATATATACAATGTATACACAAAGGTACACGCAAGTGTACGCATGTAAATACTCATCATTTTTTATATTTTTTTTTATTTACAACTTAGAAGCTACCTTAAAAACTACCCTAATCTATGTAGGTCGACCATAGGTTTCCGCTAATAGATTTCCATCTAATTTGCTGCAAGACAGAGACCGACTGCTCCCCCTTTTGGTGATACATACTGCCCTATGTAACCCAGGTCTAAAGGGTTCGACGAGAGAGTTCCCTCTCTCCCCAGCCACCAAAAACTTCGGTGTTGCATTGCAACATCCCGAACATTTCTTCTTGATAACGCCGTACTGAACCGGAGGAGACCCTCCTCAGCTCGTTGGGCGACGGAACGGTCGTGGTTGAGTCGCTCTGGACCTTGAAATTGTCCACTCTTATCAGGTTCGCCCTGTTGTATTGGAATACAAATTTTTGTATTGGGACTTTGGAGTTCTATAAACGCGAAGGCAAGCTCCAAGACAATCCCCCCGAACAACCGAATCTTTTCATCGGCATCGAGTTGTCTGTTGATAAACACTCTCTATGTAAGAGCAAAAGAACCCCGGGAGCAGCACCTACAAGTTTGTTAAAATATAGATACTGGTCTAGCCAGATCCATAGGTATCTGGCTACAGTTCTTTGCGCCAGTGGTTGCCCGTGTCGTCCAACAATAGAGAACTTTCGCAAATTCTTTTTCGTATCCGCAGAGGCTTTATACAACGGAGTCCTGAACAATATGGTTTCTGACTTCTGAAAGTCGAATTTCAACTTCCAGTCATCGCAATCTCTCATAAATGAATTGAAGTCACCCTGCACGAGGGTAGTGATATCCTCGAACTTTTTGCCTGATCTGTACACGATCAAGTCGTCGGCGAACGTAATTACATGCGGAACAGAACTTATCAGATCGCTCAAGTAAATGTTGAACAGGGTCGGCGAATTAACGGCACTCTGTTGGAGACCATTTTTTATTTCAAATATACCTGTGGAGGTCACGTTGCCATTCTTGTAAGCATGTTACACAGTAGGTACAGCAGTGGTTTGCTAATGCCTAGCCGATTGAGCTTGTAAAAATGGCCTTATAACCATACGGTGTCAAAGGCCTTCTCCAGGTCAATCAAGCAGGCACCCGTACATTGTTTCTGGCTCTTGTTCCATTGGATATCCGACACCAGTGTCCACGCGGCATGAATAGTGTCATGCCCCGCTTTGAAACCGAATTGCTTATCCGGAATTATATTTTTATCCTTAATCCAGTTTATCAGAGCTCTATTAATCACCTTCTCGAATACATTGTTGATGTTCGGAAGGAGACTAATTGACCGGAGGTTGCACGGATTCGAAGAATCTTTTCCTCTCTTGGATATGGTTTGCACAATCGCAGTTTTCCAATGCTCCGGATAATGTGCATTATTCAAAGCACTGTTAAAGAGGATCATGTACATATTAACCACTTCCAGGGGGAGGTTTCTTAACACAATGTTCTAGATTCCACCCACTCTCACTTTTTCTTTATTGATTCGAAGATCGCTTGGAGGTCTGTCTTCGATATGAACGGGGGATGAACCCCTTCGTCGGCGATGACATTATCTGCCATGTTATCATCATTGAACACGACAAAGCCGTTGTTCTCAGATCGGCATTGTTGCAGACCTTCACGAAGAATTGTGTTGTTACGAGGTTGTCCAGGTTGTGGTTCAGGCGAATAGTCTCGTCCACCTTGTACACTTCCTGAAAGACCGCGCCAAGTATCGTCAAGTACAGCGTTATTTGGATCAATACCTGCTGTTGTCAGTATTTGTTCATTGTCCGTCCTTCTGTTGAGCTTAAGACACGGAAAATCGTTTTACTTGTTGCTTCTGAAGAATTTCTTTATCTGCGGGAACATGCTCGGGTTGTTATATCTTACAGCCCGAGTCTTACGTTCCAATACGAATTAACAGAAAGTCGGTAAGTCGTGCAATCAAAGTTTGGGTGTTTTTGATGAGCGATTTCAGTGTCCTAATTTCTCCATCTCGTCTGTCGGTAAAGTGCCCGTACAAGGTTTTTTATCTTGACAGGAGTCTACTTTTTTGTTGGTGGAGTGCGTCAATTGTCGCATTGCGGTAAATGTTTTGGGTGTTTGTACGTATATACCGTGGTATAGTACTATCCATCGTTCGCTTAATTGTCTCGTGAAATTGTATTAGATACATGTCAATCTCTTCGTTTGACAAGTTTCTTTCTTTTCGAGGAGAGTGCTCTCGTCATTTGCCTGGAGAAGCGTGCCCAACTGTAATTGTAGGGATACCTGCTGAAACCTTCGTACTTCACTATTATATACTACATTGTGTTTAATGTTATTTTTAATAAAGATCACCGGAATTGGGCCGGTCTCTTCTAATAACATTGTAATTACTGTGCTCCAATTTGCCTCTCTGAGTTAGCATGGTTTTACTAATCAGCATCAACTCTGGGTTTTGATCGTCCAACAATCTATAGAGCTCGTTTTTTCGTGGGATCACTATCAATGATTTTACATTCACTGCAAGGATCTTAAAAATACTCTCTGCGCATCCATTAGGACTTTTGACGTGCTGGGTTCTGGAGGAGCGGCAGAATTTGGCCGACCTGCTCCTCTAGCCGAGCCATACGCCCTTCAATGGAAGCTTTCCATTCAAGCGCTGGTTCGTGTGGACTTGTCACTGAGACTTGCAGCACTACCTTCGGTAGTTGCTGCTTTTCCGCGTTCCTCTTACCAGACGCAATTTGGTTGAAGGTCCATTGAGGAGTGACGGCTAAGGCTGCCCCGAGTGGACCGTTTTTGCTTTCCGCTCTTGAAACTTAGGGCAACCCCGATAGTTAGCGGTTTGCCCTGCGTTCCCACAGAGTACGCAATTGAGCTAACTTGTGGTGGCCTTGTGGTTTTGACTACACTTAACGCATCGAGGCTGCATTTGGCAGTTCGACGCGGCGTGACCAAACCTTTGGGAGCGAGCACTTTAGGACCTTCTTAATTTTATTGTGGTTGTCTTGCAACAGATTGAATACTTTTCGAAACCTTCATTTTTTTACCTGTGCAGTACTAATGATGTCCACCTTGTAGAGGTTGATCGGTGGCACTTTTTCTTTTTTCGTTTGCTGTGGGTGTTGCTGGTGTACTGCAAGTTGTTACTGCGTCCGTTGTTGCGACGTTGCTTGCTGATGTTGCTGGGCTGTTTTTTTTGCTGCTGCTCCTGTTGTTGTTGAAGATGAGCTGCTGGTTGCTGAAGCAGCTTCTTTTGTTTCGTTGCTGCTTGCTGTTGTTGTTGCTGTGGTTTCTGTCTGCTGACTCAGTTCGGGCAACCGTTGTTGTTGTTGCCCGAGTTGTAGAGCTACTTGTTCTTCCTCCTTGTTTCTCCTTTCAAGAGTTCTTCTCCGTAACTCTCTGATCTCTTGAAGGAGTTTGTCGGTTTCCTCCCTCAGATTAGAGACTTTCGTCTCTTTGGAGCATATTATAGCGTCCACTACTTCCTCTGTATCGGAGGGCATTGATTCAAAGCTGATACTGCTTATTACGAATCGTCCTTCCCTTCCGCCTGACACATATGAGAATGCATCATCTTCTGCATCGACCTCAGCTGCAGTCTCATTTGCTGACATTGACGCTGCATTCCCTTCCTCTTCGGCTTTATTATCTGACGTGTTTGTATTGCGAATTTTCGAACTGTTGGAGGACTGTTTTCTCCTCCTCCTCTTTGTTGTGCCATCAATGGGCGTGACCCTTCTGCCACCGTTTGCTGGCTCTCGCTGTCCATTTCACTGCGAGCGGATTGCCCGTTCGCCTCTATTCGACATACACAGGTTATAAGTGCGATTGTTGGTTTTGGGGAAAAAAAAATAAGCTTCCCCCACTGCTTTTCGAACCCAGCTCCTCTCGATTCACGGTCTTATGCTGTTCTTTTTTCCAATATAATTTTGTTTTTATTGTATTAAATGTAACTTACATGGTAGATAAAAGGACTTAAAACTGGCTTAACTAGTTAACAATTCACAATTGTTCTTAATAAATACTACCCTACTGACCCTTTGCGGGTACTCTAAGCTAATCTAATCTACATTATAAATCTGCCTTACGGCTTAATCTACGTATTTTTTCTTTTTTAGTCTTTAATGACAAACTTAATTTTTTTATTATGTACCAAGAAAACTTATGAAAAACCTTGGCTAAACTTATCTTAACTACTTAACCTACTTTATACCAGCTTACCCTAGCATAAGACTTAAGACTATCTTAATTATGTCCGTAGCAGTACGGACGCGTGCACCAGGGCGTATATGTTATGTATATGCTTAACATATATAATTTATACGCCGTGGTGCACCTTTTTTGGGTTTTTGTTCTACATATTTTTTGTTTTATAATTTGTTTGGATATGTATTCTTTTTTTTCTTAATAACTACCTTAAAACCTATGTAAGCTGGCCACCATGGTCAACAACCGAGTCGTTTAAAAAGGCCAGCGGTGGCGGAGACTGGTTTTGCTGTAACTACCAGTAAAATTGCCGATCTTTGGCAGACTGCCTCCTATCCCGAGCGGGGATCACTCGACTTAACCGAAGAAGATCCTCGTGGGTGCGAGCGACATCCGATTCGTATTGGAGTCGCTTGTCCATTGTTCGGCGTACGAAATGGAAGATTACAGGGCATCCGCCTGTATCCTGTATTAGGCCAATCTGTCTGTCTTCTGGCCAGAAGAGCACGGAAAAGCAGCAACTACCGAAAGTAGTGCCGCAGACTTCAGTGCCACGAGTACACGATCCAACGCCAGATTGGAAATTGTCCATTGAAAGGTGTATGGATCGGTTAGAGGAGCGGGTAGACCGAACTCTGGCGCTCCTGCAGAGCCAACCACGTCAAACGTTTCAATGGCTACGCAGACGGAGTTCACTTACAAGATCCTTGCAGTGAATGCGAATTCATTGATAGGGATCCCCCGAAAATGAGCTCTATAAACTTTTGGACGATCAAATCCCAGAGCTGATGCTGATTAGCGAAACCAAGCTAACTCAGAGAGGCATATTGGAGCCCAGTAATAATAGTGTTATTAGAAGAGACCGGCCCATTTCCAGTGGTGGAGGCGGTGTTGCGATATTCATTAAAAATAACATAAAACACAAAGTTGTGTATAGTAGTAAAGTACGAAGATTTCAGGAGCTGGAGGCCTGCATCGTGTGCATTTCGCTCCGCAGTGGACGGAGGTTGTATGCGGTGTCGGTCTACTCTTCCGGCAACCCTAGTTCCAGAACAACTATATCAGAGCTCGATTCACTCTTTCCATGTCTGAGGCTGGACTCGGAAGATAACTATTTCATTTTGGCCGGGGACTTAAATGCCCGACATGGATATTGGCGGAATATAGCTTCCAACCACAGAGGGGACCAGCTCTATAGCTGGTATTGCTTACACAGTGTCGAGTATAGACTCGATTTGAAAGCAACAGAGATCTCGCCGTTCCCTCGAAGCGGCTCTTATCTGGTGTTGTTAGACGCAAGACTGCAGCTGACAGACATTCGTGTATCTCAGTGACCATTGCGGACTCAGTGCCGAAATCAAGATTCCCAACGACATTGCGGAATTAGGAGAGTTTGTTCAAACGTATATTTTCAATAACAGTAGGGCGCGATGGACACGCTTCTCCAGACATATGACGAGAGCACTCTCTTCGAATGAGCTCCACATACCGTCCAATAGAAACTTCAAACGAAGAGATTGACATGTATCCAATCCAATTGGACGAGACAATAAAACGAACGATGGACAGTACGATACCTAGGTATATACTTACAAGTAACCATAACATGTACCGCAATGCGACAATTGACGCACTCCACCAACAAAAAAGTAGACCCCTGTCAAGATTAAAAACCATGTACAGGCGGTTTACTGACCGACGAGACGAGGAAGTTAGGACACTCATCAAAAACATCCAAACTTTGATTGCACAGAATTACCGACTTTCTGTTAATTCGTATTGGAACGACAAGTTCCGGGCTGTAAGATCCAGTAACCCGAGCATGTTCCCACAGATAAACAAATTCTTTAGAAGCAACAAGCAAAACGATCTTCCGTGTCTTAAGCTCCCTAGAACGACGGACAACGAACAAATACTGAATACTGATAACTTCTTTGCGGTCGAAGATCCGCAAGAAAAAGTGGAAGTACTTGGCGCGGTCTTTCAGGAAGTGTACAAGGTGAACGAGAGCACTCGCCCGAACCACGACCTGGAGAACCGCGTACTGGTTAACAACACGCTTCTTCGTGAAGATCTGCAACAATGGTGATCTGAGAACAACGGCTTTGTTGTGTTCAATGATGATAACATGGCAAATAATGTCATCGGCGACGAAGGGGTTCATCCCCCGTTCATATCGAAGACAGACCTTCAAGCGGTCTTCGAATCAATAAAGAAGAAGTGGGAGTGGGTGGAATCTAGAACATTGTGTTAAGACACCTCCCCCTGGAAGTGGTTAATATGTACACGATCCTCTTTAACAGTGCTTTGAATAATGCACATTATCCGGAGCACTGGAAAACTGCGATTGTGCAAACCATATCCAAGAGAGAAAAGATTCTTCGAATCCGTGCAACCTCCGGTCAATTAGTCTCCTTCTGAACATCAACAAGGTATTCGAGAAGGTTATAAATAGTGCTCTGATCAACTGGACTAAGGACAAAAATATAATTCCAGATAACCAATTCGGATTCAAAGCGGGGTATGACACCATTCATGCCGCTTCGAAACTAGTGTCGGATATCCAATGGAACAAGAGCCAGAAACAATGTACGGGTGCCTGCTTGATTGACCTGGAGAAGGCCTTTGACACCGTATGGTTAGAAGGTCTTTTTTACAATCTCAATCGGCTGGGCATTAGCAAACCACTGCTGTACCTACTGTGTAACATGCTTACCGGTAGACGGTTCGTAGTCAAGAATGGCAACGTGACCTCCACAGGTATTTTTGATGTCAAAAATGGTCTCCAACAGGGTGCCGTTAATTCGCCGATCCTGTTCAACATTTACTTGAGCGATCTGATAAGTTCTCTTCCTCACGTAATTGCGTACGCCGACGACTTGATCGTGTACAGATCAGGCAGAAAGATCGAGGATATCACTACTCTAGTGCAGGGTGACTTCGATTCATTCATGAGAGATATCGATGACTGGACGTTGAAAATCAACTTTCAGAAGTCGGAAACCTTATTGTTCGGGACGCCGTTGTATAAGGCAGCGGCGTATACGAAAAAGAATTGGCGAAAGTTCTCAATTGTTGGACGACACGGGCAACCACTGGTGCAAAGGACTGTAGTCAGATACCTGGGGATCTGGCTAGACCAGTATCTATATTTTAACAAACATGTAGGTGCTGCTCTGACCAGGGCCCGAGGCGCTTTTGCTCTTACAAAGAGACTGTTTTACAACAGCCAACTCGATGCGAGGGTGAGGGTTATCTGCTACATGGCCCTCATCCGGCCAATGATCACCTATGGCTGTCCCGTGTGGTTCAACGTGAGTGCAAGCTTGATGGAAAAGATTCGGTTGTTTGAGAGGGCTTGTCTTAGGGCTTGCCTTCGCCTTTATCGAACTCCAGAGTCCCAGCACAGAAAATTCTACTCCAATGAGATCTTATACAATACGAGTGGACAATTTCCTAGTGAAGTTGATTCGAGGTCATACTGTTAGAGCGATGAACTCGGTCAATAACTTGATCTCAGGGGCTTACTACCCCAATTCACAATACCACGAAAGGGTACGCCACAACGGATTCGCCCCCCCAGAAGCCTTTCTGCACCTAGACAAAAATGGGCTGATACAAAATATAAATGCGGTGTCGCTCATCTACCACATCGCCAGATCAACTGTGGATGGGCGACTCAACCACGACCGATCCGTCGCACAACGAGCTGAGGAGGGTCTCCTCCGGTTCAGCACGTCGGTTTCCAGAAGGGATGTACGGGATGTTGCTATGCAACATCGAAAGTTTTGGTGGCTGGTAAGAGAGGGAACTCCCTCGTCGAACCCTGTAGACCCGGGGTAAATAGGGTAGTCCGTATCCCCGAATGAGGGAGTAGTCGGTCTCTGTCTTGCAGTGGATTAGATGTATGTTGTCTATTTGAATGTCTATCCGCAGCATCCTATGGTTGACTTACACACATTAGGGTAGTTTTAGTGTTATCGTAGTTGTAAGTTGTAAATAGGAAAAAAAAAATAGTTTGGTATACACATGTGTACACCTGTTTGTACCTCTGTGTATACCCATGTATATATATTAAGTACATATATATATATGTGTGTATATAATCATACATACATGTATATATGCATGTAAGTTTAGCATAAGTTAGCCTAAGTTATTTTAAGGTAGTATGTAAGTTAGCATATTAGTTTTAAGAAAACAGTTCTGTAATTAAGTTTTTTTTGCAATTTTCTTAATTTAAAATTTTTTATTCAATATCCATGTTTCGTTTAAATATATGCGTTGTTAGTTTAGGTCGAAAGACATAGCATAAGTTTAAGTTTAGCTTATAGCGCCCGCCGAGGGCCAGCAAGTTAAATCTAGCATTGTTCGTTAAACTAGTTTTAAGCATTTTTGTCTAGTATTTAAGTATCTTATGAAGTAAAGAATAAAAATGAATAAAAAAAAACGAATGACTAGACATGAAATGAAAGCATAATGCTTTTGCTTTAACAAAGCTGAGACGGGCGTTGACCTCTAATCCGATAAATGATTTGCAATAAGGAAGAATATGATTTTCTTTGCACTTTGGGCACCCTACTTTGGTTTCCACTATGTGTGAACGAACACTATCTTGAAAATTATTGGGAAGTTTGGTGGTTAGGTTAGAAGCGCGAGTTAGAGTAAAGCCGGATTCCAGACAGCTACACTTGTTTCTTAGAAATTCGATTAATTGGTACAGTTACAATCCGATTTAACCTCTTCCGCCCAATATAAGCCATGGATCTCTCGGATTGGAGTCCAGGACCTTTAATTCGCGTATAGTCTCGTCTGACCCATCTGTTAGCTTTCGTAGAGGTTGGAAGTTGGGTGAACCACACGATGGTAATGAAAGAAAAAATTGTACGAATGACTGAATGATTAGGTCTTTTTGTATTGTTTTCGGAACATGCAATGTGTTTTATTAGATTTTGCAGAATCTCCACTGAATGTTCACTATTGTGAACTAAATGAACCGATTTAGTATGCCTTGCGTTGTTTGCATCTAATTGTTTTAAAAACGAAGTCTGTTGAGAAACTAACTTTTCATCAATTGATTGGTCAGTTTTAGCTTTGGGTTTAGAAAACTCACGAATTGCTCTGGTAAATAAGGCGTATGCAAAACAGTACTTATCTTCGTACTCTGATTTTGCAAATGAGTGAGCCCTTCTTATAGCCGCTTTGGCATGACCGCGTTTAGCTTTAATAGCATTTATTTTATCAATACTAAATATTCCGTTCAATCACGAATTGAAAAACGACTTGCGTCAAATTATGTTACTTTATTATAATTGATATTGAATTAAATTACGCCACGAATATGAACAAAATATGAAACTTGTAAGTATATATACAAGCGGTATATGACGAAAACGTATAATATGCAAAATTTCATGAACGTTTTAATGCATCTACCAGTGAAAAAGTTATTCAAATTTCAAACATATTTTACACATACATGTATTACACACATTACAATAATCTAATAAACTTACATACTAGACAAAAATGCTTTAAACAAGTTGGACGAACATTGTGACTATTTCTAACTTACTGGCCCTCTTGCACAAATTATTTTATATGTACTTAATATATACAATGTATACACAAAGGTACACGCAAGTGTACGCATGTGAATACTCATCATTTTTTATATTTTTTTTTATTTACAACTTAGAAGCTACCTTAAAAACTACCCTAATCTATGTAGGTCGACCATAGGTTTCCGCTAATAGATTTCCATCTAATTTGCTGCAAGACAGAGACCGACTGCTCCCCCTTTTGGTGATACGTACTGCCCTATCTAACCCAGGTCTAAAGGGTTCGACGAGAGAGTTCCCTCTCTCCCCAGCCACCAAAAACTTCGGTGTTGCATTGCAACATCCCGAACATTTCTTCTTGATAACGCCGTACTGAACCGGAGGAGACCCTCCTCAGCTCGTTGGGCGACGGAACGGTCGTGGTTGAGTCGCTCTGGACCTCGAAATTGTCCACTCTTATCAGGTTCGCCCTGTTGTATTGGAATACAAATTTTTGTATTGGGACTTTGGAGTTCTATAAACGCGAAGGCAAGCTCCAAGACAATCCCCCCGAACAACCGAATCTTTTCATCGGCATCGAGTTGGCTGTTGATAAACACTCTCTATGTAAGAGCAAAAGAACCCCGGGCCCTGGCCAGAGCAGCACCTACAAGTTTGTTAAAATATAGATACTGGTCTAGCCAGATCCATAGGTATCTGGCTACAGTTCTTTGCGCCAGTGGTTGCCCGTGTCGTCCAACAATAGAGAACTTTCGCAAATTCTTTTTCGTATATGGTTTCTGACTTCTGAAATTTGAATTTCAACTTCCAGTCATCGCAATCTCTCATAAATGAATTGAAGTCACCCTGCACGAGGGTAGTGATATCCTCGATCTTTTTGCCTGATCTGTACACGATCAAGTCGTCGGCGAACGTAATTACATGCGGAACAGAACTTATCAGATCGCTCAAGTAAATGTTGAACAGGATCGGCGAATTAACGGCACTCTGTTGGAGACCATTTTTTATTTCAAATATACCTGTGGAGGTCACGTTGCCATTCTTGTAAGCATGTTACACAGTAGGTACAGCAGTGGTTTGCTAATGCCCAGCCGATTGAGCTTGTAAAAATGGCCTTCTAACCATACGGTGTCAAAGGCCTTCTCCAGGTCAATCAAGCAGGCACCCGTACATTGTTTCTGGCTCTTGTTCCATTGGATATCCGACACCAGTTTCCACGCGGCATGAATAGTGTCATGCCCCGCTTTGAAACCGAATTGCTTATCCGGAATTATATTTTTATCCTTAATCCAGTTTATCAGAGCTCTATTAATCAGGGTGGTATGGGCTTATGTACACAGGGTAAAGTTGCTGACTGCATCCAACCTGGTAGGATGCCAGCGCGATCCCTGCTTGTTTCATAAGTCAAGTTGACGTACAGCCTCCTCGCGGCGCCCCTGGATAGCCATCATAACAGCCGTTGTGTGGTGAACTAATATACGCAGCGAACCCTCTGCCCGAGGGTTAAATTAATGGGCCTGTCCTCCCAGTTTGGAGGTTGTGCGTGAGGTTAACTTCCTCACCACGTAAAAAAAAATACGAGTTCAGATACAACAACCTGCCTCGGATACGGACGAATCTACTGTTGACGACCCTTGCAAACGGAAAAAGGACAATGACTTTCGGTTCTGCACGTGGAATGTGAGGTCCCTTAACAGACCACGTGCAGCCGATGAACTAGCGGAGGCCCTAGACTGCTATAAAGCAGACATATCCAGGAAGTGCGGTGGAACGGGCCGGGCAAAAAGAGGATGAGAAACTGCGACCTCTACTACGGCGACTGCTACAGAGAAGGAGGGCAGCGCTTATTTGGATGTGGTTTTGTTGTTCGAGGCAGACTTAGGCAAAAAGTCTTAAGCTTTAAGTATGTAAGCGAGCGCCTCATAACAATCCGCATCAAGGCTAAGCTCGGGAACATCAGCCTGATTTGCGCCCACGCCCCGACAGAGGAGAAGGATGACAATAGCAAGGACGATTTCTATGATCTCCTAGAAAGAACATACGATCAATGCCCCAGCTATGATACCAAGATCGTTCTAGGAGATCTCAACGCACAGCTGGGCAAGGAAGAAATCTTTGCTAAAGTTATCGGAAAACACAGCCTGCACGACAACACATCCGGAAACGAACTAAGGCTGGTGGATTTCGCCTCGGGGCGTAACCTCTCTGTAATGAGCACACGGTTCCCACACCTCAACATCCATAAAGGGACCTGGCGGTCACCTGATCAATCAACAGACACTCCTCCAATATTCTTGATGTCCGAACTTTCCGAGGAGCCAATATTGACTCGGATCATTTCCTTGTTGTAGCCAAGGTAAGAATGAGGATATCGAGAGAAATACGGAGTCGAGACAGGACACCTCGTTTTGACGTTGGAAAGCTACAATCGCAATCGATCGTTAGGAACTTTGCCGACCGAGTCTCCCTGAAACTCTCCGAAAGTTCGACCCTGCCTACAACCACAATAGACCAGGAATGAAAACGTTGTCAAGAAGCCATCAAAGAAGCTGCCACTGATGTGCTGGGTTTTACGACACCACCAAAGAAGAACCCATGGTTTGACAACGAGTGCAGGCAGGCACATGCAGCCAAACAGGAGGCCTACAAGGCAACTCTGCATCGAACAACGAGAGCTGTTCGTGAGCTCTACGAGCAGAAGAGAAGGGAAGAGAACCGGCTTCTCAGAAGGAAAAAGAAAGAGCACGAGAAGCGCGTGTTCGAACAGATGGAGAGATGTTACGGCAGGAAGGAGGTCCGAAAGTTTTACCAAAAGGTAAAACAGTTATCCGGAGGGTATAGACCCCGGACAGAAGCCTGCAGGGATGAAAATGGACAACTAGTAGTAAAGTCGCAGTCGATGCTGAGAATTTGGAAAAATCACTTCTGCAGACTGTTAAACGGCGATGACGACACAAGTTCCGCTGTCAGGCAGAATGTTCCACTTAATTTGGACGAGGATCACCAAGAATTCCGTCCCCCCGACTTAGGCGAGGTCAAGATAGTGATATCTAAACTAAAGTCGAACAAAGCTGCTGGAGCGGACGGACTGTCAGCGGAACTGTTTAAAGCAGCTGGAGATGATCTGGTTGGGCGCATGCACCAGCTCATCTGTAAGATATGGTCGGAGGAAAGCATGCCCGATGAGTGGAATCTCAGCGTCGTTTGTCCGGTCCACAAGAAAGGAGACCCTTTTGACTGCGCCAACTATCGAGGGATCAGTCTCCTTAACATATCGTACAAGATCCTCTCTGCCGTCTTGTGTGAACGCCTGAAACCATTCGTCAATAACCTGATAGGTCCTTATCAGTGCGGTTTCAGGCCGGGAAAGTCCACCATAGACCAAATTTTCACACTGCGGCAGATCCTGGAAAAAACCCACGAGATGCAGATCGACACCCACCACCTATTCGTCGATTTTAAGGCCGCATATTACAGCGTACATAGAGACGAGCTATACAATGCCATGTCTAGTTTTGACATTCCAGCCAAACTCGTAAGATTGTGCAGGATGACGATGGCATGATCTTCCAAAAGTCCGTTCAACTGCTTGCATACGCGGACGACATTGACGTGATTGGACGAACACAGCGAGCTGTCAATGAGGCTTTTGCTAGCATTGAAGCGGAAGCGGCTAAAATGGGTTTGGCAGTTAATCAGGGCAAAACAAAGTACATGCTGTCATCACGAAAGGACGCACAACATCGACGCCTCGGACAGAGCGTCATAATGGGCAGCAGAAACTTTGAGGTAGTCAAGGACTTCGTCTACCTTGGCTCTGCAGTAAACAGGGACAATAACACCAGTACCGAGATCAAGCGCAGAATTACTCTTGCCAATCGCTGTTTCTTTGGGCTCAAGAGGCAATTGAGTAACAGAGCCATCTCTCGAAACACCAAGTTGACATTATATAACACCCTAATCATCCCCGTCCTGCTCTATGGCGCAGAGACATGGACGCTATTGAAAGCGGATGAAGAAGCTCTTGGTCTTTTTGAGAGAAAAGTTCTGCGTGCGATCTTTGGTCCTGTTTGTATTGATGGCGTCTGGAGAAGGAGATTCAACCACGAACTGTACGGGCTGTATAGCGGCATGCACCTAGTTAAGCGTCTTCGGATCCAACGCTTAAGATGGCTAGGTCACGTAGAGCGGATTGACACCACAGCTCCGGCCCGAAGAGTCTTCGATTCCGAGCCTTTGGGACAACGCATAAGAGGTCGTCCTAGAACAAGATGGCGCACACAAGTGGAGAAGGACCTCAACCAACTTGGTGTGTACAACTGGAGGCAGCTGGCGAAAGATCGTGCTGGCTGGAGAGGCTTGTTGGTTGAGGCCCAGGTCCACCCCGGACTGTAGCGCCAAACAAAGAAGAAGAAGAATTAATCACCTTCTCGAATACCTTGTTGATGTTCGGAAGGAGACTAATTGACCGGAGGTTGCACGGATTCGAAGAATCTTTTCTTCTCTTGGATATGGTTTGCACAATCGAAGTTTTCCAATGCTCCGGATAAAGTGCATTATTCAAAGCACTGTTAAAGAGGATCTTTTACATATTAACCACTTCCAGGGGGAGGTTTCTTAACACAATGTTCTAGATTCCACCCACTCTCACTTTTTCTTTATTGATTCGAAGATCGCTTGGAGGTCTGTCTTCGATATGAACGGGGGATGAACCCCTTCGTCGGCGATGACATTATCTGCCATGTTATCATCATTGAACACGACAAAGCCGTTGTTCTCAGATCGGCGAAGAATTGTGTTGTTACGAGGTTGTCCAGGTTGTGGTTCAGGCGAATAGTCTCGTCCACCTTGTACACTTCCTGAAAGACCGCGCCAAGTATCGTCAAGTACAGCGTTATTTGGATCAATACCTGCTGTTGTCAGTATTTGTTCATTGTCCGTCCTTCTGTTGAGCTTAAGACACGGAAAATCGTTTTACTTGTTGCTTCTGAAGAATTTCTTTATCTGCGGGAACATGCTCGGGTTGTTGGATCTTACAGCCCGAGTCTTACGTTCCAATACGAATTAACAGAAAGTCGGTAAGTCGTGCAATCAAAGTTTGGATGTTTTTGATGAGCGATTTCAGTGTCCTAATTTCTCCATCTCGTCTGTCGGTAAAGTGCCTGTACAAGGTTTTTTATCTTGACAGGAGTCTACTTTTTTGTTGGTGGAGTGCGTCGATTGTCGCATATACCGTGGTATAGTACTATCCATCGTTCGCTTAATTGTCTCCGGTATTTGGAGCTCATTCGAGGAGAGTGCTCTCGTAATTTGCCTGGAGAAGCGTGCCCAACTGTAATTGTAGGCATACCTGCTGAAACCTTCGTACTTCACTACTATACACTACATTGTGTTTTATGTTATTTTTAATAAAGATCACTGGAATTGGGCCGGTCTCTTCTAATAACATTGTAATTACTGTGCTCCAATTTGCCTCTCTGAGTTAGCTTGGTTTTGTTAATCAGCATCAGCTCTGGGCTTTGATCGTCCAACAATCTATAGAGCTCGTTTTTTCGTGGGATCACTATCAATGATTTTACATTCACTGCAAGGATCTTAAAAATTCTCTCTGTCTGCGCATCCATTAGGCCAGCATCAGCTCTGGGTTTTGATCGTCCAACAATCTATAGAGCTCGTTTTTTCGTGGGATCACTATCAATGATTTTACATTCACTGCAAGGATCTTAAAAATTCTCTCTGTCTGCGCATCCATTAGGACTTTTGACGTGCTGGGTTCTGGAGGAGCGGCAGAATTTGGCCGACCTGATCCTCTAGCCGAGCCATACGCCCTTCAATGGAAGCTTTCCATTCAAGCGCTGGTTCGTGTGGACTTGTCACTGAGACTTGCAGCACTACCTTCGGTAGTTGCTGCTTTTCCGCGTTCCTCTTACCAGACGCAATTTGGTTGAAGGTCCATTGAGGAGTGACGGCTAAGGCTGCCCCGAGTGGACCGTTTTTGCTTTCCGCTCTTGAAACTTAGGGCAACCCCGATAGTTAGCGGTTTGCCCTGCGTTCCCACAGAGTACGCAATTGAGCTAACTTGTGGTGGCCTTGTGGTTTTGACTACACTTAACGCATCGAGGCTGCATTTGGCATTTCGACGCGGCGTGACCAAACCTTTGGGAGCGAGCACTTTAGGACCTTCTTAATTTTATTGTGGTTGTCTTGCAACAGATTGAATACTTTTCGAAACCTTTATTTTTTTACCTGTGCAGTGCTAATGATGTCCACCTTGTAGAGGTTGATCAGTGGCACTTTTTCTTTTTTCGTTTGCTGTGGGTGTTTCTGGTGTACTGCAAGTTGTTACTGCGTCCGTTGTTGCGACGTTGCTTGCTGATGTTGCTGGGCTGTTTTTTTTTTGCTGCTGCTCCTGTTGTTGTTGAAGATGAGCTGCTGGTTGCTGAAGCAGCTTCTTTTGTTTCGTTGCTGCTTGCTGTTGTTGTTGCTGTGGTTTCTGTCTGCTGACTCAGTTCGGGCAACCGTTGTTGTTGTTGCCCGAGTTGTAGAGCTACTTGTTCTTCCTCCTTGTTTCTCTTTTCAAGAGTTCTTCTCCGTAACTCTCTGATCTCTTGACGGAGTTTGTCGGTTTCCTCCCTCAGATTAAAGACTTTCGTCTCTTTGGAGCATATTATAGCGTCCACTACTTCCTCTGTATCGGAGGGCATTGATTCAAAGCTGATACTGCTTATTACACATATGAGAATGCATCATCTTCTGCATCGACCTCAGCTGCAGTCTCATTTGCTGACATTAACGCTGCATTCCCTTCCTTTTCGGCTTTATTATCTGACGTGTTTGTATTGCGAATTTTCGAACTGTTGGAGGACTGTTTTCTCCTCCTCCTCTTTGTTGTGCCATCAATGGGCGTGACCCTTCTGCCACCGTTTGCTGGCTCTCGCTGTCCATTTCACTGCGAGCGGATTGCCCGTTCGCCTCTATTCGACATACACAGGTTATAAGTGCGATTGTTGGTTTTGGGGAAAAAAAAAGTAAGCTTCCCCCACTGCTTTTCGAACCCAGCTCCTCTCGATTCACGGTCTTATGCTGTTCTTTTTTCCAATATAATTTTGTTTTTATTGTATTAAATGTAACTTACATGGTAGATAAAAGGACTTAAAACTGGCTTAACTAGTTAACAATTCACAATTGTTCTTAATAAATACTACCCTACTGACCCTTTGCGGGTACTCTAAGCTAATCTAATCTACATTATAAATCTGCCTTACGGCTTAATCTACGTATTTTTTTTTTTTTAGTCTTTAATGACAAACTTAATTTTTTTATTATGTACCAAGAAAACTTATGAAAAACCTTGGCTAAACTTATCTTAACTACTTAACCTACTTTATACCAGCTTACCCTAGCATAAGACTTAAGACTATCTTAATTATGTCCGTAGCAGTACGGACGCGTGCACCAGGGCGTATATGTTATGTATATGCTTAACATATATAATTTATACGCCGTGGTGCACCTTTTTTGGGTTTTTGTTTTACATATTTTTTGTTTTATAATTTGTTTGGATATGTATTCTTTTTTTTTCTTAATAACTACCTTAAAACCTATGTAAGCTGGCCACCATGGTCAACAACCGAGTCGTTTAAAAAGGCCAGCGGTGGCGGAGACTGGTTTTGCTGTAACTACCAGTAAAATTGCCGATCTTTGGCAGACTGCCTCCTATCCCGAGCGGGGATCACTCGACTTAACCGAAGAAGATCCTCGTGGGTGCGAGCGACATCCGATTCGTATTGGAGTCGCTTGTCCATTGTTCGGCGTACGAAATGGAAGATTACAGGGCATCCGTCTGTATCCTGTATTAGGCCAATCGTGTCCAAAAAGAGGAGTGCTTCGGGAAGAATAAAGCCGTTAAGTCGCACCCGTTTATGGTACATAATATTGGGGTAGTAAGCCCCGAAGATCAGACTGTTGGAAGAAGTCATCGCTCGTGCAGCTTAATAATAAAATTATGTATCCTGTTCAAGTTTGCCTCGTTGTACAGGACCTCGTTAGAATAGTACTTCTTGTACTCAGACTCGGGTGTATGATACAACCAGAGACATGTCCAAAGACACTGTCTCTCGAACAGCCTCATCTTTTCCATCTGGGAAGGACTCACGTTGAACCACAATGGACAACCGTACACCATAATTATCCTAATGAGAGCCATATAGCAGATAACGTTAACCCTGGTATCAAGTTGGCTGCTGAAAAACAACTTCATTGTCGCAGGAAAGGCCCGTCGAATATACCGCGACGTCATGTACAACGGGGTCCTGAAAAGAGTAGTTCCACACTTAAGGAAGTTGATAACCAACTTCCAGTCGCCGCAAAATCGCTGAATTTTTTCGGAGTCACGCTGCAACAAGATATTTATTACCTCGATCTTCGGACTTGATCTGTACGCTACTAGGTCGTACAGATCGACCTATAAGTTCTGCAGTGAATATTGAAAACAAGATCGGCGAACCAATCGCCCCCTGTTGTAGATCATTTTTAATGTCAAAGACCGTGTTGGAACTTACGCCGCCACTTTTCATGACAAACTTTCTACCTGTTATCATGTTATTGATCATGTACAGCAGTTTGAAGGAGATGCCCTCCAACCAAATGGTGTCGAACGCCTTCTTCAGATCAATCAGACAGGCACCCTTCACTGGTTTTTGTTTTTGTTCCACTGAATGTCGGAAACCAGCTTTGATGCGGCATGTATCATGGTATCATGGCCCGCCCTGAAACCGGACCGGTATGATTTTATTTTCATCAACCCATTGCTTCAGAACTCGAATGACTATCTTCAAAAACCTTGCTTAGGAAGAACACTGATCGACAGGAGTTTTGTGTTTTGGAATGGACTTGTCTTTGTCCCGTTTAGGGATCGGTTGCACCACAGCTGTTTTCCAGTGCGAAGGGTAATATGCATTACTCAGCGCATTGTTGAGCAACGTTGTGTAAATTTGGACTGCTGCGAGGGGAAGCCGGCGAAGCACAATATTCGGTATTCCATCGATTTCCGCTGATTTTTCTTCTGCATCGAGTTAGAGATACTCTTGCGAAATATAGATGTGGTTTCCATCATTGGCGACGGCATTATGTGCCAAATTATAGTCACTGAATCTAATGAATCCTGGATTCTCGGATCGCCATGGACTTATCTCGTTGCGGAGATAAAAGTGGTTTAGCAGGGCCCTGTTTTCCAGGTCGTGATTCGGCCTACTAACCAAGTTGACCGTATACATTCGCTGAAAGACAGAACCAATAGCTTTCACCTTCTCCTGGGGATCCTCACGCAGAAGTCATTGTCTAGCACTGCCCCAACTGGATCGATGCCAACTGAAGACAGTAATTGTTCGTTATTTGTCGTTCGGGAAAGTCGAACGGCCTGAATGTCGTTTTGATCTTTCCTCCGGAATATTTATATAATTATATATATTTTAAATGTAGTAGTTCTGTGGCTAAAGTCCTGGAGAAGCGTGGCCAGCAGGCCTTATTGTAATTATAAGGGTGCCTCTGGACATACTCCTCCAGTTCTTCCACCTCGTTCGGGAGCTGAATAGCAGCGAAGAGCCCGCAGTCACTCTCGTACTCAACCGCAGTTAAACAGTTCCGTGTGCGTCTTTCCACGCCTAGTATAGTCAGTCGTCTGTCTATCAGCAACGGATCCAGATAGGAACCGCTGCTGGGATGCGTGCACTTGTCTCCGTCGGTGCATTACGCGTAAAAAACCTAAATCCCGCGACCCCGCCACCAAAAACAAAGTCGCGAGTTCCCTCAAAAGAAAAAACCCAAAGCAAAGTGAAGTGTAGTGAAGTGTTTCGGTGTCGAGTGCGATCGGTCCGCTCTCTCTCTCGTCCCTCTCCTTCCAAAGCCAGTGCTGCGCATTCTCGGGCGCAGCTCCCGTTTGATTTTATCAGGCGGGTTGAGGGATGACAAGGTGTGATTTGTTGGTGTACCAACTCCAATCGATGTACGGGCATAACACCTACATCGATTGTTGTTGGGAAGCTAATCTGAAAATTACACTTCTCATCTCTGCTTTACCACTCGCAGTCGGAGTTGGTTTGCTCTGGTATCTCCGTTTGGTATTTTATAGGAAGTTTTAGGGTTGACGTGGGAAATGTGAGTGGGCTTAGAGTGAATCTCTTCGCTGTGTATGTGCACCTATTCCGCTATGAACCAGCTGTCTTGGCGCTAAATGAAACAAAGGTAGGGGAGAATACCAATTTATCGGACTTACTAACCTCATAGGGTTAGTAGGTTAGTATTAAGAACAATTGTGAATTGTTAAGTTAGTAAAGCTAGTTTTGAGTTCTTTTGTCTAGTAAGTAAGTAGTATACACTTCAATAAAAACAAAATTACATTGAAAAAAAAAACAAAACAAAAGGGTCAGTGCTCTTGACGCTAGAGACCCCGTTTCAGTCCCACGAGCGGTCCGCGCTCTCAGAAGCGGGCAATGACCAGCAAAAACAGGTGGTGGAGTGAGGCCGCATCGAGTACGTCAGCAGTTGAGTCTGGTGAAGAAGGGGAAGAGGCGGTACAATACGTCTCTGATGGAGGGGAAGAGCTCCTTGCTGTCAGCAGCTACAGTTTTTTAGAAACTGAGGAAGATTTGGAGCGAATAGTTCAATTCAAAAAAAATGAAATTGAAGATATGAGAGGGAGAAAATGCAACAGCTGCTCCATGAAGTAAGAGAGTTGAGATCTCGGACTCTCGCAAGGCGAAAGAGAGAGAAGGAGACAATGCAACAACAGCAGCCGGCGATCAAAAGCCAAAAGGCAGGGCAAAAAAATAACAACTTAAAACTAGCTTAACTAACTTAACAGATGTTCTTACTACTAACATACTGACCCTATGCGGGTACTCTAAGTTAATCTAATGTATATAAATGTAGCTTTCAGCGTAGACTACGTTCTTTTTTAATTTTTAATGAACAACTTTTTCATTTACAAAGACAACTGTTGTAAAAACTTGGCGAAACTGAACTACTTACAAACTTAACTTGCTCGTACCTTATACTAACTTAATTTACCATAAAACTTAGGCCTATATCAACTAAATCGGTAACAGTACGGACGCGTGCACCTGGGCATGTTATGTATAGCCTAACATATATAATTCATTTTATTTTTTTTTTCTCTTACGTGCTACCTTAAAACCTATGTAAGTTGGCCACCATAGTGAACTATCTGGTCACATTGAAAAGCCAGCGGTGGCGGTTTTGGTGTCTTATGCTGTTCTTTTTTCCAATATAATTTTGTTTTTATTGTATTAAATGTAACTTACATGGTAGATAAAAGGACTTAAAACTGGCTTAACTAGTTAACAATTCACAATTGTTCTTAATAAATACTACCCTACTGACCCTTTGCGGGTACTCTAAGCTAATCTAATCTACATTATAAATCAACCTTACGGCTTAATCTACGCATTTTTTTTTTTTTTAGTCTTTAATGACAAACTTAATTTTTTTATTATGTACCAAGAAAACTTATGAAAAACCTTGGCTAAACTTATCTTAACTACTTAACCTACTTTATACCAGCTTACCCTAGCATAAGACTTAAGACTATCTTAATTATGTCCGTAGCAGTACGGACGCGTGCACCAGGGCGTATATGTTATGTATATGCTTAACATATATAATTTATACGCCGTGGTGCGCCTTTTTTGGATTTTTGTTTTACATATTTTTTTGTTTTATAATTTTTTTGGATATGAATTCTTTTTTTTTCTTAATAACTACCTTAAAACCTATGTAAGCTGGCCACCATGGTCAACAACCGAGTCGTTTAAAAAGGCCAGCGGTGGCGGAGACTGGTTTTGCTGTAACTACCAGTAAAATTGCCGATCTTTGGCAGACTGCCTCCTATCCCGAGCGGGGATCACTCGACTTAACCGAAGAAGATCCTCGTGGGTGCGAGCGACATCCGATTCGTATTGGAGTCGCTTGTCCATTGTTCGGCGTACGAAATGGAAGATTACAGGGCATCCGTCTGTATCCTGTATTAGGCCAATCGTGTCCAAAAAGAGGAGTGCTTCGGGAAGAATAAAGCCGTTAAGTCGCACCCGTTTATGGTACATAATATTGGGGTAGTAAGCCCCGAAGATCAGACTGTTGGAAGAAGTCATCGCTCGTGCAGCTTAATAATAAAATTATGTATCCTGTTCAAGTTTGCCTCGTTGTACAGGACCTCGTTAGAATAGTACTTCTTGTACTCAGACTCGGGTGTATGATACAACCAGAGACATGTCCAAAGACACTGTCTCTCGAACAGCCTCATCTTTTCCATCTGGGAAGGACTCACGTTGAACCACAATGGACAACCGTACACCATAATTATCCTAATGAGAGCCATATAGCAGATAACCTTAACCCTGGTATCAAGTTGGCTGCTGAAAAACAACTTCATTGTCGCAGGAAAGGCCCGTCGAATATACCGCGACGTCATGTACAACGGGGTCCTGAAAAGAGTAGTTCCACACTTAAGGAAGTTGATAACCAACTTCCAGTCGCCGCAAAATCGCTGAATTTTTTCGGAGTCACGCTGCAACAAGATATTTATTACCTCGATCTTCGGACTTGATCTGTACGCTACTAGGTCGTAGAGATCGACCTATAAGTTCTGCAGTGAATATTGAAAACAAGATCGGCGAACCAATCGCCCCCTGTTGTAGATCATTTTTAATGTCAAAGACCGTGTTGGAACTTACGCCGCCACTTTTCATGACAAACTTTCTACCTGTTATCATGTTATTGATCATGTACAGCAGTTTGAAGGAGATGCCCTCCAACCAAACGGTGTCGAACGCCTTCTTCAGATCAATCAGACAGGCACCCGTGCACTGGTTTTTGTTTTTGTTCCACTGAATGTCGGAAACCAGCTTTGATGCGGCATGTATCATGGTATCATGGCCCGCCCTGAAACCGGACCGGTATGATTTTATTTTCATCAACCCATTGCTTCAGAACTCGAATGACTATCTTCAAAAACCTTGCTTAGGAAGAAGACTGATCGACAGGAGTTTTGTGTTTTGGAATGGACTTGTCTTTGTCCCGTTTAGGGATCGGTTGCACCACAGCTGTTTTCCAGTGCGAAGGGTAATATGCATTACTCAGCGCATTGTTGAGCAACGTTGTGTAAATTTGGACTGCTGCGAGGGGAAGCCGGCGAAGCACAATATTCGGTATTCCATCGATTTCCGCTGATTTTTCTTCTGCATCGAGTTAGAGATACTCTTGCGAAATATAGATGTGGTTTCCATCATTGGCGACGGCATTATGTGCCAAATTATAGTAGAGATAAAAGTGGTTTAGCAGGGCCCTGTTTTCCAGGTCGTGATTCGGCCTACTAACCAAGTTGACCGTATACATTCGCTGAAAGACAGAACCAATAGCTTTCACCTTCTCCTGGGGATCCTCACGCAGAAGTCATTGTCTAGCACTGCCCCAACTGGATCGATGCCAACTGAAGACAGTAATTGTTCGTTATTTGTCGTTCGGGAAAGTCGAACGGCCTGAATGTCGTTTTGATCTTTCCTCCGGAATATTTATATAATTATATATATTTTAAATGTAGTAGTTCTGTGGCTAAAGTCCTGGAGAAGCGTGGCCAGCAGGCCTTATTGTAATTATAAGGGTGCCTCTGGACATACTCCTCCAGTTCTTCCACCTCGTTCGGGAGCTGAATAGCAGCGAAGAGCCCGCAGTCACTCTCGTACTCAACCGCAGTTAAACAGTTCCGTGTGCGTCTTTCCACGCCTAGTATAGTCAGTCGTCTGTCTATCAGCAACGGATCCAGATAGGAACCGCTGCTGGGATGCGTGCACTTGTCTCCGTCGGTGCATTACGCGTAAAAAACCTAAATCCCGCGACCCCGCCACCAAAAACAAAGTCGCGAGTTCCCTCAAAAGAAAAAACCCAAAGCAAAGTGAAGTGTAGTGAAGTGTTTCGGTGTCGAGTGCGATCGGTCCGCTCTCTCTCTCGTCCCTCTCCTTCCAAAGCCAGTGCTGCGCATTCTCGGGCGCAGCTCCCGTTTGATTTTATCAGGCGGGTTGAGGGATGACAAGGTGTGATTTGTTGGTGTACCAACTCCAATCGATGTACGGGCATAACACCTACATCGATTGTTGTTGGGAAGCTAATCTGAAAATTACACTTCTCATCTCTGCTTTACCACTCGCAGTCGGAGTTGGTTTGCTCTGGTATCTCCGTTTGGTATTTTATAGGAAGTTTTAGGGTTGACGTGGGAAATGTGAGTGGGCTTAGAGTGAATCTCTTCGCTGTGTATGTGCACCTATTCCGCTATGAACCAGCTGTCTTGGCGCTAAATGAAACAAAGGTAGGGGAGAATACCAATTTATCGGACTTACTAACCTCATAGGGTTAGTAGGTTAGTATTAAGAACAATTGTGAATTGTTAAGTTAGTAAAGCTAGTTTTGAGTTCTTTTGTCTAGTAAGTAAGTAGTATACACTTCAATAAAAACAAAATTACATTGAAAAAAAAAAACAAAACAAAAGGGTCAGTGCTCTTGACGCTAGAGACCCCGTTTCAGTCCCACGAACGGTCCGCGCTCTCAGAAGCGGGCAATGACCAGCAAAAACAGGTGGTGGAGTGAGGCCGCATCGAGTACGTCAGCAGTTGAGTCTGGTGAAGAAGGGGAAGAGGCGGTACAATACGTCTCTGATGGAGGGGAAGAGCTCCTTGCTGTCAGCAGCTACAGTTTTTTAGAAACTGAGGAAGATTTGGAGCGAATAGTTCAATTCAAAAAAAATGAAATTGAAGATATGAGAGGGAGAAAATGCAACAGCTGCTCCATGAAGTAAGAGAGTTGAGATCTCGGACTCTCGCAAGGCGAAAGAGAGAGAAGGAGACAATGCAACAACAGCAGCCGGCGATCAAAAGCCAAAAGGCAGGGCAAAAAAATAACAACTTAAAACTAGCTTAACTAACTTAACAGATGTTCTTACTACTAACATACTGACCCTATGCGGGTACTCTAAGTTAATCTAATGTATATAAATGTAGCTTTCAGCGTAGACTACGTTCTTTTTTAATTTTTAATGAACAACTTTTTCATTTACAAAGACAACTGTTGTAAAAACTTGGCGAAACTGAACTACTTACAAACTTAACTTGCTCGTACCTTATACTAACTTAATTTACCATAAAACTTAGGCCTATATCAACTAAATCGGTAACAGTACGGACGCGTGCACCTGGGCATGTTATGTATAGCCTAACATATATAATTCATTTTATTTTTTTTTTCTCTTACGTGCTACCTTAAAACCTATGTAAGTTGGCCACCATAGTGAACTATCTGGTCACATTGAAAAGCCAGCGGTGGCGGTTTTGGTGTTAACAGCAGTAAAATTGCCGTTCTTTGGCAGACTCATTCCTATCTCGAGCGGGTATCGCTCCACTGAACCGAAGAAGATCCTCGTAAGTCCGGTAATGGAGTCGCCTGTCCAATGTTCGGCGTACGACGTGGAAGATCACAGGGCATCAGCCTGTATCCTGTATTAGGCCAATCGTGTCTAAATAGAGGAATGCTTCGGGAGGAATAAAGCCGTTAAGGTGCACCCTTTCATGGTACATAAAATTGGGGTAGTAAGCCCCAAAGATCTCCGACTTGAATGCCCTGACTTCCGCGTTTTGTGAATCTGTAAACCGCCTGTACTTAGCTTAAGTCTTGATAGCAGCCTACTTTTGTGCACGTGAAGTGCATCGATGGTAGAATTTCGATAAACATCGCTGTTATCGATTTGTACTACTTTCGGAATGGTTTTCCATGGTTCGTTTAATTAAGTCGTTCATTTGTATGAGGTAAGTGTCAACCTCTGCGTTCGTCGGGCTTCTGTTTGTCAGAGGATCGATCCCACTCGAACGTAGAACGTAGATGGCGAAGCGTGGCCAGCGGGACTTATTATAATTATAAGGGTGCCTCTGTACATACGCCTCTAGTTATTCCTCCTCGTTCAGAAGCTGACTAGCAGCGAAGAGCCCACAGTGATCACTCTCGTACTCAACCGCAGTTAAACAGTCCCGTGTGCGTCTTTCCACGTCCAGTATAGTTAGTCGTCTGTCTATCGGCAACAGATCCAGATAGGACCCGCTTCTGGGATACGATGGCCTATCGGTTGCAAGCAAATCTAGCTTGAACTCAATATCTCTCTCTCTCTCTACTAACCAACTATACAAGGAGGTACCCCTGGTGTTATGCACTATGATGCCCCATTCAATATGCCTCGAGTGCAAGACTCCGGCAATAATATAGTAGTTCTCCTCCGAGCTTAGTCGAAGGCTAGTGAAAAGAATATCGAGCTCTTAAATGAAATACTGATTGATACTTGCATTTTCAGACGCATAGATAGCTATCACATATAACTGCTTACCACCGCGAAGAGGGATGCTTGCGATACACGTTTCTATCGCCTGAAAACTTTTTTCTGGCTTTTGGCTGTCTATTTTGGTGTCTGGGGTGACCTGTATTAGGAAAAACGGAAGTTTTCTGTTCTCCCTTTTCGCTGCCCAGTGATGAAGGACTACCCCAACGCAGTTCTGCGAGGATCTCCTTGGGATCAGTGTCCGGATCCACGCGATTAAGGAGCATGGTATTCACCTTCTCCCCTTTTGGGGTTTACGAGAAAAACTCGGCCTCCGCCACCGCTAGCCTTTCCTTAATACCTTTATAGTCTGCCACTGATGAGCAGTTCGTCGCTCTGCGCTTTGCGCAGTTCTGCTAGGATCTCCTTGGGATCAGTGTCCGGATCCACGCCCTTAAGGAGCATGGTATTCACCTTCTCCCCTTTTGGGGTTTACGAGAAAAACTCGGCCTCCGCCACCGATAGCCTTTCCTTAATACCTTTATAGTCTGCCACTGATGAGCAGTGGACAGACAATCTTAATGGACCTTTATACTTAATAAAAAAGCCATTTTTGGCGACCAACTTACATAGGATGTCTCCAGTCCGAAGACGTTGATCGGAGGGCATCTCTCCTTGTTGGCTGCGGCCGGTTGATGTTGCTGCTGTTTCTGCTGTGGTTTTTGTTGCTGCTGCTTTGGCTGCTGCTGTTGTTGTTGCTGTTTGACAGCTGCTGTGCGTTGTCCATTTGGCCGCTGTTGGGACGCGTCTTGTTGTTGCCGCTGCTTTGGTCGCTGTTGTTGCTGCTGCTGCTGCTGTTGCTCCTTGGCCAACCTTCTGGCCTGCTTTGGCTCTGGCTGTTGTTGTTGCTGCGGATATTTTCGCAATTTTGGTACCGCCTGAGGCGAAACACGAACTCCGCTTCACAAGATTTGGCTGCGGCAGCAGCTTCTTCCTCCTCTTTGACCTCGTCTCTGGTATATCTGGTTGGTGGCCTGACACACTCGCTTGGTGGTGATGTGCCAGCCACCGGTTCATCATTATTACCCGTTTTAGGGAGCGCGGGTCGCTCCACTGCGTCCATCACGCCACTCACTACTTTACTCACACTATGTGTCATTGTGTTTTTAATTATTAATTTAAAAAAGGATCTTTACTTTCCGCGGGAGTCGAACGGCACCACGATATAACCGGCGATTGCACTACCGCGAGGCTACTGGTTCTTATTGATTTTAAGCTACACTTTATGCACTTCAAATTTACCTACACTCGCACTACGTCGAAACACGTCTGATCTGTTTAGAGGTCTGTGAACGACTGACCGGTGATTGCAATACCGCGAGGCTACTGGCTCTTACTGAATTTTACGCGACACTCTAAGCACTTCAATAAAATTGAATACTCGCACTAAGTCGAAACACGTCTGATCTGGTTGGAGGTCTGTGAACGACCGAGCCCTTAGCAAGATTTTTAGCACGAGTCCAGATAAGCTGGAGGATGCCTTCGAAATTATTTTAAAAGCAAGGCATAAGTATTATATCCTAGATGGCCGGAATAACAATCGAAACTTCAATCGAAACCAATTTCATAACTCGAATAACAATCAAAAATTTCAACCGCAATTATTACTGTAATCCGAACGAAACCAATCACTAAAATGTAATCAAACGCAGAATTATCGGTACGAAGATAGCAGGCCAACATCAAAATAAATATTGTAGAAATAATAGGGGAAATAGTATGGAGCCGATGGAAATGGGAAATGTTGATTTTGTTACCGTGAAGAAGACCGCCTCTCTGCTAACCGTGAGAGTAATAAATCGATGGGCCGAAAATGACGGAATATTTGAGACTTTCCAGTGACTAATCGAAATGTACAGCGGGTTACAGTTCCTGCGCTCATATCTGTCCGTGGTTACATACTTTTGTAAATATTTTTAAAATTGGATCAGTCTTTTGGAAAGAATTCGAAAAATTAAGAAAACAACTGCTTAATTCTTTGGTGTCTTTACTGCACAGAAACCATCAGGGACAAATTGAAAGAACAAAAGAAGACCAAGGATCTAATGGATTCCAGGGTATATCGATATATATAATAGGCAATGAATTGGCCGACGCTGTGGCAAAAGTCGCCACTCAAGAACCAGGGTTTACTAACGGCATCTTTAACTAGAAGAACCTAAGAAATCATATTCTTCGCTATTGTTATGTTAAACAAAAATATGATTGGAACCCCTACTCACACAACTATAAAACATACTACCTACTACCTATTATTGTACACACTGCGGGTTTCCATTATGCGCATTAGGCAAACATTTTTTATTTTTTTAATTCGTATTTATTTTAAAAAATTCATAACACGCTTACTTACTAAACAAAAATGCATAAAACTACGAGTTGGACGAACAATATTATTATTTCTAACTTACTGGCCCTAAGCGGGCAATCTAAGCTTAACCTAACCTTATTCCATGTCTTTCGACCTAAGTCACGCATGTAATCAATTATAATATTATAATTTATTTAAAAAAATAAAAATTAAGAAAATTTAAAAACAAGAACTTAATTACAGAACATTTTTAATTAAAACATAAATATTAACTTACATACTACCTTAAAATAACTTAAACTACTTCAAACTAGGTTCCATTCATATAGTGTGTAGTATTTATTTATTATTATTTTTCTTATAAATATGTACACATATTTACAGCTTACTAACTACCCTAAAACTAAGATACGTAAGTCGACCATAGGTTGCAGCTGATAGACATATATCCAATGCGCTGTAAGACACGGACCGACTTAGGGAATCTGATCTACCCTTACTACCCTGAACTTTATCATCAATCCTGATGTGTGTTATCTTAAATGGAAGACAAAAGCAGAAGTACCTGAGGGCAATGGGTACGAGTTTCTTCATAAATAAGTTGTGTATAATTTCAGGTTTTAAAGAATTCAACGAGAATGACGAAGTTTTCTGTGAATTTTTAGAAAACGATTTACAAAACCGCTTTGATGTTCATATAGTGAATAATATTTTAACAAAATTTAACACAATTATTGACTACTCTAATAAATAACTGATAACTAGAAACGCAATCTTATGCTTATATCTCGATAAAGAAGATGAGGACTATGATATGCGACTGAAATATTTTAGTTAGTGAAGTTAAGGAAAACAATATTCTCGGCTTCATTAAAACTGATCAGTTTGGTTCAAGATATAATGCAAAACAAAAATGCCTTTTATCAGGAAAGTGACGATTAGATATTTTAGATTAGATAATTACAAAGATTAGATAATTACAAAACACTAGTTACCGGTCTATTCAAATCTATATCGCTACCCACAAATACACTGTGAGGAATTTAACAGATTGAAGAAATGATTAAGCAAGCAAGTAAGTCCCATATGTGTAGTCCCCAAAAAGGTAGACTCAACTGGCAGGCAAAAGTGGAGTATAGTAATCGACTATCATAAACTCAATGTGATCACGATTGATTCCTATTCCAAATATCGAAGAGCTTTTTGCGAAATTAGGAAGATGCCAATATTTCACCACAGTCGACAGCGCTAAGGGTTTCCATCGAGTTCAGATGCACCCTAACGACCGTCATAAGACTGCGTTTTGCACAGCGAGTTTTCTCGTATGCCTTTCGGTCTTCGCAATGCACCTGCCACCTTTCAAAGACTAATTAGCAGCATATTTAAAAAAAAAAAAACATATTGGTAAAATATGTCTGACCTACATCGATGACATACTCAACAGTATTGAGGAGTATATGGAATCTCTGAACTTAATGCTTGAATGCTTAAGCCAAACAAATCTTAAAATACAGTTGGAAAAATCGTAGTTTTCTTAAGTGAGAAGCCGATTTCTTAGAAAATTAGGAAAAAATTATGGCATTCCTAGGCATCACGATTCATATTATCATATTACCTAAGTTTTATTAGGGATTATTCTACGATTGCTCACCACATTACGAAATATATCAAAAAGAAGCAAAATTTAACACACCACACTGCGTGGCTGTCGAAACAGATGATTATATCTGTGTTTGATATCACATTGTTTTTAACCAGGACAGAGCTTCCATAATCGCTATAGCTTCAGCTTGAAAGACGCTACCGTGATTCGGTAATCGGAAAGATAGCTGAATGGTTTGATCCTTGAAATAGACACCGGCACCGACACTTGTATCCATCTATGAAGATTTGCAGAGGACCATCAAGCGCCTGGTATTCAGAGTCCCAGTAAGATCTGGGGGATGCCGGTTGAGAAGTTTTTCTCGAACCAGGAGTTTAGGTGACGTGAGGTCTATATCTATGGGTATCGAACTATACCTACTGAGGATCGTTGACTGTCCAGACCAGACCAGACTGTCTTTCAGTTGTACAGCAATCTCAATCTGATCGCCGTATTAGCTGTTGCCTGTTGGTAGGCAGGCAACAGCTAATACGTAGTTCTATTGGTGGCAGTGGTATGAGTTGTATTTTCTTTTCGAGCGCAGTCCACCAGATTGCGATGCCATAGAACAGTATGAATCTGACCACCGAAATTAATAGCCAGTAGACCATACGGGGTTGTCGTCCCCATTTGCACCCTATGGCCTTATTACAGCAGTAAAGAGTTGTGTAGGCCTTTTGGACACGTTCGTGGATATTAAGCTTCCAGTTTAGTTTCGTGTCTAATGTAACCTAAGAATTTCGCGGTATCATTAAGTGTTAAGGGGGTCCCGCAAATGAGGGGGGATCAAAGTTAGGGATCTTGTGCTACCTAGTAATGAGGACTAGTTCCATTTTTTTTGATTGCAAATCTCTGATCATGGGTATAAATTTACCAGATGATGGCAATATCATCTGCATAGGCAATGACTTTGCACCCAGTCTTTTCCAGTGTCATGAGCAGTTCTTTCACCACAACGTTTCACAAGAGAGGGGAGAGTACACCGCCTTGTGGCTTGCCTCTGTTCGCAGATTTGCGGATAGTGGTTTCACCAAGCTTCGAGCTGAACGCTCTTTTATTGGGAAGCTGGTTAGTGAAAGCTACTATGGACATTTCGATCCCGAGTCTGTTGAGTGCTAAGGTTATTGCATGGGGTTCAATATTAGTAAAACCTCCCTCAATCCTTTTGCTCGAGGTATTTTTCTATAGTGCCAACAGACAAGTATAGGGCTGTTTCGACAGATCTGCCCTTGTTATAGGTATGCTGAGAGATTGGCAATTTGTCAGTGACTTTATGCCGTATTCATGTCGACATATCATCAATCAGTTTTACTGGCGTCTTTAGAAGAAAGGATTATAAACTTATGGGTCTTAGGTCCTTTGGTTTGAATTGAGAGCGCTTCCAAGTCTTTGGTAGACCGTTGTGCTCATTCTACAGATTTTAAGTACGTGCCCGAGATGTAGATTTACTTGAAGGATGCTGACCTGCCAAGTGGAACTTTGTAACTGCCATCTGGTCCTGCCCGGTTCTCAATCTCTCTGCATCTGCGAACGCTCTTCTTAGCAGCTCCGGCGGATGTTTAACATGGTCACCCACCATGTGTGCAGATGTGAGCCAGAGGCGCTGTGTGCCTGCTTTTAGACGTACAGTTGCTGGGTGTTGATCGCTGTAATTGGAGAGAAAAAAAAAACATTTACTGAGCTCTTCGCAAGAATACAGGTGGTTGGGTTACCCATATTTGCTCCAAGGTTCTTCGACCAGGGCTATATCCTCCCCCTGTTGACAAATTCGGAGAATAAGAGTGGCCGATGCCGCAGTGGAGTGATGAAGATTTATCTGGGTCATGGCTAGCATGGCTTAGGGTCTGCCCATCCGCTACTTCCATAACGAATATCTTCTCCATCACAGTAGAGTTCCCTTCTTCGTCAGAGAGCTCAAATGAAGACTTGAGGCTGCTGGGCGGAGTGGTACCGAGATCGAGATCGGAGAGACCGATACTGTCGGTATTGCGATCCGGATTCTCACAACAGAGGGAGGACCTCGTGTCGCTGTTTCCCTCTGCCTCGACCTCCATCGGTGTTATAATGGTTGGCAAAGCCTCAGCATTATTGATAGCTGTCGACGTAGAGAGCTTGAGCTCATACTGGTCCCACGAGTAGCGGCTAGGCAGCGAACCGCAGTGCGCAGGTAAGGCTGACAAGCCAGGACGGTCGGCAGGTGGCTCCGGCACACCGTTCGCGACTAAGCTAGTTTTTAGGTTGGGCCCCCAGCCAAGCTGATCATCGGCACTGTACGTGTGACATCTTGGTCCAACCCACCGGATAGTAAGTGGAGAGGGAAAGAATGGACAATTAGTTACGCAAGCCGCTCTCGAACAGCGATATAGTATCATTAAAAAAGAGCATTGGCTATAGTCTAGGCCACAAAGTATTTTTAGCCCTACTTATTTGGTAGACATTTTACGACTAAGACAGATCATAGATCCTTAGTATGGCTCAATTATTAAAAGGTGCCAAATTGTAAATCGCAGTTGTGGAAGATAAAATTAAAGGGTTTTGATTTGGAGTACATTTAATTGAAGGAGGATGACGGGCACAAAAAAAACGCAATGAAGTAATTTCACGTTTCTTCACGTTTTCACAATAGCTAAGTCAACCAAATGCGCAACCACTCACCATTTAATGGATAGGTATTTTATATCAATTATAGAAGCACTTAAGAACAGATTCCACTTGGGAAAGCCACATTCGATAGTTACTGACAACGAATTAAGACAGGCAACTCTGATGTGGGGAGACTACACTCTACGTCGAACGAACAAATTAGACTTTTGAATGCCGATAAAAATAATAAAGACGAATTAAAACACAAGAATCCAAATCAAAAGACAAAAATGACAAAAATTAAACCTATAAGCTTAATTAATACCATTGACTAAAGAGGAGAAATCTACACCCTAAAAAAACTAAAAGAATCGAGTAGATAGTAGATATTATAGATTTTCTGATTGATTTCGCAGACAATAATCGTAGAAGAAAGTCAGAGCCTAGGTATAAGAAAATTAAAAAATGTATTATTAAAGACAATCATTTAGTTGATATTGAAAGTAAAAAGAATAGGTATTTTAAGAATCAAGTAAGAACGCGTGATAAATACTTTTTAGCTTAGCAAGAAATACCAGAACTAAAACGCTTTGAACTTCACAGAGTCAAAATTTGGGCAGATTTCAGAATAGAAGAACTAAGTACTGAGGCGGGATACATAATTTTGAAAAGAACACCAGTGCAGCTAATCGATCTGGAGATCTCTGATAAATATTTAGATCAAATAAAAATATCAACAGAAGATCATTTTGTAAACGGTGGAGACTTGTCCTTAAAAGGATTACTAACGCATTGAAAAACTCCCTGTCGAAACTTCATACAATTTGGCTTAACCAATTGGCTTAAATTTTTTGTTTATGGTGATGGACGAAGATGAATAGATTAGAATTATATGAAAATCAATGGCTTATAAAAGAAAATTGTCATAATGCTATTTGATTTTTAATACAATTAATAAATTAATATTTCTACTTAAAATTCGAAATTTTTCAACAGAAAAATATAAAATAAGTACTTTGTTTCAGACAACAATATGATGATAATACCGAAATCTATGTAAGAAACTTTAAAAGTACTGAATCATGTTTGCAAAACCTACTTAAGAACATACATAGTTCATGTAAACATATTATGGACAAAGAAGCTGAAATTATCGAAATAGAAAATGGTTTGAAAAAAAAACATATTTGTCACGAACTTAACAAATGCATGTAATCATCTAACTACAAAATGTCAAACCATAAAGTAATGCAATGCAACTGCAAGATCCAATTAAATGAAACACTTTTTTCCGATGACAAAGTTACCATTCAGCAAAATATTGTAGTACCTTGTTATAATAAGCCAGAAGTGTCATTAAAATGGATTCAGAAGAAATAAGCTTAAAACATTTTGAATATCGAAGTTTAGTATCCGAACATAATACTAAAAGCATATATCTGTATCTTACTCATTCATTACCAACATTTTAATTATTCTAATTACTTTATTCTTAAAATTAGAACAAAAAAACCAATAAAACAATTATCTTCTTCTTCTTTGTTTGGAGCTACAGTCCGGGGTGGACCTGGGCCTCAACCAACAAGCACGCAGAACTTTTCTCTCAAAACGACCAAGAGCTTCTTCATCCGCTTTCAATAGCGTCCATGTCTCTGCGCCATAGAGCAGGATGGGGATTATTAGGGTGTTATATAAAGTCAACTTGGTGTTTCTAGAGATGGCTCTATTACTCAATTGCCTCTTGAGCCCAAAGAAACAGCGATTGGCAAGAGTAATTCTGCGCTGTTTACTGCAGAGCCAAGGTAGACGAAGTCCTTGACTACCTCAAAGTTTCTGCTGCCCATTATGACGCTCTGTCCGAGGCGTCGATGTTGTGCGTCCTTTCGTGATGACAGCATGTACTTTGTTTTGCTCTGATTAACTGCCAAACTCATTTTAGCCGCTTCCGCTTCAATGCTAGTAAAAGCCTCATTGACAGCTCGCTGTGTTCGTCCAATCACGTCAATGTCGTCCGCGTAGGCAAGCAGTTGAACGGACTTTTGGAAGATCGTGCCTCTGGTGTTGACATTTGAGTTTCGCACGATCTTCTCAAGTATGATGTTGAAGAAATCACATGACAACGTGTCGCCTTGTCTTAAACCTTTTTTGACATTCGTCTCGGTGAGTTCGTTACCGACCTTGATGGAGCAGCGAGAGTTCTCCATCGTCATCCTGCACAATCTGACGAGTTTGGCTGGAATGTCAAAACTATACATGGCATTGTATAGCTCGTCTCTATGCACGCTGTCATATGCGGCCTTGAAATCGATGAATAGGTGGTGGGTGTCGATCTGCATCTCGTGGGTTTTTTCCAGGATCTGCCGCAGTGTGAAAATTTGGTCGATGGTGGACTTTCCCGGCCTGAAACCGCACTGATAAGGACCTATCAGGTTATTGACGAATGGTTTCAGGCGTTCACACAAGACGGCATAGAGGATCTTGTACGCTATGTTAAGGAGACTGATCCGTCTATAGTTGGCGCAGTCAAAATGGTCTCCTTTCTTGTGGACCGGACAAACGACGCTGAGATTCCACTCATCGGGCATGCTTTCCTCCGACCATATCTTACAGATGAGCTGGTGCATGCGCCCAACCAGATCGTCTCCAGCATTCCTTAAACAGTTCCGCGGACAGTCCGTCCGCTCCAGCATCTTTGTTCCACTTTAGTCTAGATATCACTATCTTGACCTCGCCTAAGTCGGGGGACGGAAGTCTTGGTCATCCTCGTCCAAATTAAGTGGAACATTCTGCCTGACAGCGGAATTTGTGTCGTCATCGCCGTTTAACAGTTTGCAGAAGTGATTTTTCCAATTTTTGTCCATTTTCATCCCTGCAGGCTTCTGTCCGAGGTCTATACCCTCCGGATAACTATTTTACCTTTTGGTAAAACTTTCGGACCTCCTTCCTGCCGTAACATCTCTCCATCTGTTCGACCGCGCGCTTCTCGTGCTCTTTCTTTTTCCTTCTGAGAAGCTGGTTCTCTTCCCTTCTCTTCTGCTCGTAGAGCTCACAAACAGCTCTCGTTGTTCGATGCAGAGTTGCCTTGTAGGCCTCCTGTTTGGCTGCATGTGCCTGCCTGCACTCGTTGTCAAACCATGGGTTCTTCTTTGGTGGTGTCGTAAAACCCAGCACATCAGTGGCAGCTTCTTTGATGGCTTCTTGACAACGCTTCCATTCCTGGTCTATTGTGGTTGTAGGCAGGGTCGAACTTTCGGAGAGTTTCAGGGAGACTCGGTCGGCAAAGTTCCTAAAGATCGATTGCGATTGTGGCTTTCCAACGTCAAAACGAGGTGTCCTGTCTCGACTCCGTATTTCTCTCGATATCCTCATTCTTACCTTGGCTACCACAAGGAAATGGTCCGAGTCAATATTGGCTCCTCAGAAACTTCGGACATCGAGAATATTGGAGGAGTGTCTGACGTCGATCGCAATGTGATCAATCTGGTTGACGGTTGATTGATCAGGTGACCGCCAGGTCACTTTATGGATGTTGAGGTGTGGGAACAGTGTGCTCATTACAGAGAGGTTACGCCCCGAGGCGAAATCCACCAGCCTGAGCCCGTTTCCGGATGTGTTGTCGTGCAGGCTGTGTTTTCCGATAACTTTATCAAAGATTTCTTCCTTGCCCAGCTGTGCGTTGAGATCTCCTAGAACGATCTTGGTATCATAGCTGGGGCATTGATCGTATGTTCTTTCTAGGAGATCATAGAAATCGTCCTTGCTATTGTCATCCTTCTCCTCTGTCGGGGCGTGGGCGCAAATCAGGCTGATGTTCCCGAGCTTAGCCTTGATGCGGATTGTTATGAGGTGCTCACTTACATACTTAAAGCTTAAGACTTTTTGCCTAAGTCTGCCTCGAACAACAAATTCACATCCAAATAAGCCTGTAGCAGTCGCCGTAGTAGAGGTCGCAGTTTCTCATCCTCTTTTTGCCCGGCCCGTTCCACCGCACTTCCTGGATAGCGGTTATGTCTGCTCTATAGCAGTCTAGGGGCTCCGCTAGTTCATCGGCTGCACGTGGTCTGTTAAGTGGCCTCACATTCCACGTGCAGAACCGAAAGTCATTGTCCTTTTTCCGTTTGCAAGGGTCGTCAACAGTAGATTCGTCCGTATCCGAGGCAGGTTGTTGTTTCTGAACTCGTATTTTTTTTTTACTTGGTGAGGAAGTTAACCTCACGCACAACCTCCAACCTGGGAGGACAGGCCCATTAATTTAACCCTCGGGCAGAGGGTTCGCTGCGTATATTAGTTCACCACACAACGGCTGTTATGATGGCTATCCAGGGGCGCCGCGAGGAGGCTGTTCGTCAACTTGACTTATGAACAAGCAGGGATCGCGCTGACGTCCTACCAGGTTGGATTCAGTCAGCAACTTTGCCCTGTGTACATAAGCCCATGCCACCCAATAATAAAACAATTATAACAAGGCTAAATACCTTCATTATATGATCGAATTTAAGGAGGAAGGAGTTACATATATGCTCCCCCTCAACCAATATGCCATCGGGAAGAGCGTCTTGGTTTGCATGTATGGTTGTGGGATCAGAGCGAAGTTAAATTTTGTACTCGCATCAAACAAATTTATTAGTATTTAATCCAAGATAAAATGAACCTGTTATTTTGAAACAAAAATCCACCTTATATCTTTTATTTCCCTTTATGCGTGGCTAGTGCCTTTATAACTTGAACATCTGTGATTGATGATGAATGTTCGACACTGACTTCGATTGGCTAGTCTATCGACAAAACAGCATAGTCTGGTAAATTCCTCTATTCTTGATGACGATTTTATCTGTGCCAACTTTGTTGGGCTATTCTCTGGCTTAACATTTTTCGTCCAACCTTTGTCTACAACTTCTTCTTTCATTCGCATGTCCTCACACTTCACACTCCTTGCAACATCCACCTTATTGACGGGATCATTTTGCAACTTTCGACTTCTCTTTTCATGTGGAAGTCTCTTTTAATGGAAGTTTACGCCTCCCGAAGATGACGATTGATTGCGAAATAAGGTCGTTACCTATGATTGATTGGAACATCATGTCTTTCTCCTCGATCACCTGGAACATAGCATCGAAGACAATTTTATCGATTCTGATTTCAAATGTTGAATGTTTGGTGATAACTAAGTCTTCGACCTGTGCGTTCTTCAAATACATTAGAAGATCTTGTCGGCAGAAGCAAACATCACTTTCTGTGGCTATGAATCCAGTGAATTATTTTTGCTTCAGTGTCTATCTCCTTCAACATGTCTGCTTATTGCCAACCTATGTGTGCTCACGTAATTGGCTTGATATCTGCTGCTTCAACCTTAACCTCCGCGTATCCCTTCCCTTTTGCATTCACTTGATCGGTGTCCGGTTTCGTTGCACCTAAAGCATTTCACCTCGCGATTGAGGCATGAATTGACTAAATGTTTTGTATCTCCACAATTAAAAACAGTGCCGCCCTTGCTACTCCCTTGCCTACGCCCGTTTTGTTACGAATAGCTCCTCGAACTCTCCAACCCAGGCTGTCAAATATTGTCGGGCTTTCGTCGACATCCCTGAATGTAATCGGATAGCCATATAAAGGGTGATTTTTTAGCTATTATCTTTTTGACACCATTGATTTAAACAGCTGACGCACGTTTCGTGTTTTGTTTCAACGTCAAACATCTTTAGTTTGGTTATAATTTAACCATGAATCGTCTTACAAACGAACAACGCTTGCAAATTATTGAATTTTATTATCAAAATGCATGCTTTCCATCTTTTTTCCGATCCACTTTTTTACCGAAAAATTGTGTTCAGCGACGAAGCTCATTTTTGGCTCAATGGGTACGTAAATAAGCAGAATTGTCGATTTTGGAGTGAATATCAGCCAGAAGCATTGCAAGACCTACCAATGCATCCACAAAAAGTCATAGTTTGGTGCGGTTTATGGGCTCGTGGCATCATTGGACCGTACTTCTTCAAAGATGATGCGAATCGTAACGTAACTGTGAATGGTGAGCGCTACCGTGAGATGATATCCAACTTTTTTTTGCCCAAAGTGCAAGAGCTTGACTTGCATGACATGTGGTTTCAACAAGACAGTGCCACATGCCACACAGCACGCGCAACAATGGACTTATTGAGAGGCGAGTTCGGTGAACATTTTATTTCACGTTCGGGTCCGGTCAATTGGCCGCCTAGATCGTTTTTAGACTATTTTTTGTGGGGTTATGTTAAAGCTCATGTCTATACAGACAAGCCCGCTGCAATTGACGCATCGGAAGACAACATTGAAGCATTTATTCGTGAGATACCGGCCGACATGTTGGAAAGAGTATGCCAAAATTGGACTAAGCGGTTAGACCATTTGAGGACCAGTTAAGATCAACATTTGCATGAAATAATCTACAAACATTAAATTATATTGACCGTGCTATCGATTCAAATAAAGATTTCATGCATTTTTCTGAATTTTATGTGTATGTTTATGAAAAACTTTCCTATAGCTTTTAAAAAATCACTCTTTACTATCGCAGGCATAGTCAAAGCCAAGACATTGGGAAGACTTTACACAGTACATCCGTAACAAGACGAATGCTTTTTACGCGTTTGTTATTGGCCAGGCGAAGGACTAAGTATAAGGTTATTTGTAACGTGATGAACAATATAACATTGCTGGCTTAGCTATAATTATATTTTAATTCCCATACTGACAGCAGAACGAATTTAAAAATAAAATAACTAAAAGTGAACATTTTATTTTAGTAATTGATGGTAAGCTTCATTGAACACCATCGCTGGTACACCGAACGCCGCGAACTCTCTTCAGAGACCTCTCCGACCAAAAAATCGGGAATGTCTCTTCAAATATCAAGCTCTGAGGTTGTTCTGAATTCAATAAACAGTCGCTTCTAATCTCTAAAGTAGGATTCACTCTTTACTATTGCAGGCATAGTCAAAGCCAAGACATTGGGAAGACTTTACACAGTACATCCGTAACAAGACGAATGCTTTTTACGCGTTTGTTATTGGCCAGGCGAAGGACTAAGTATAAGGTTATTTGTAACGTGATGAACAATATAACATTGCTGGTTTAGCTATAACTATATTTTAATTCCAATACTGACAGCAGAACGAATTTAAAAATAAAATAACTAAAAGTGAACATTTTATTTTAGTAATTGATGGTAAGCTTCATTGAACACCATCGCTGGTACACCGAACGCCGCGAACTCTCTTCAGAGACCTCTCCGACCAACAAATCGGGAATGTCTCTTCAAATATCAAGCTATGAGGTTGTTCTGAATTCAATAAACAGTCGCTTTGAATCTCTAAAGTAGGATTTATTAAAAACAAACTAAAATCTGAAACCAAATGTTTGGAAGAGCATATGCTTAGCGAATTGAAATTGTTAAAATCATAATTTGATCAAAATCTGGAAATAGTGGAAAATAACTTTAATGATAAATGTCACGCTCTTAATAAATCAATTCAATCTTTGGAGAATGAGAACAAACTTCTCAGAGATAAAACTAATGTTCTCTCTCGAAAGAGCATTGTTGGTGATATTGTCCTGCGCGGAGTATCAATGTGTGAAATCGAAGATCTCATCAATACATTCAAAATATTATGCTCTAAAATCAATGTTAATTATGTTCCCCCTATTTCCATCTCACGTACTGCCGTGGAAAAACAACTCTACATCAAGTGCTGTCATTGTGAAGCTCTCGTGAGAAGAAAATAAAGTGTGTATGTTGAGGGTTCTCTCTGCCTACAACAAAGAGAGTTCACGTCACCTTTCTCTCGCAACAAATTTTTTCGTGTATATGTACGCCTGACGAAAATGAATCAGGAAATCTTTCGAAGAGCAATGAAACTGTAGAGCGACAACCTGCTAAAAGCTCTATTTACGCGCTTCAGAAGAGTGTTAGTGACGAAAAATGCAAGAGAGTTTCTAACATTTCTGCATTAGTGGCAAACACCTCAGCAGAAACTACTCATTCACCATGAGTGATCCGCCGTTACTGCCGTTGATCGTACTTCTTCAAGAGATGCTGCTGGGAGTCAAACTTAATTTGAATCAGCTGACTGAGTTGCCAACTGTCTTCACTGTGTTTTTTGTTCACTGTGTTTTAAGCTGTACTTTTTGTCCTACTGTCTTATTAGTTTATATTTATTATTTCTAATGTATTTATATTTATGCTTTTACTTTTTATTTCTTATTTATGTCATTCCAATATTTATTTTTTGTTCCTATGTTGTCAATTATATGTCAAATTTTCCTATATGGTTTCGTTTGATGGTTGATTTTCCTAAATTCAGATTGTGTAGAAATAACCGCGTATATAGGACAGGTGTATATTTATGTAAAACATTCAGTGAAGCCCAAATGTGTGCACACTTCTACTAGGTCAGTCATTCAATTTTGTTGTGTCGATGTTAGTGTTCTGAATGAGAATGCTCAAGGTTGCTGTGTACTCGCTTCCTTAACGTGTTTTAGAAGTTAACTTAGAAGAACTTGAAGAAACCTTACTAAAATTACAAAGCACTTATACCAAAGTTCTAGTGGGTGGTGACCTTAATGTTAACATAACTAAGTGCAATAATACAACTAGACTATTTCAACTTTTGTGTGATAAGGTTGGGTTATCTCCAATTAATTCTCGCTACCCTACCTGTTTTAAATCTCTACGTAACCCCTCACTACTTGACTTATTTTTAACTACCAATACTTCCAATGTTTTACGTCCCAATCAAATAAGTATGACTAGTGAATTTATACTTGATTTAAAGTGTCGTTGTCTGAATTGATAGCGGTGCCTAGGTAGACAAAGTTTTTGACTACCTCAAAGTTATATCTGTCTGCTGTGACGTTCTGACCGAGAAGTCGGTGTTGGGTGTTCTTTCTCGTTGACAGCATATACTTGGTCTTACCCTCGTTTACCGCTAAACCCATCTTCGCGGCCTCCGTTGCAATACCTACAAAAGCGCCATTGACATCACGCTGTGTTCTTCCGACAATGTCAATATCGTCGGCATATGCGAGTAGTTGGACGGACTTCTAAAAGATTGTTTCTCTGGTGTTGGCGTTCGAGTTTCGAACAATTCTTTCAAGAACGATGTTGAAAAAGTCGCATAACAGCGCGTCCCCTTGTCTGAATCGTTTTTTGACATCAAAGGTCTCGGTTAGGTCTTTACCGACCTTGATGGAGCAGCGTGCATTCTCTATCATCATCCTACACAAACGGACGAGTTTGGTAGGGATGCCAAAACTAAACATTGCTCTGTATAGCTCGTCTCTATAAATGCAATCATACGCGGCCTTAAAATCGATGAAAAGGTGGTGGGTATCGACTTGTTGCTCCTGGGTTTTCTCTAATTAATTCTCACTAATTATTTCATCTGTTATTAATAGATAACTGTTAACACAGCAGGGGATCGAAGATGTTATTGGAAGATCTGGTTGGTCCTCTATTTGTTCGAACAGTATTTATTGCAGGTATCGGTGACTTTTAGCCTTGATAGTTGTCCAGCAGTGCTTATTACGACCTCTTAGTTTCCACTTAGGAGGAATAATACTGCGTTCATCCGAAGATAAAGTTGAATTACTTCCTGACGCTGATTGTTCTTCACCAGAGCTGCCCGGCACAGTCTCAGCATCTTCAATAAATTCGTCTTCAGTGTCACTCTGCACTTCGGCCTCTAAGACGAAATCTTCACTGTCACTTTCACATTCTGAAGATATGACTTCTTCATTCTTTCTCAACAATTCAACATTTCTCTGTTTGCCATGACAATGAAATAAAATTAAGGACTAACAAATTATGAAACGTATCTGCAAATAATAATAAAAGTTTTTTTTAAATATGTCACAAAAGTTACATAAAAGATAATCATACGTCTCCCAGACGTATGGTATTTATAACTGTTATAACTTGTCCCCACAGGTATTAACCGTCGCACAACGACTGTCACAGGCAAGCTCCGACCACCAACTGAGCATATTTAGGAAGCCAACCTGCTGCGGTTTATAGATAAAAGGAAATTACACTTTGTTTGCGAGCGATACTCATGGCAGACGTAAATTATCTTTCTAGGGTTAATATACATAAGCAACAATAAAAGGCCCACGACTGAACCTTGAAGTACTCCAATTTCGTGTCATCTTATAGAACTGGAAGCATTATTAATTTTTACTATTTGATTCCGGTTTTCAAGATAGGAAGTAAGCTAATCATAAATAAAACCTCTGAATTCAGCATTAAAAAGTTTATTTAAAATAATGGTATGGTTAACTGTATCAAAAGCCTTGGCTATGTCAATGAATAGGCAAGATGTAATATGAGAAGTATTCAAGCTGTTATATATTTCGCCTTTAATAACACACTTTCGGTAGACCTACCTCTTCTTAAACCAAACCGGAATTCGTGATTTCATTCCTCTTTCAAAAACGTTTGATTGGCCACTAATTGCTTAATGACACAGTATTACCTTTTTTGTGAAGAGGTATTACGAGTGCAGTCGGGCATCGGGGAAAACACCATTATGCACACAAAAATTAAAGATCTAGAACAGAACGTTTGAGATCTGAAAACAATTTTTTTTAACAGATATCTCTTATATCTTGATATCTTATCCAACCCACTTGAATTTGATGTTTTACGTGAAGAGATTATTTTATGAATTTCAATTAGAGCAAAATCGTTAACGTGGAAGATTTCAGGTTGAAAAGTGTGTTCACCATTATACAAAGTTGGATAAACATTATTTGTTACGCTAAGATATGAGAATACATTGGAGAAAAAGTCATTGAATAAGTTGGCTACTTCCAAAGGGTCAGAAATCGTAGAATTGTTGTTATTAAGTACAATATCACGGCAAGGTGCGTTTTTGTTTAAAATATCGCTAACAACTTGCCATTCTTTTATGGAGTTACCAATATTTTCAGCCAGCTTTTTGCTGCAGTAAGTATAATAATATATTCTCGGTATCGGTATATATAAATTGACTTATTTATCAAGTAATACTATTATGTTAGTGCATTCATGTAAAATTTCATATAAATGTGATTATTAATTCGCGTTTTATCTCTAGTTCAACAGAATCATAATGGCAACTGAGAGCAAGGAAAAAGTCAAAAAACTATTCATGAAGAGATGGTGGCTGTTTACCAGGGTTCCGCACCTTCATTATCAACTGTGCAAAAATGGTCAAATGAGTTCAAGCGAGGCAGAGACAGCATTGAAGACGACCCCCGCTCCGGCGCCCCGGCTACTACTTGTACGGGAGAAAGCATCAAAGAAGTCGAAAAACTTGTTCTTGAGGATGCCCGAATAAAGGTGAAAATGATGGCAGAGATCACCAAGCTTTCAATTGGTACCATTCACACCATTCTTCATGACCATCTTAACCTTTCAAAGGTCAGTGCAAGGTGGGTGCCACGAATGCTCACAGCGCCTCAGAAAAAAGTGAGAATCGCATGCAGTAGAGAGCTTTTGGAGATGTGTAGTTAGAACGCGGATGGTGTTATGGATCGAATTGTTACTGGTGACGAAACATGACCCTAAAAGCGAACAAGTGTCCATGCAGTGGCATAAAAAAAGGAACAGATCCCCCGAAGAAGTTCAAAGTCACTCCGTCTCATGTCCACAGTTTTTTGGACACAAAGGGAATCTTGCTCATTGAGTACAAAAAAAAAGCTGAAACCATCAACGCCACATCCTACGCTTCCACTTTGCATAATTTGCGGGAGGAAATTAAAAAGAAAAGACGGGGTAAACTCGCAGCGGGTGTGTTGCTCCTTCATGACAACGCTCCTGTTCACACGGCGCGAGTTTCCAAGGCTGCTGCGCGAGATTCTGGTTTCGAAGAAATCCAACACCCACCCTAGAGTCCAGACCCTGCCCCTATCCTGTTCCCGGATTTAAAAAAATGTCTTCGTGGAAAAAGATTTTCGGATGATGAAGAACTCAAGTCGGCAATAAATGGGTATTTTGCAGAGAAAGAGGAAATTTATTTTATGTGATGGTTTAAAAAAGCTTATCTCAAGATGTAACAACTGCATTCATGTTAGGGGAGATTATATGGAAAAATAAAAACAATTTAAATTGACTTCGCATTTTCCTTCATATCGATACCGAACGCCCCTCGTACCTATTCCTAAAAATCATATCCTCAGTGCTGTGCTGACTTCAATCCTATTAGTATTTTGTGGTTGCTATCAAAAGCCTTTGAAAAGATACTATCTTCTCAAATGCAGAGTTTTCTGCATGAAAATAATTTACTCTCAGAATGGCAATCTGGTTTGCGGAGTCACCATATACGAATCTACTTTTAGGAAGAAGTTTCTTCTGACGTTAGATCTGCTGTATATAGAAATGATATATGTGTCGCAGTCCTACTAGATTTTTCCAAGGCCATTGACGAAAATGAAAATTAATTTAAATTTTTCAAACTCTTCCCTTCATTTGGTTAGTGAATTTCTGCGAAATAGGGAGCAGGCGGTCGTCACTGAAGTTGGTCACTCTAATCCTAAAATTATTCGACCGCGGCTTCCCCAAGGCTCTGTGCTAGGACCTCCCTTATTCTGCCTCCTTATCAATGATATTCCAGGGATTGTTGAAAAACTGCAAAATACACATGTATACCGATGGTGTCATTATATACCTTTCACGTCATATTGGGTTAATGGAAGATGGTACTGCCAGGTTGAATGAAGATATTGTTAGCATTTCAAATTGGTCTAAAGACAGTAAAGCTGAATCCCATTAAGTCTGTATCTATTGATTTTTCACTCCGCGAATTTGTCACCTATTATTCTTGATGTAAAGTATCTTGGGCTTCATATTAATTCCTCCCTTGAGTCCAGGATTCTTTACGGAAAGTTTATTGCGGACTATGCAGATTGCGATATTCAGCGTACTATTTGAGGCCCATTGTCGAAACAAGATTGATCAAAACACTTAGACTGCCCCATCTGTTGTTTAAGTGTTCTGTGTATCCGTACTTAGATTCTGTTTGTAAACATAGGCTAAATGTTGCATCTTCTATCTTTGGTATGAGGATAGATCTATATTTTATCTTTCGGAATATCTTAAAACTCATCAAGGTAATTAATAGTAAGTCTCCAAGATACCTAATATAAGATTTGCGCAATCTAGTAGAGGTAAAAAACTAATAAACCTCTCTTTCACGCATTATATTGGTGACCGATCCTTTCTCGTATCTGCAATTCGTGCCTGGAACTATCTTCCGCATGAATTGCAGATAATCATTTCGTATGACACCTTTCAAAAAAACCATTCATATTCTTAACCGATAACCACATCATAAACTGAAGTTAAATTATTACGATTTTATCTGTTATTTTTGTTCTTACATTATTTCTTTAATGATTACTTTTAAACTATAAAAAAATTATAAAGCTGTACAAATTGAGATCCATACTTCCAAAAGACGAAATGTCTTGTAGTATAGTATTGCTAAACTAATTAAAAATAAATAAATAAATATTAAAAAATATATATTAGGATTCTGCTTGGAAAACCGTCGCAAATTTACCTAATGAGGTGTGCAGTCGAATATTATCGCCCTGCACGAAGGCTCCAGCGCCAGATATTTCATTGGTTTTGGAGCCATCCGGAATTTGATTTGGACTACATTACTTTCCTGGCTCAAATTCTAACCAGAGCCAGTCCTGACTGCAGGGAAAGTCGACTTTGCAGATACTCCGCAAATGAAGTGCTGGTGCCCGTGCGTTCGTATATCCATAAGACTGGAGTCAAATGAAATTCCATGCCCATGGTTATCGAAACTCCAGTGCCTGTTACACTGTTATCAAACATTTTTTTTAAAGAATAGATCATCTGATATAGTCTTGCTTGGAGAAAATCAAAAAATAAAACTCCAAATTAAAAAAGAAGAAATGTCGGTACGTAATAATGACAAATGAATGTACATAAAGATGAATTATCAAAATATACACGAAAGAAATCATACAAACATGAAAAGAATAAATAATCATAACGATTGTATAACTATATATACAAGAAAAATTATACAAAATAAACAGTTTTCTCTATATTTGTATGCCTCCTTAAGCTGAACACAAATGAGTAACATAGAAATTAGTAAGGGTACAAATGGGAAAGAAATGTCAGGTACTTTGCAAATTTTAGTGGTTAAGTTTAAAGAGTTGGCTAATTAGACTGTTGTCAGCTGTATAATATCTTAGTTTCAATGTTCGATTAAGTTTTCTTATCCTGTAGGAGATCATTTCAATATTAGCTTTGGGATGTAGATCTAATGTAGAGTGATGTCACGGTGGATTAAGAATCATTTTAAATACTTTGTTTTGCCATACTTGAAGCCTTCTAATGTGACACTTATCATCGCTAACCCAGACCTGACAGCCGTATAGCAAGATACAGAAATAATGTAGTATAGGGATGGCCAATTTAACAGCTGATTGACCTCTTGAATAATTTGAGAGAGTTTTTGACAGTTATTCACGCAATAACGTGAAGGACGCTCTCTGATTGGTCAAATTGGCTTTAGAAAACGGTACAAAAAATGGCTATCAAAAAGAGAGGCAGAAATAATGAATCAACAGAAAATGTTCGAACGAACTTCCCATTGCACACCAAAGTGCAAGCAAAGCAAAACCGCTTGCTTGGTGATTTACCTTGGGGCGCGACATCAGATAATCAATTTCAATTAGTTAATTCGACAGTATGTTGGCGCGTCAACATATTGTTAACCTACATGATAAGTTAGATTTAAGAATGTAGGCAAATCAGTCAATAAAGTTACTCGAAGTACGTAACATGTGTTTTTTCTCGATTAAATACTTTAAAACTTAACTGGTGCAGTCGACCAAATGAATCTACGTTAAATGTAGAGAAATAGTTTAGTGTTAGAAGTAAAAAAAATAAATAAGTATTAAATAATTTTAAATAACTCAATCTGGGTAGAAAATTTGTGCGATATAAAATATTTAAGAAAGAAGAACAGTATATACTCAAGCTTACGGAGATAATCGAGATGCAAAACCAACCGCAGTATATTAAAAGGAGAATACAAAGGGACTTGCAATTTGCACCAACCTTTGACGGAACAATACAGTCGTTCATCAGTTCCCAATATTCAATGACTATACTCCAGAAGAAGCAACAGATGTGTTCAACGTAATATACAACGATAAGATAATAATATACAGCGAAGAACTTCCTGACGATCTTACCACCGGCATCATGGACAGAAGCAATAAACGGACTGAAAGTGCATTACCAAGCAGCAAGGACGGAATCGACCATAATACGAGAGATAAATACCATCAAAGTAAGTTCCACGCTAGAGTTAAGCGAATGTATTAGGACAATTGTAGATGATATTTCGGAATATGCAATTTACTGAGAAAATGCAATGTATATAGTGAATAATTTGTGCAGTGCTCTTATTACAAGGATTAAAGAAATAACGCTCTTTCAAACACACAATAATAGCAACAATAACATTAGAAATTCAGGACAATATAGATCGGGACAGCATAGATTTGAATATACATAGATCAGGGCAAATTAACGGTGAACCAATGGAAACGGATAACTTAAGCGACAATAATGATACTAACCAAATAGAAGGGTAGATTTTTTTTTATCAACTAGCCTCGGATAAAAGAAAAGTGTTAGTACAGTTCACATTCGATAAAATGGATTTTGTAGCATTAGTTGATACAGGATCCACAATTAGTCTTGTCGATGTTAATATACCTTAAAACCAAATTTATTAGGGCTCAGGAATCTGGACTCGGTGAACGCACCCAAATTTCGATGTTCAGATGCTGTTATTTGAAACCCAAAGGTTAGCTGCCATTTTACCACTTTCGTGCGAAGACATTGTTTTATTTCTGTTCACCAGCTTTCACCGAGTCCACACGCCAGCAGAGTTACCCAAATGTAAGTATACTATAAATGAATTTGTTCAAATGTATCATATATTAATGCTGCTGGGCCGAAGAAACTGGTGACATCTTTATTTTATTTGGCATTAATTTGTCTAAGCCGAGAAATGCCTTTGTCACACAGCCGTAACAAGATGACCACAAGGAGCTCTAAACCTGCTAAGGCTACGCCAGAACAGTCGCCGGATAGCGAAGAGAAGGGCAATTGCGTGCACAACTGAAAGCACTGAAGTCGACAATAGCAATTGAGAGGCAAGAACATCAGTGTCCCCAAGGATTGCTTAGCCAAGCACGAACCGTTAGATTTAACAACAGTTTTAACAAACGTACCCACGAGTATCGCTTCGTTAGTTTAAACTATACTAACTTCCTATAACTTACTACTATAACTTACTACCGAGTAAAAACACAAAGGGCGTATGACACCGGCCTGCTCTGGACAAAAGTGTACATCTGCCCGATTACTACTTCGTACCCAAGCGAAGACTCCTTAGCTTGGAGACTAAGATGAGCAATGATCCTGTTTTTGCGGAAAATAGAACGAAATTTTTTAATTGATTATAAACCGTTAATAGCCATCTTATTCAACTTCTGAATGAGAACCTTTGCAGCACAGGAGACGTAAAGGAAATGTTTCATCAAGTGTCGGTAAAGAAGGAAGATCAAGACTCACAACGTTTCCCTTGGAGAGAGGACAAAGCAGACCGTATTGAAGTCTACGTAATGAGTGCTATAATTTTCGGCGCTAGTTGTCATCAGCCCACTTTGTAAAGAACTTAAACGCATCCTACTATTCAAGGGTTAAACTAAGAGTAGTTGAGTACACAATCAACAATCATTATGTCGACAATTTCGTCGACAGCTTTGAAGACGTTCGGAAGCACTCGTGGTCACCAATGATGTCATCTCTATCCATCGTGAAGGAGGTTTCGAGTTGCATACTCTATGTCAAACTCAGAAGAAGTACTAGTCTTCTAGTCTTCTTCGTACTAGCCGTAGCAGACGAAAATCAGAATTTTAAGAACGTGTTGGACATGGACACTGATGTGAACCCGAAGACCAAAAAGATTCTTGGTATGTACTGGGACAGCGGAGACGATGTATTCGGGCGAAAGACGTCATGATGCGCGACGTTTGCCCAACTAAAAGGAAACTCCTAGGCGTAACAATGTCCACTTAAGATCCACTTGGAATGATCGCCAACTACACACTACAATTAAAGTCGCTGCTACGGAGGATCTGGAGTATTGGAGTCGAGTGGGGTCGAATTCGCCGCAGATTTCCACATATCGTTCGTATGCGGCAAGACGAAGGTCGCTCCGAAGAAACTCCTGTCTATACCCCGCGTCGAACTTTCGGCCGCTGTACTTGGAGTAAGGCTCTGCAGTCTAATCCTCGATCTCCATAAACTGCCGATTACCAAACAAGTGTTCTGGAGCGACTCAAAGACTGTGCTACACTGGCTTCGAACTGATCCTCGCCGCCACAAGGAGTTCGTTGCATTTCGAATAGCAGAAATCCTGGAATCAACACAACCCAAACAATGGCATTAGACTTCGATGAAGATGAATCCTGCAGGTGAGGGTACGACGGCCCATTACCCACCACAACTCGATGTCAATAAGTGAAGAACTACGCCAAAAATATTTGCTTTTCAACACGAAGATCGACACAATTTTCGACGCATCGAGGTTTTCCACATTCCTAAAGCTAAAACGATTCATTGCACGATTCATTGGGTCCCAGCTCTGCGTCCTGCCTTGAGACGCGTAAGAAAGGAGTGCCAGTTGTGCCCAATACGACATGACAGACTGCTGACGCCACTGATGGGTGAACTGCCGGAACATCGCCTCACGCTTATGTTAGACCATTCACTTATACTGGCATGGATTATTTTGGACCAGTCAACATCACCATAGGACGTCACCGAGAGAAGAGTTGGATCTCGCTCTTCACCTGCCTCACGACTAGGGCAGTGCATGTCGAAATTGCTGCCAACCTATCTACTGACGCTTGTCTTTTATGCATCAGCAATTTGGTGAACATGCATGGAGTCCCTTTGCGGATGAGGAGCGATAATGGGACGAACTTCATTGGGGCAAACAGGGAGTTAAAAGACGATGTCATTTTTGACGTCGCTGCAGTGAAAGCGGAGAGCACTTGCCTGTCTTGATCAAAAGGTGCAAATGGTTCAAGGAAGTACAGCCGTTCAAAGTTACCCTAGTTCTAGTGTGTGATGTCTACGTGCCCAGAAGCCAATGGATCCGAGGACGTATGACGAAGGTGTTCCTGGGAAAGGATGGGTAAGTAAGAGTAGCTGAGGTAAAGACATTTAGTGGAACATTTCGAAGACCGGCGGTGAAACTAGCTGTGCTAGAATTTGGTGAGGATTCGACCGAGACTACCGCGTCACAGGGGTGGGGTGTCAATGTTAAAATACCTTAAAATCGAATTTATTACGGCCCTGGAATCTGGACTCAGTGAACGCACCCATGTAAGTATACTATACATGAATTTGTTCAAATGGGTTATTATTGCATAAAATAAACTTTTCCAAAACATACCGACAGTTATTTTTATCATCGGCTATTGGGCCGACGAAACTTGTGACCAGTCTTCTAAATTTAGAAAGGCTTCCACAAAATATTTGTGAAAATACAAGTGACAAAAAATGCAGAGTTTAAAATTGGTAAAAACCAAGATGAATTTAAAAAAAAGAAAAACGCTAGAATAAGATGGATAAAAATAAGTTCAGGCACATACGATTTTCTGATCGGAATGAATTGGATGGAAATCAAAAGGTTATTTATGTTCAAAATAATGAATTAGTAATGACTAATAATGAAGGAATTCCTTTTTTAAGCAAAAAAGTAATTGAAGAAATAAGTGTATTAGAAGAGAATAATTTGGAAAGTATAGAACTTAGTCACTTAAATGAAGAAGAAAAATCAGGAATAATGAAAAGGAGTTGATAAAAAAAAATAAAAATTTATTTTATAAATATGGTTACACATTGATGAATACCACTAGTCTTCTTCTTTGTTTGGCGCTACAGTCCGCGGTGGACCTGGGCCTCAACCAACAAGCCTCTCCAGCCAGCACGATCTTTCGCCAGCTGCCTCCAGTTGTGCACACCAAGTTGGTTGAGGTCCTTCTACACTTGTGTGCGCCATCTTGTTCTAGGACGACCTCTTATGCGTTGTCCCAAAGGCTCGGAATCGAAGACTCTTCGGGCCGGAGCTGTGGTGTCAATCCGCTCCACGTGACCTAGCCATCTTAAGCGTTGGATCCGAAGACGCTTAACTAGGTGCATGCCGCTGTACAGCCCGTACAGTTCGTGGTTGAATCTCCTTCTCCAGACGCCATCAATACAAACAGGACCAAAGATCGCACGCAGAACTTTTCTCTCAAAAAGACCAAGAGCTTCTTCATCCGCTTTCAATAGCGTCCATGTCTCTACGCCATAGAGCAGGACGGAGATGATTAGGGTGTTATATAATGTCAACTTGGTGTTTCGAGAGATGGCTCTGTTACTCAATTGCCTCTTGAGCCCAAAGAAACAGCGATTGGCAAGAGTAATTCTGCGCTTGATCTCGGTACTGGTGTTATTGTCCCTGTTTACTGCAGAGCCAAGGTAGACGAAGTCCTTGACTACCTCAAAGTTTCTGCTGCCCATTATGACCCACGAGTATCGCTTCGTTAGTTTAAACTATACTAACTTCCTATAACTTACTACTATAACTTACTACCGAGTAAAAACACAAAGGGCGTATGACACCGGCCTGCTCTGGACAAAAGTGTACATCTGCCCGATTACTACTTCGTACCCAAGCGAAGACTCCTTAGCTTGGAGACTAAGATGAGCAATGATCCTGTTTTTGCGGAAAATAGAACGAAATTTTTTAATTGATTATAAACCGTTAATAGCCATCTTATTCAACTTCTGAATGAGAACCTTTGCAGCACAGGAGACGTAAAGGAAATGTTTCATCAAGTGTCGGTAAAGAAGGAAGATCAAGACTCACAACGTTTCCCTTGGAGAGAGGACAAAGCAGACCGTATTGAAGTCTACGTAATGAGTGCTATAATTTTCGGCGCTAGTTGTCATCAGCCCACTTTGTAAAGAACTTAAACGCATCCTACTATTCAAGGGTTAAACTAAGAGTAGTTGAGTACACAATCAACAATCATTATGTCGACAATTTCGTCGACAGCTTTGAAGACGTTCGGAAGCACTCGTGGTCACCAATGATGTCATCTCTATCCATCGTGAAGGAGGTTTCGAGTTGCATACTCTATGTCAAACTCAGAAGAAGTACTAGTCTTCTAGTCTTCTTCGTACTAGCCGTAGCAGACGAAAATCAGAATTTTAAGAACGTGTTGGACATGGACACTGATGTGAACCCGAAGACCAAAAAGATTCTTGGTATGTACTGGGACAGCGGAGACGATGTATTCGGGCGAAAGACGTCATGATGCGCGACGTTTGCCCAACTAAAAGGAAACTCCTAGGCGTAACAATGTCCACTTAAGATCCACTTGGAATGATCGCCAACTACACACTACAATTAAAGTCGCTGCTACGGAGGATCTGGAGTATTGGAGTCGAGTGGGGTCGAATTCGCCGCAGATTTCCACATATCGTTCGTATGCGGCAAGACGAAGGTCGCTCCGAAGAAACTCCTGTCTATACCCCGCGTCGAACTTTCGGCCGCTGTACTTGGAGTAAGGCTCTGCAGTCTAATCCTCGATCTCCATAAACTGCCGATTACCAAACAAGTGTTCTGGAGCGACTCAAAGACTGTGCTACACTGGCTTCGAACTGATCCTCGCCGCCACAAGGAGTTCGTTGCATTTCGAATAGCAGAAATCCTGGAATCAACACAACCCAAACAATGGCATTAGACTTCGATGAAGATGAATCCTGCAGGTGAGGGTACGACGGCCCATTACCCACCACAACTCGATGTCAATAAGTGAAGAACTACGCCCAAAATATTTGCTTTTCAACACGAAGATCGACACAATTTTCGATGCATCGAGGTTTTCCACATTCCTAAAGCTAAGACGATTCATTGCACGATTCATTGGGTCCCAGCTCTGCGTCCTGCCTTGAGACGTGTAAGAAAGGAGTGCCAGTTATGCCCAATACGACATGACAGACTGCTGACGCCACTGATGGGTGAACTGCCGGAACATCGCCTCACGCTTATGTAAGACCATTCACTTATACTGGCATGGATTATTTTGGACCAGTCAACATCACCATAGGACGTCACCGAGAGAAGAGTTGGATCTCGCTCTTCACCTGCCTCACGACTAGGGCAGTGCATGTCGAAATTGCTGCCAACCTATCTACTGACGCTTGTCTTTTATGCATCAGCAATTTGGTGAACATGCATGGAGTCCCTTTGCGGATGAGGAGCGATAATGGGACGAACTTCATTGGGGCAAACAGGGAGTTAAAAGACGATGTCATTTTTGACGTCGCTGCAGTGAAAGCGGAGAGCACTTGCCTGTCTTGATCAAAAGGTGCAAATGGTTCAAGGAAGTACAGCCGTTCAAAGTTACCCTAGTTCTAGTGTGTGATGTCTACGTGCCCAGAAGCCAATGGATCCGAGGACGTATGACGAAGGTGTTCCTGGGAAAGGATGGGTAAGTAAGAGTAGCTGAGGTAAAGACATTTAGTGGAACATTTCGAAGACCGGCGGTGAAACTAGCTGTGCTAGAATTTGGTGAGGATTCGACCGAGACTACCGCGTCACAGGGGTGGGGTGTCAATGTTAAAATACCTTAAAATCGAATTTATTACGGCCCTGGAATCTGGACTCAGTGAACGCACCCATGTAAGTATACTATACATGAATTTGTTCAAATGGGTTATTATTGCATAAAATAAACTTTTCCAAAACATACCGACAGTTATTTTTATCATCGGCTATTGGGCCGACGAAACTTGTGACCAGTCTTATAAATTTAGAAAGGCTTCCACAAAATATTTGCGAAAATACAAGTGACAAAAAATGCAGAATTTAAAATTGGTAAAAACCAAGATGAATTTAAAAAAAAGAAAAACGCTAGAATAGGATGGATAAAAATAAGTTCAGACACATACGATTTTCTGATCGGAATGAATTGGATGGAAATCAAAAGGTTATTTATATTCAAAATAATGAATTAGTAATGACTAATAATGAAGGAATTCCTTTTTTAAGCAAAAAAGTAATTGAAGAAATAAGTGTATTAGAAGACAATAATTTGGAAAGTATAGAACTTAGTCACTTAAATGAAGAAGAAAAATCAGGAATAATGAAAAGGAGTTGATAAAAAAAAATAAAAATTTATTTTATAAATATGGTTACACATTGATGAATACCACTAGTCTTCTTCTTTGTTTGGCGCTACAGTCCGCGGTGGACCTGGGCCTCAACCAACAAGCCTCTCCAGCCAGCACGATCTTTCGCCAGCTGCCTCCAGTTGTGCACACCAAGTTGGTTGAGGTCCTTCTCCACTTGTGTGCGCCATCTTGTTCTAGGACGACCTCTTATGCGTTGTCCCAAAGGCTCGGAATCGAAGACTCTTCGGGCCGGAGCTGTGGTGTCAATCCGCTCCACGTGACCTAGCCATCTTAAGCGTTGGATCCGAAGACGCTTAACTAGGTACATGCCGCTGTACAGCCCGTACAGTTCGTGGTTGAATCTCCTTCTCCAGACGCCATCAATACAAACAGGACCAAAGATCGCCCGCAGAACTTTTCTCTCAAAAAGACCAAGAGCTTCTTCATCCGCTTTCAATAGCGTCCATGTCTCTGCGCCATAGAGCAGGACGGAGATGATTAGGGTGTTATATAATGTCAACTTGGTGTTTCGAGAGATGGCTCTGTTACTCAAATGCCTCTTGAGCCCAAAGAAACAGCGATTGGCAAGAGTAATTCTGCGCTTGATCTCGGTACTGGTGTTATTGTCCCTGTTTACTGCAGAGCCAAGGTAGACGAAGTCCTTGACTACCTCAAAGTTTCTGCTGCCCATTATGACCCACGAGTATCGCTTCGTTAGTTTAAACTATACTAACTTCCTATAACTTACTACTATAACTTACTACCGAGTAAAAACACAAAGGGCGTATGACACCGGCCTGCTCTGGACAAAAGTGTACATCTGCCCGATTACTACTTCGTACCCAAGCGAAGACTCCTTAGCTTGGAGACTAAGATGAGCAATGATCCTGTTTTTGCGGAAAATAGAACGAAATTTTTTAATTGATTATAAACCGTTAATAGCCATCTTATTCAACTTCTGAATGAGAACCTTTGCAGCACAGGAGACGTAAAGGAAATGTTTCATCAAGTGTCGGTAAAGAAGGAAGATCAAGACTCACAACGTTTCCCTTGGAGAGAGGACAAAGCAGACCGTATTGAAGTCTACGTAATGAGTGCTATAATTTTCGGCGCTAGTTGTCATCAGCCCACTTTGTAAAGAACTTAAACGCATCCTACTATTCAAGGGTTAAACTAAGAGTAGTTGAGTACACAATCAACAATCATTATGTCGACAATTTCGTCGACAGCTTTGAAGACGTTCGGAAGCACTCGTGGTCACCAATGATGTCATCTCTATCCATCGTGAAGGAGGTTTCGAGTTGCATACTCTATGTCAAACTCAGAAGAAGTACTAGTCTTCTAGTCTTCTTCGTACTAGCCGTAGCAGACGAAAATCAGAATTTTAAGAACGTGTTGGACATGGACACTGATGTGAACCCGAAGACCAAAAAGATTCTTGGTATGTACTGGGACAGCGGAGACGATGTATTCGGGCGAAAGACGTCATGATGCGCGACGTTTGCCCAACTAAAAGGAAACTCCTAGGCGTAACAATGTCCACTTAAGATCCACTTGGAATGATCGCCAACTACACACTACAATTAAAGTCGCTGCTACGGAGGATCTGGAGTATTGGAGTCGAGTGGGGTCGAATTCGCCGCAGATTTCCACATATCGTTCGTATGCGGCAAGACGAAGGTCGCTCCGAAGAAACTCCTGTCTATACCCCGCGTCGAACTTTCGGCCGCTGTACTTGGAGTAAGGCTCTGCAGTCTAATCCTCGATCTCCATAAACTGCCGATTACCAAACAAGTGTTCTGGAGCGACTCAAAGACTGTGCTACACTGGCTTCGAACTGATCCTCGCCGCCACAAGGAGTTCGTTGCATTTCGAATAGCAGAAATGCTGGAATCAACACAACCCAAACAATGGCATTAGACTTCGATGAAGATGAATCCTGCAGGTGAGGGTACGACGGCCCATTACCCACCACAACTCGATGTCAATAAGTGAAGAACTACGCCCAAAATATTTGCTTTTCAACACGAAGATCGACACAATTTTCGATGCATCGAGGTTTTCCACATTCCTAAAGCTAAAACGATTCATTGCACGATTCATTGGGTCCAAGCTCTGCGTCCTGCCTTGAGACGTGTAAGAAAGGAGTGCCAGTTATGCCCAATACGACATGACAGACTGCTGACGCCACTGATGGGTGAACTGCCGGAACATCGCCTCACGCTTATGTAAGACCATTCACTTATACTGGCATGGATTATTTTGGACCAGTCAACATCACCATAGGACGTCACCGAGAGAAGAGTTGGATCTCGCTCTTCACCTGCCTCACGACTAGGGCAGTGCATGTCGAAATTGCTGCCAACCTATCTACTGACGCTTGTCTTTTATGCATCAGCAATTTGGTGAACATGCATGGAGTCCCTTTGCGGATGAGGAGCGATAATGGGACGAACTTCATTGGGGCAAACAGGGAGTTAAAAGACGATGTCATTTTTGACGTCGCTGCAGTGAAAGCGGAGAGCACTTGCCTGTCTTGATCAAAAGGTGCAAATGGTTCAAGGAAGTACAGCCGTTCAAAGTTACCCTAGTTCTAGTGTGTGATGTCTACGTGCCCAGAAGCCAATGGATCCGAGGACGTATGACGAAGGTGTTCCTGGGAAAGGATGGGTAAGTCAGAGTAGCTGAGGTAAAGACATTTAGTGGAACATTTCGAAGACCGGCGGTGAAACTAGCTGTGCTAGAATTTGGTGAGGATTCGACCGAGACTACCGCGTCACAGGGGTGGGGTGTCAATGTTAAAATACCTTAAAATCGAATTTATTACGGCCCTGGAATCTGGACTCAGTGAACGCACCCATGTAAGTATACTATACATGAATTTGTTCAAATGGGTTATTATTGCATAAAATAAACTTTTCCAAAACATACCGACAGTTATTTTTATCATCGGCTATTGGGCCGACGAAACTTGTGACCAGTCTTCTAAATTTAGAAAGGCTTCCACAAAATATTTGCGAAAATACAAGTGACAAAAAATGCAGAATTTAAAATTGGTAAAAACCAAGATGAATTTAAAAAAAAGAAAAACGCTAGAATAGGATGGATAAAAATAAGTTCAGACACATACGATTTTCTGATCGGAATGAATTGGATGGAAATCAAAAGGTTATTTATATTCAAAATAATGAATTAGTAATGACTAATAATGAAGGAATTCCTTTTTTAAGCAAAAAAGTAATTGAAGAAATAAGTGTATTAGAAGACAATAATTTGGAAAGTATAGAACTTAGTCACTTAAATGAAGAAGAAAAATCAGGAATAATGAAAAGGAGTTGATAAAAAAAAATAAAAATTTATTTTATAAATATGGTTACACATTGATGAATACCACTAGTCTTCTTCTTTGTTTGGCGCTACAGTCCGCGGTGGACCTGGGCCTCAACCAACAAGCCTCTCCAGCCAGCACGATCTTTCGCCAGCTGCCTCCAGTTGTGCACACCAAGTTGGTTGAGGTCCTTCTCCACTTGTGTGCGCCATCTTGTTCTAGGACGACCTCTTATGCGTTGTCCCAAAGGCTCGGAATCGAAGACTCTTCGGGCCGGAGCTGTGGTGTCAATCCGCTCCACGTGACCTAGCCATCTTAAGCGTTGGATCCGAAGACGCTTAACTAGGTACATGCCGCTGTACAGCCCGTACAGTTCGTGGTTGAATCTCCTTCTCCAGACGCCATCAATACAAACAGGACCAAAGATCGCACGCAGAACTTTTCTCTCAAAAAGACCAAGAGCTTCTTCATCCGCTTTCAATAGCGTCCATGTCTCTGCGCCATAGAGCAGGACGGAGATGATTAGGGTGTTATATAATGTCAACTTGGTGTTTCGAGAGATGGCTCTGTTACTCAAATGCCTCTTGAGCCCAAAGAAACAGCGATTGGCAAGAGTAATTCTGCGCTTGATCTCGGTACTGGTGTTATTGTCCCTGTTTACTGCAGAGCCAAGGTAGACGAAGTCCTTGACTACCTCAAAGTTTCTGCTGCCCATTATGACCCACGAGTATCGCTTCGTTAGTTTAAACTATACTAACTTCCTATAACTTACTACTATAACTTACTACCGAGTAAAAACACAAAGGGCGTATGACACCGGCCTGCTCTGGACAAAAGTGTACATCTGCCCGATTACTACTTCGTACCCAAGCGAAGACTCCTTAGCTTGGAGACTAAGATGAGCAATGATCCTGTTTTTGCGGAAAATAGAACGAAATTTTTTAATTGATTATAAACCGTTAATAGCCATCTTATTCAACTTCTGAATGAGAACCTTTGCAGCACAGGAGACGTAAAGGAAATGTTTCATCAAGTGTCGGTAAAGAAGGAAGATCAAGACTCACAACGTTTCCCTTGGAGAGAGGACAAAGCAGACCGTATTGAAGTCTACGTAATGAGTGCTATAATTTTCGGCGCTAGTTGTCATCAGCCCACTTTGTAAAGAACTTAAACGCATCCTACTATTCAAGGGTTAAACTAAGAGTAGTTGAGTACACAATCAACAATCATTATGTCGACAATTTCGTCGACAGCTTTGAAGACGTTCGGAAGCACTCGTGGTCACCAATGATGTCATCTCTATCCATCGTGAAGGAGGTTTCGAGTTGCATACTCTATGTCAAACTCAGAAGAAGTACTAGTCTTCTAGTCTTCTTCGTACTAGCCGTAGCAGACGAAAATCAGAATTTTAAGAACGTGTTGGACATGGACACTGATGTGAACCCGAAGACCAAAAAGATTCTTGGTATGTACTGGGACAGCGGAGACGATGTATTCGGGCGAAAGACGTCATGATGCGCGACGTTTGCCCAACTAAAAGGAAACTCCTAGGCGTAACAATGTCCACTTAAGATCCACTTGGAATGATCGCCAACTACACACTACAATTAAAGTCGCTGCTACGGAGGATCTGGAGTATTGGAGTCGAGTGGGGTCGAATTCGCCGCAGATTTCCACATATCGTTCGTATGCGGCAAGACGAAGGTCGCTCCGAAGAAACTCCTGTCTATACCCCGCGTCGAACTTTCGGCCGCTGTACTTGGAGTAAGGCTCTGCAGTCTAATCCTCGATCTCCATAAACTGCCGATTACCAAACAAGTGTTCTGGAGCGACTCAAAGACTGTGCTACACTGGCTTCGAACTGATCCTCGCCGCCACAAGGAGTTCGTTGCATTTCGAATAGCAGAAATGCTGGAATCAACACAACCCAAACAATGGCATTAGACTTCGATGAAGATGAATCCTGCAGGTGAGGGTACGACGGCCCATTACCCACCACAACTCGATGTCAATAAGTGAAGAACTACGCCCAAAATATTTGCTTTTCAACACGAAGATCGACACAATTTTCGATGCATCGAGGTTTTCCACATTCCTAAAGCTAAGACGATTCATTGCACGATTCATTGGGTCCCAGCTCTGCGTCCTGCCTTGAGACGTGTAAGAAAGGAGTGCCAGTTATGCCCAATACGACATGACAGACTGCTGACGCCACTGATGGGTGAACTGCCGGAACATCGCCTCACGCTTATGTAAGACCATTCACTTATACTGGCATGGATTATTTTGGACCAGTCAACATCACCATAGGACGTCACCGAGAGAAGAGTTGGATCTCGCTCTTCACCTGCCTCACGACTAGGGCAGTGCATGTCGAAATTGCTGCCAACCTATCTACTGACGCTTGTCTTTTATGCATCAGCAATTTGGTGAACAGGCATGGAGTCCCTTTGCGGATGAGGAGCGATAATGGGACGAACTTCATTGGGGCAAACAGGGAGTTAAAAGACGATGTCATTTTTGACGTCGCTGCAATGAAAGCGGAGAGCACTTGCCTGTCTTGATCAAAAGGTGCAAATGGTTCAAGGAAGTACAGCCGTTCAAAGTTACCCTAGTTCTAGTGTGTTATGTCTACGTGCCGAGAAGCCAATGGATCCGAGGACGTATGACGAAGGTGCTCCTGGGAAAGGATGGGTAAGTAAGAGTAGCTGAGGTAAAGACATTTAGTGGAACATTTCGAAGACCGGCGGTGAAACTAGCTGTGCTAGAATTTGGTGAGGATTCGATCGAGACTACCGCGTCACAGGGGTGGGGTGTCAATGTTAAAATACCTTAAAATTGAATTTATTACGGCCCTGGAATCTGGACTCAGTGAACGCACCCATGTAAGTATACTATACATGAATTTGTTCAAATGGGTTATTATTGCATAAAATAAACTTTTCCAAAACATACCGACAGTTATTTTTATCATCGGCTATTGGGCCGACGAAACTTGTGACCAGTCTTCTAAATTTAGAAAGGCTTCCACAAAATATTTGCGAAAATACAAGTGACAAAAAATGCAGAATTTAAAATTGGTAAAAACCAAGATGAATTTAAAAAAAAGAAAAACGCTAGAATAAGATGGATAAAAATAAGTTCAGGCACATACGATTTTCTGATCGGAATGAATTGGATGGAAATCAAAAGGTTATTTATGTTCAAAATAATGAATTAGTAATGACTAATAATGAAGGAATTCCTTTTTTAAGCAAAAAAGTAATTGAAGAAATAAGTGTATTAGAAGAGAATAATTTGGAAAGTATAGAACTTAGTCACTTAAATGAAGAAGAAAAATCAGGAATAATGAAAAGGAGTTGATAAAAAAAAATAAAAATTTATTTTATAAATATGGTTACACATTGATGAATACCACTAGTCTTCTTCTTTGTTTGGCGCTACAGTCCGCGGTGGACCTGGGCCTCAACCAACAAGCCTCTCCAGCCAGCACGATCTTTCGCCAGCTGCCTCCAGTTGTGCACACCAAGTTGGTTGAGGTCCTTCTACACTTGTGTGCGCCATCTTGTTCTAGGACGACCTCTTATGCGTTGTCCCAAAGGCTCGGAATCGAAGACTCTTCGGGCCGGAGCTGTGGTGTCAATCCGCTCCACGTGACCTAGCCATCTTAAGCGTTGGATCCGAAGACGCTTAACTAGGTGCATGCCGCTGTACAGCCCGTACAGTTCGTGGTTGAATCTCCTTCTCCAGACGCCATCAATACAAACAGGACCAAAGATCGCACGCAGAACTTTTCTCTCAAAAAGACCAAGAGCTTCTTCATCCGCTTTCAATAGCGTCCATGTCTCTGCGCCATAGAGCAGGACGGAGATGATTAGGGTGTTATATAATGTCAACTTGGTGTTTCGAGAGATGGCTCTGTTACTCAATTGCCTCTTGAGCCCAAAGAAACAGCGATTGGCAAGAGTAATTCTGCGCTTGATCTCGGTACTGGTGTTATTGTCCCTGTTTACTGCAGAGCCAAGGTAGACGAAGTCCTTGACTACCTCAAAGTTTCTGCTGCCCATTATGACCCGCGAGTATCGCTTCGTTAGTTTAAACTATACTAACTTCCTATAACTTACTACTATAACTTACTACCGAGTAAAAACATAAAGGGCGTATAACACCGGCCTGCTCTGGACAAAAGTGTACATCTGCCCGATTACTACTTCGTACCCAAGCGAAGACTCCTTAGCTTGGAGACTAAGATGAGCAATGATCCTGTTTTTGCGGAAAATAGAACGAAATTTTTTAATTGATTATAAACCGTTAATAGCCATCTTATTCAACTTCTGAATGAGAACCTTTGCAGCACAGGAGACGTAAAGGAAATGTTTCATCAAGTGTCGGTAAAGAAGGAAGATCAAGACTCACAACGTTTCCCTTGGAGAGAGGACAAAGCAGACCGTATTGAAGTCTACGTAATGAGTGCTATAATTTTCGGCGCTAGTTGTCATCAGCCCACTTTGTAAAGAACTTAAACGCATCCTACTATTCAAGGGTTAAACTAAGAGTAGTTGAGTACACAATCAACAATCATTATGTCGACAATTTCGTCGACAGCTTTGAAGACGTTCGGAAGCACTCGTGGTCACCAATGATGTCATCTCTATCCATCGTGAAGGAGGTTTCGAGTTGCATACTCTATGTCAAACTCAGAAGAAGTACTAGTCTTCTAGTCTTCTTCGTACTAGCCGTAGCAGACGAAAATCAGAATTTTAAGAACGTGTTGGACATGGACACTGATGTGAACCCGAAGACCAAAAAGATTCTTGGTATGTACTGGGACAGCGGAGACGATGTATTCGGGCGAAAGACGTCATGATGCGCGACGTTTGCCCAACTAAAAGGAAACTCCTAGGCGTAACAATGTCCACTTAAGATCCACTTGGAATGATCGCCAACTACACACTACAATTAAAGTCGCTGCTACGGAGGATCTGGAGTATTGGAGTCGAGTGGGGTCGAATTCGCCGCAGATTTCCACATATCGTTCGTATGCGGCAAGACGAAGGTCGCTCCGAAGAAACTCCTGTCTATACCCCGCGTCGAACTTTCGGCCGCTGTACTTGGAGTAAGGCTCTGCAGTCTAATCCTCGATCTCCATAAACTGCCGATTACCAAACAAGTGTTCTGGAGCGACTCAAAGACTGTGCTACACTGGCTTCGAACTGATCCTCGCCGCCACAAGGAGTTCGTTGCATTTCGAATAGCAGAAATCCTGGAATCAACACAACCCAAACAATGGCATTAGACTTCGATGAAGATGAATCCTGCAGGTGAGGGTACGACGGCCCATTACCCACCACAACTCGATGTCAATAAGTGAAGAACTACGCCCAAAATATTTGCTTTTCAACACGAAGATCGACACAATTTTCGACGCATCGAGGTTTTCCACATTCCTAAAGCTAAGACGATTCATTGCACGATTCATTGGGTCCCAGCTCTGCGTCCTGCCTTGAGACGTGTAAGAAAGGAGTGCCAGTTATGCCCAATACGACATGACAGACTGCTGACGCCACTGATGGGTGAACTGCCGGAACATCGCCTCACGCTTATGTAAGACCATTCACTTATACTGGCATGGATTATTTTGGACCAGTCAACATCACCATAGGACGTCACCGAGAGAAGAGTTGGATCTCGCTCTTCACCTGCCTCACGACTAGGGCAGTGCATGTCGAAATTGCTGCCAACCTATCTACTGACGCTTGTCTTTTATGCATCAGCAATTTGGTGAACAGGCATGGAGTCCCTTTGCGGATGAGGAGCGATAATGGGACGAACTTCATTGGGGCAAACAGGGAGTTAAAAGACGATGTCATTTTTGACGTCGCTGCAATGAAAGCGGAGAGCACTTGCCTGTCTTGATCAAAAGGTGCAAATGGTTCAAGGAAGTACAGCCGTTCAAAGTTACCCTAGTTCTAGTGTGTTATGTCTACGTGCCGAGAAGCCAATGGATCCGAGGACGTATGACGAAGGTGCTCCTGGGAAAGGATGGGTAAGTAAGAGTAGCTGAGGTAAAGACATTTAGTGGAACATTTCGAAGACCGGCGGTGAAACTAGCTGTGCTAGAATTTGGTGAGGATTCGATCGAGACTACCGCGTCACAGGGGTGGGGTGTCAATGTTAAAATACCTTAAAATTGAATTTATTACGGCCCTGGAATCTGGACTCAGTGAACGCACCCATGTAAGTATACTATACATGAATTTGTTCAAATGGGTTATTATTGCATAAAATAAACTTTTCCAAAACATACCGACAGTTATTTTTATCATCGGCTATTGGGCCGACGAAACTTGTGACCAGTCTTCTAAATTTAGAAAGGCTTCCACAAAATATTTGCGAAAATACAAGTGACAAAAAATGCAGAATTTAAAATTGGTAAAAACCAAGATGAATTTAAAAAAAAGAAAAACGCTAGAATAAGATGGATAAAAATAAGTTCAGGCACATACGATTTTCTGATCGGAATGAATTGGATGGAAATCAAAAGGTTATTTATGTTCAAAATAATGAATTAGTAATGACTAATAATGAAGGAATTCCTTTTTTAAGCAAAAAAGTAATTGAAGAAATAAGTGTATTAGAAGAGAATAATTTGGAAAGTATAGAACTTAGTCACTTAAATGAAGAAGAAAAATCAGGAATAATGAAAAGGAGTTGATAAAAAAAAATAAAAATTTATTTTATAAATATGGTTACACATTGATGAATACCACTAGTCTTCTTCTTTGTTTGGCGCTACAGTCCGCGGTGGACCTGGGCCTCAACCAACAAGCCTCTCCAGCCAGCACGATCTTTCGCCAGCTGCCTCCAGTTGTGCACACCAAGTTGGTTGAGGTCCTTCTACACTTGTGTGCGCCATCTTGTTCTAGGACGACCTCTTATGCGTTGTCCCAAAGGCTCGGAATCGAAGACTCTTCGGGCCGGAGCTGTGGTGTCAATCCGCTCCACGTGACCTAGCCATCTTAAGCGTTGGATCCGAAGACGCTTAACTAGGTGCATGCCGCTGTACAGCCCGTACAGTTCGTGGTTGAATCTCCTTCTCCAGACGCCATCAATACAAACAGGACCAAAGATCGCACGCAGAACTTTTCTCTCAAAAAGACCAAGAGCTTCTTCATCCGCTTTCAATAGCGTCCATGTCTCTACGCCATAGAGCAGGACGGAGATAATTAGGGTGTTATATAATGTCAACTTGGTGTTTCGAGAGATGGCTCTGTTACTCAATTGCCTCTTGAGCCCAAAGAAACAGCGATTGGCAAGAGTAATTCTGCGCTTGATCTCGGTACTGGTGTTATTGTCCCTGTTTACTGCAGAGCCAAGGTAGACGAAGTCCTTGACTACCTCAAAGTTTCTGCTGCCCATTATGACCCACGAGTATCGCTTCGTTAGTTTAAACTATACTAACTTCCTATAACTTACTACTATAACTTACTACCGAGTAAAAACATAAAGGGCGTATAACACCGGCCTGCTCTGGACAAAAGTGTACATCTGCCCGATTACTACTTCGTACCCAAGCGAAGACTCCTTAGCTTGGAGACTAAGATGAGCAATGATCCTGTTTTTGCGGAAAATAGAACGAAATTTTTTAATTGATTATAAACCGTTAATAGCCATCTTATTCAACTTCTGAATGAGAACCTTTGCAGCACAGGAGACGTAAAGGAAATGTTTCATCAAGTGTCGGTAAAGAAGGAAGATCAAGACTCACAACGTTTCCCTTGGAGAGAGGACAAAGCAGACCGTATTGAAGTCTACGTAATGAGTGCTATAATTTTCGGCGCTAGTTGTCATCAGCCCACTTTGTAAAGAACTTAAACGCATCCTACTATTCAAGGGTTAAACTAAGAGTAGTTGAGTACACAATCAACAATCATTATGTCGACAATTTCGTCGACAGCTTTGAAGACGTTCGGAAGCACTCGTGGTCACCAATGATGTCATCTCTATCCATCGTGAAGGAGGTTTCGAGTTGCATACTCTATGTCAAACTCAGAAGAAGTACTAGTCTTCTAGTCTTCTTCGTACTAGCCGTAGCAGACGAAAATCAGTATTTTAAGAACGTGTTGGACATGGACACTGATGTGAACCCGAAGACCAAAAAGATTCTTGGTATGTACTGGGACAGCGGAGACGATGTATTCGGGCGAAAGACGTCATGATGCGCGACGTTTGCCCAACTAAAAGGAAACTCCTAGGCGTAACAATGTCCACTTAAGATCCACTTGGAATGATCGCCAACTACACACTACAATTAAAGTCGCTGCTACGGAGGATCTGGAGTATTGGAGTCGAGTGGGGTCGAATTCGCCGCAGATTTTCACATATCGTTCGTATGCGGCAAGACGAAGGTCGCTCCGAAGAAACTCCTGTCTATACCCCGCGTCGAACTTTCGGCCGCTGTACTTGGAGTGAGGCTCTGCAGTCTAATCCTCGATCTCCATAAACTGCCGATTACCAAACAAGTGTTCTGGAGCGACTCAAAGACTGTGCTACACTGGCTTCGAACTGATCCTCGCCGCCACAAGGAGTTCGTTGCATTTCGAATAGCAGAAATCCTGGAATCAACACAACCCAAACAATGGCATTAGACTTCGATGAAGATGAATCCTGCAGGTGAGGGTACGACGGCCCATTACCCACCACAACTCGATGTCAATAAGTGAAGAACTACGCCCAAAATATTTGCTTTTCAACACGAAGATCGACACAATTTTCGACGCATCGATGTTTTCCACATTCCTAAAGCTAAAACGATTCATTGCACGATTCATTGGGTCCCAGCTCTGCGTCCTGCCTTGAGACGTGTAAGAAAGGAGTGCCAGTTATGCCCAATACGACATGACAGACTGCTGACACCACTGATGGGTGAACTGCCGGAACATCGCCTCACGCTTATGTAAGACCATTCACTTATACTGGCATGGATTATTTTGGACCAGTCAACATTACCATAGGACGTCACCGAGAGAAGAGTTGGATCTCGCTCTTCACCTGCCTCACGACTAGGGCAGTGCATGTCGAAATTGCTGCCAACCTATCTACTGACGCTTGTCTTTTATGCATCAGCAATTTGGTGAACAGGCATGGAGTCCCTTTGCGTATGAGGAGCGATAATGGGACGAACTTCATTGGGGCAAACAGGGAGTTAAAAGACGATGTCATTTTTGACGTCGCTGCAGTGAAAGCGGAGAGCACTTGCCTGTCTTGATCAAAAGGTGCAAATGGTTCAAGGAAGTACAGCCGTTCAAAGTTACCCTAGTTCTAGTGTGTGATGTCTACGTGCCGAGAAGCCAATGGATCCGAGGACGTATGACGAAGGTGTTCCTGGGAAAGGATGGGTAAGTAAGAGTAGCTGAGGTAAAGACATTTAGTGGAACATTTCGAAGACCGGCGGTGAAACTAGCTGTGCTAGAATTTGGTGAGGATTCGATCGAGACTACCGCGTCACAGGGGTGGGGTGTCAATGTTAAAATACCTTAAAATCGAATTTATTACGGCCCTGGAATCTGGACTCAGTGAACGCACCCATGTAAGTATACTATACATGAATTTGTTCAAATGGGTTATTATTGCATAAAATAAACTTTTCCAAAACATACCGACAGTTATTTTTATCATCGGCTATTGGGCCGACGAAACTTGTGACCAGTCTTCTAAATTTAGAAAGGCTTCCACAAAATATTTGCGAAAATACAAGTGACAAAAAATGCAGAATTTAAAATTGGTAAAAACCAAGATGAATTTAAAAAAAAGAAAAACGCTAGAATAGGCTGGATAAAAATAAGTTCAGACACATACGATTTTCTGATCGGAATGAATTGGATGGAAATCAAAAGGTTATTTATATTCAAAATAATGAATTAGTAATGACTAATAATGAAGGAATTCCTTTTTTAAGCAAAAAAGTAATTGAAGAAATAAGTGTATTAGAAGACAATAATTTGGAAAGTATAGAACTTAGTCACTTAAATGAAGAAGAAAAATCAGGAATAATGAAAAGGAGTTGATAAAAAAAAAAAAAAAAATTTATTTTATAAATATGGTTACACATTGATGAATACCACTAGTCTTCTTCTTTGTTTGGCGCTACAGTCCGGGGTGGACCTGGGCCTCAACCAACAAGCCTCTCCAGCCAGCACGATCTTTCGCCAGCTGCCTCCAGTTGTGCACACCAAGTTGGTTGAGGTCCTTCTCCACTTGTGTGCGCCATCTTGTTCTAGGACGACCTCTTATGCGTTGTCCCAAAGGCTCGGAATCGAAGACTCTTCGGGCCGGAGCTGTGGTGTCAATCCGCTCTACGTGACCTAGCCATCTTAAGCGTTGGATCCGAAGACGCTTAACTAGGTGCATGCCGCTGTACAGCCCGTACAGTTCGTGGTTGAATCTCCTTCTCCAGACGCCATCAATACAAACAGGACCAAAGATCGCACGCAGAACTTTTCTCTCAAAAAGACCAAGAGCTTCTTCATCCGCTTTCAATAGCGTCCATGTCTCTGCGCCATAGAGCAGGACGGGGATGATTAGGGTGTTATATAATGTCAACTTGGTGTTTCGAGAGATGGCTCTGTTACTCAATTGCCTCTTGAGCCCAAAGAAACAGCGATTGGCAAGAGTAATTCTGCGCTTGATCTCGGTACTGGTGTTATTGTCCCTGTTTACTGCAGAGCCAAGGTAGACGAAGTCCTTGACTACCTCAAAGTTTCTGCTGCCCATTATGACGCTCTGTCCGAGGCGTCGATGTTGTGCGTCCTTTCGTGATGACAGCATGTACTTTGTCTTGCCCTGATTAACTGCCAAACCCATTTTAGCCGCTTCCGCTTCAATGCTAGCAAAAGCCTCATTGACAGCTCGCTGTGTTGTCCAATCACGTCAATGTCGTCAGCGTAGGCAAGCAGTTGAACGGACTTTTGGAAGATCGTGCCTCTGGTGTTGACATTTGAGTTTCGCACGATCTTCTCAAGTATGATATTGAATAAATCACATGACAGCGTGTCGCCTTGTCTTAAACCTTTTTTGACATTGAAGGTCTCGGTGAGTTCGTTACCGACCTTGATGGAGCAGCGAGAGTTCTCCATCGTCATCCTGCACAATCTGACGAGTTTGCCTGGAATGTCAAAACTAGACATGGCATTGTATAGCTCGTCTCTATGCACGCTGTCTTATGCGGCCTTGAAATCGACTAATAGGTGGTGGGTGTCGATCTGCATCTCGTGGGTTTTTTCCAGGATCTGCCGCAGTGTGAAAATTTGGTCGATGGTGGACTTTCCCGGCCTGAAACCGCACTGATAAGGACCTATCAGGTTATTGACGAATGGTTTCAGGCATTCACACAAGACGGCAGAGAGGATCTTGTACGCTATGTTAAGGGGACTGATCCCTCGATAGTTGGCGCAGTCAAAAGGGTCTCCTTTCTTGTGGACCGGACAAACGACGCTGAGATTCCACTCATCGGGCATGCTTTCCTCCGACCATATCTTACAGATGAGCTGGTGCATGCGCCCAACCAGATCGTCTCCAGCATTCTTTAAACAGTTCCGCGGACAGTCCGTCCGCTCCAGCAGCTTTGTTCCACTTTAGTCTAGATATCGCTATCTTGACCTCGCCTAAGTCGGGGGACGGAAGTCTTGGTCATCCTCGTCCAAATTAAGTGGAACATTCTGCCTGACAGCGGAATTTGTGTCGTCATCGCCGTTTAACAGTCTGCAGAAGTGATTTTTCCAAATTCTCAGCATCGACTGCGACTCTACTACTAGTTGTCCATTTTCATCCCTGCAGGCTTCTGTCCGGGGTCTATACCCTCCGGATAACTGTTTTACCATTTGGTAAAACTTTCGGACCTCCTTCCTGCCGTAACATCTCTCCATCTGTTCGACCAAGCGCTTCTCGTGCTCTTTCTTTTTCCTTCTGAGAAGCCGGTTCTCTTCCCTTCTCTTCTGCTCGTAGAGCTCACGAACAGCTCTCGTTGTTCGATGCAGAGTTGCCTTGTAGGCCTCCTGTTTGGCTGCATGTGCCTGCCTGCACTCGTTGTCAAACCATGGGTTCTTCTTTGGTGGTGTCGTAAAACCCAGCACATCAGTGGCAGCTTCTTTGATGGCTTCTTGACAACGTTTCCATTCCTGGTCTATTGTGGTTGTAGGCAGGGTCGAACTTTCGGAGAGTTTCAGGGAGACTCGGTCGGCAAAGTTCCTAACGATCGATTGCGATTGTAGCTTTCCAACGTCAAAACGAGGTGCCCTGTCTCGACTCCGTATTTCTCTCGATATCCTCATTCTTACCTTGGCTACAACAAGGAAATGATCCGAGTCAATATTGGCTCCTCGGAAAGTTCGGACATCAAGAATATTGGAGTAGTCTCTGACGTCGATCGCAATGTGATCAATCTGGTTGACGGTTGATTGATCAGGTGACCGCCAGGTCCCTTTATGGATGTTGAGGTGTGGGAACCGTGTGCTCATTACAGAGAGGTTACGCCCCGAGGCGAAATCCACCAGCCTGAGTCCGTTTCCGGATGTGTTGTCGTGCAGGCTGTGTTTTCCGATAACTTTATCAAAGATTTCTTCCTTGCCCAGCTGTGCGTTGAGATCTCCTAGAACGATCTTGGTATCATAGCTGGGGCATTGATCGTATGTTCTTTCTAGGAGATCATAGAAATCGTCCTTGCTATTGTCATCTTTCTCCTCTGTCGGGGCGTGGGCGCAAATCAGGCTGATGTTCCCGAGCTTAGCCTTGATGCGGATTGTTATGAGGCGCTCGCTTACATACTTAAAGCTTAAGACTTTTTGCCTAAGTCTGCCTCGAACAACAAATTCACATCCAAATAAGCCTGTAGCAGTCGCCGTAGTAGAGGTCGCAGTTTCTCATCCTCTTTTTGCCCGGCCCGTTCCACCGCACTTCCTGGATAGCGGTTATGTCTGCTTTATAGCAGTCTAGGGCCTCCGCTAGTTCATCGGCTGCACGTGGTCTGTTAAGGGACCTCACATTCCACGTGCAGAACCGAAAGTCATTGTCCTTTTTCCGTTTGCAAGGGTCGTCAACAGTAGATTCGTCCGTATCCGAGGCAGGTTGTTGTATCTGAACTCGTATTACTCGTATATACTGAATACCACTAGTACAGTCCATAAAATTCAAACGACAACTAATGACCAGATTGATTCTAAGCTGTATAAGTATCCACCTCAATATGAAAAATAGAAAGCTGATAAAAGAAATGGGTTTAGCTCACCAATTATAGTTACACCTAAGAAACTGGATAATACTTGGATTCAAAATTTCAGGATAGTTGTCGATTAAAGAAGATTGAATCAAATTACAATAGATGACAAGCACCCACTTCCTAATATTAGACAAGTAGGGAAATGTTGGGAGAGATTTGGCAAAGGATTACCACGAAATTTGCTGTTGCTGAAGAAGATATTGAAGAAAAGGCGTTTGTCACTCCGGATCGTCTTTATGAGTTCATACGGATGCCCTTTGGCTTAAAAAATGCTCCCACTACATTTCAGCGATCGATAAATAAAATAATACGGGTTTATATTAATGTTATTTGCGTTGTCTATCTTGACGACATCCTAGTATATTCAACTACTTTAAATGAGTACCTGACTTCATTAGAAACAATTTTCAAAATTCTCTCAGATCATAATTTAAAAATACATTCTGATAAATGCAGTTTCATTCAAAAAGAAATAAAATTCCTAGGACACGCACAAACAAAATATGTAAAAACGAAATCCTACTAAAATCTAAGATATAAAGCGAACAAAATTACCAAACAACTAATAAGTAATTGACGAACTTTCTTGGAATCACTGGATTCTATTGAAAATTCATCAGGGATTACGCTAAAATTGCATACCCACTCATTAAATATTTGAAGAAAGATTGTAGAATCAATACCAAAGATCTTCAATATATTTATTAATAGCATCCTAATCTAAATTTGCTAATAGCATCTCATCCAATTCTGCAATTTCCCAATTATGAGAAAAAAAGCCGGTAATCCAGTATGCTATGTCTCTAGAACTCTAAATAAACACGAACAAGGCTACAGTCTTACGGTTAAAGTATTCTTAGGAAGAGTTTATTCAGTTACGTATTTTAGGCTTTATTTATGCGGTAGAAAATTTTAAATAGTGACAGGCCATGCTCCAATAAATCATTTGAATCCTAAATACAAAGGTAATTAATTCTCTCACAGAAACCAAAGTTCTTTAAAGAACAAATATAAAACGCAATTTATTTTAACGTACAGTCCAACGAAAGAAATTGAGGTTTTACATAGCCGACGGATAAGCGAGATAAATCCACAAAAAGATGAACCAAAAACTGAGAATTTATTAGAGAAATACGTTAAGCCAGGGAAAAATGGCATATGTTCATATGTCGATGAAAAAAGCCTATAATAAAATCCAAGAGCTGATTATTAAATTACGGTCTAGCAATAAAAAAATTTTGTTCATGAAAACAAAAAGAAAGGAGCTCGAGAAATAAAAACAGATGAAGAATTTCATAAACGAGTCTCATTATATCATACAATAGAATCTCTCCATAGATGATAAGTTAATATTACTTCAAAACATGTACAACGAAACAATGGGGCAAAATACGATCAAAGAAATATTATTTTAAATAGGAATTATTTATTTATCTTCAATAACTGAAAATTAATTAAGAATTTAAAAAATATTTTACCAGATGAATATTTTTGCCCATCAAATATTAATAATGAAATGTTTCCAAAACCCGTCGATTTTAATAAGATAATAATGGAAAATGGAAAAAATTTACAAGATCTACAAGAATTTAAATATCATAAAAAGTAATATGCGATTCGAACATAAGCTCAGTGTTAATATGCATACTAAGCATAATTGGTATGGCTATTTTTTAATTTCTAAATAACAGAAAAGCCTCAATCTTAATTGTAAATAATACGAAACCGGAGGCTTCTGGTTCAAAGCGAAGAGGAGTTATGTACGAGTATATGAGCAGCCAATCAACAGGAAATGCTGACGAATCGAGTCGACGAACTTCCCATTGCCCAAAAAAGTGCAAGCAAAGCATAGGTCATGTTAGATTTAAGAATGATTGCAAATCAGTCAATAAAGTGACTCGAAGTACGTAACATGCGTTTTTACTTGACTAAACACTAATAAAACTTAACTCACGCCCCGACAGAGTAGAAGGATGACTTCTATGATCTCCAAGAACAAACGATCAATGCCCCAGCAACTCACAGCTGGGCAAGGAAGAAATCTTTGGTAGAGGAATCGGAAAACACAGTCTGCAAGGAAAAACATCAGGAAACGGACTCAGCCTGGTGGAAGGATGAGGATATCGAGAGAAGTACGTTGGAAAGCTCCAATCGCAATCGAACGCTAGCAAGTTTGCGAGCCGAGTCTAACAGAAACTCTTTGAAAGTTCTACCCTGTCTACACTCACAATAGATAAGGAATGGAAATGTTGTCATGAAGCCATCAAAGAAGCTGTCACTGATGTGCAGGATTTTAAAACACTACCAAGCCAAACAGAAGGCCAACAAGGCAACGCTTCAACGAACAACGAGAGCTGTGCGTGAGCTCTAGGAAAAGATGAGCAGGTGAGAGAACCGGCTTCTGCATTACCCACCACAATTCGATGTCAATAATGCAGAAGGAAAAAGAAAAAGCACGAGAAGCGCGCAGTCGAGGAGAAGGGTATAGACCTCGGACGGAAGCCTGCAGGGACGAAAATGGTTAACTAGCAGTAGAGTCGCAGTCGATGCTGAGAATTTGGAGAAATCATTTCTGCAGACTGTTAAACGGTGATGATGACACAAATTCTGCTTTAGGGCAGAATGTTCCACGAGTATAGTAGTAGTAGTAGTTTATTACGTGCAAAATTGTTTTTACAATATATTAAGTCGTCACGCACTTTACAAATATTTGATTTATTATGAATATCTTTCTTTTTTTGATTATTTGATGTATTATTGAGAGAAGTTGTATGTGCAGATAACTACTTTTTGAAGGAAAAACGAAAAAAAATGTTCAATGTAAGAAAAAAAAAATAAATAAAAAAAGGTAAAAGAGAAATAGTTCATCCTGAGTTGGAAAAAAGTGTAAGTAAACGATATGAATGTAGTTGAATAAGAATAAATAAATAAATAAATAAATGAATAAATGAATAAATAAATAAGATAACAATAATACAAATATAACATAAATACAAAGTTTTGTAGTTAATACAATAGAGCAATAACAGCAATGATTTTCAACTATGAAGTTAAGCGGCTCATTTTTTAATTGTTCAGGAGAGGGTTAGGTTAAGTTTCCGGATTCTTTCAAAGATCAATTCAACATTCACTTTTATGTGGATGTCGAGTGATGCCACGGTAAGTTGAGTATAATTTTTAGGAGCTTTTTTTTATACCTGTTATTTCAATGTGCCACATCATTGTACAATTTCCCCATACTTGGCATACATACTTATACTTTACAGATAGTAATTTTTCAATTGCGAGTTTCGATTTTCGGATATAATACCCTGGTTTCAATAGATACTGTATTTAAAACTTGCGTTATGTGGGAGCCAAAAGTTAGTTTTGTGTCCAGATAGATGCCTAAGTACTTAACTGAAGTTGACCAGTTAATGTTCAATCAACTTTATCTTCCACTTATTGCAGTATCCATAGACAATACATTATCTTATATCATAATTATTTAAATTCCTCTTAATGTCAAGACCGAATGTGCAAGTGCAAGAACGGAGCTTTGAGGAACACCCGAAGGAAAATGAAATCTTTTGGAGACACCACTATTTACATGCACCATAAATTAACGATCAGACAAAAAGCTAAACATTTTACATATAAAAGATGAGAAATTGAAATTTATGATTTTGCATATATGACTATCATGTCAAACGGGTTCGAAGGCTGTCTCAATGTCCAGCAGACTTTCCAACTGAACGACATGTTTTAATATGATTGGATATCATTAATAGTAGGAAGTAGTGTGGAATTGTCCAAAACCAAATTGGTAAGGATTATGTTATGAAATATGCCTTGAGATATTTTCTTTTAAAACTTTTTCATATATCTTACTTAGTGAACTTAATAAGATTATTGGCCTATAACTTACGGGTCTATTAGCAGGTTTACCTGCTTTTAAAATTGGAATGACATTTGCAATTTTCTATAAATCAGATATATATTCTACTTTAAGGCAAGCGAATGTTAAGTAACTAATACCAAACCCATTTTAGCCGCTTCCGCTTCAATGCTAGCAAAAGCCTCATTGACAGCTCGCTGTGTTGTCCAATCACGTCAATGTCGTCAGCGTAGGCAAGCAGTTGAACGGACTTTTGGAAGATCGTGCCTCTGGTGTTGACATTTGAGTTTCGCACGATCTTCTCAAGTATGATATTGAATAAATCACATGACAGCGTGTCGCCTTGTCTTAAACCTTTTTTGACATTGAAGGTCTCGGTGAGTTCGTTACCGACCTTGATGGAGCAGCGAGAGTTCTCCATCGTCATCCTGCACAATCTGACGAGTTTGCCTGGAATGTCAAAACTAGACATGGCATTGTATAGCTCGTCTCTATGCACGCTGTCTTATGCGGCCTTGAAATCGACGAATAGGTGGTGGGTGTCGATCTGCATCTCGTGGGTTTTTTCCAAGATCTGCCGCAGTGTGAAAATTTGGTCGATGGTGGACTTTCCCGGCCTGAAACCGCACTGATAAGGACCTATCAGGTTATTGACGAATGGTTTCAGGCATTCACACAAGACGGCAGAGAGGATCTTGTACGCTATGTTAAGGGGACTGATCCCTCGATAGTTGGCGCAGTCAAAAGGGTCTCCTTTCTTGTGGACCGGACAAACGACGCTGAGATTCCACTCATCGGGCATGCTTTCCTCCGACCATATCTTACAGATGAGCTGGTGCATGCGCCCAACCAGATCGTCTCCAGCATTCTTTAAACAGTTCCGCGGACAGTCCGTCCGCTCCAGCAGCTTTGTTCCACTTTAGTCTAGATATCGCTATCTTGACCTCGCCTAAGTCGGGGGACGGAAGTCTTGGTCATCCTCGTCCAAATTAAGTGGAACATTCTGCCTGACAGCGGAATTTGTGTCGTCATCGCCGTTTAACAGTCTGCAGAAGTGATTTTTCCAAATTCTCAGCATCGACTGCGACTCTACTACTAGTTGTCCATTTTCATCCCTGCAGGCTTCTGTCCGGGGTCTATACCCTCCGGATAACTGTTTTACCATTTGGTAAAACTTTCGGACCTCCTTCCTGCCGTAACATCTCTCCATCTGTTCGACCAAGCGCTTCTCGTGCTCTTTCTTTTTCCTTCTGAGAAGCCGGTTCTCTTCCCTTCTCTTCTGCTCGTAGAGCTCACGAACAGCTCTCGTTGTTCGATGCAGAGTTGCCTTGTAGGCCTCCTGTTTGGCTGCATGTGCCTGCCTGCACTCGTTGTCAAACCATGGGTTCTTCTTTGGTGGTGTCGTAAAACCCAGCACATCAGTGGCAGCTTCTTTGATGGCTTCTTGACAACGTTTCCATTCCTGGTCTATTGTGGTTGTAGGCAGGGTCGAACTTTCGGAGAGTTTCAGGGAGACTCGGTCGGCAAAGTTCCTAACGATCGATTGCGATTGTAGCTTTCCAACGTCAAAACGAGGTGCCCTGTCTCGACTCCGTATTTCTCTCGATATCCTCATTCTTACCTTGGCTACAACAAGGAAATGATCCGAGTCAATATTGGCTCCTCGGAAAGTTCGGACATCAAGAATATTGGAGTAGTGTCTGACGTCGATCGCAATGTGATCAATGTGGTTGACGGTTGATTGATCAGGTGACCGCCAGGTCCCTTTATGGATGTTGAGGTGTGGGAACCGTGTGCTCATTACAGAGAGGTTACGCCCCGAGGCGAAATCCACCAGCCTGAGTCCGTTTCCGGATGTGTTGTCGTGCAGGCTGTGTTTTCCGATAACTTTATCAAAGATTTCTTCCTTGCCCAGCTGTGCGTTGAGATCTCCTAGAACGATCTTGGTATCATAGCTGGGGCATTGATCGTATGTTCTTTCTAGGAGATCATAGAAATCGTCCTTGCTATTGTCATCTTTCTCCTCTGTCGGGGCGTGGGCGCAAATCAGGCTGATGTTCCCGAGCTTAGCCTTGATGCGGATTGTTATGAGGCGCTCGCTTACATACTTAAAGCTTAAGACTTTTTGCCTAAGTCTGCCTCGAACAACAAATTCACATCCAAATAAGCCTGTAGCAGTCGCCGTAGTAGAGGTCGCAGTTTCTCATCCTCTTTTTGCCTGGCCCGTTCCACCGCACTTCCTGGATAGCGGTTATGTCTGCTTTATAGCAGTCTAGGGCCTCCGCTAGTTCATCGGCTGCACGTGGTCTGTTAAGGGACCTCACATTCCACGTGCAGAACCGAAAGTCATTGTCCTTTTTCCGTTTGCAAGGGTCGTCAACAGTAGATTCGTCCGTATCCGAGGCAGGTTGTTGTATCTGAACTCGTATTACTCGTATATACTGAATACCACTAGTACAGTCCATAAAATTCAAACGACAACTAATGACCAGATTGATTCTAAGCTGTATAAGTATCCACCTCAATATGAAAAATAGAAAGCTGATAAAAGAAATGGGTTTAGCTCACCAATTATAGTTACACCTAAGAAACTGGATAATACTTGGATTCAAAATTTCAGGATAGTTGTCGATTAAAGAAGATTGAATCAAATTACAACAGATGACAAGCACCCACTTCCTAATATTAGACAAGTAGGGAAATGTTGGGAGAGATTTGGCAAAGGATTACCACGAAATTTGCTGTTGCTGAAGAAGATATTGAAAAAAAGGCGTTTGTCACTCCGGATCGTCTTTATGAGTTCATACGGATGCCTTTTGGCTTAAAAAATGCTCCCACTACATTTCAGCGATCGATAAATAAAATAATACGGGTTTATATTAATGTAATTTGCGTTGTCTATCTTGACGACATCCTAGTATATTCAACTACTTTAAATGAGTACCTGACTTCATTAGAAACAATTTTCAAAATTCTCTCAGATCATAATTTAAAAATACATTCTGATAAATGCAGTTTCATTCAAAAAGAAATAAAATTCCTAGGACACGCACAAACAAAATATGTAAAAACGAAATCCTACTAAAATCGAAGATATAAAGCGAACAAAATTACCAAACAACTAATAAGTAATTGACGAACTTTCTTGGAATCACTGGATTCTATTGAAAATTCATCAGGGATTACGCTAAAATTGCATACCCACTCATTAAATATTTGAAGAAAGATTGTAGAATCAATACCAAAGATCTTCAATATATTTATTAATAGCATCCTAATCTAAATTTGCTAATAGCATCTCATCCAATTCTGCAATTTCCCAATTATGAGAAAGAAAGCCGGTAATCCAGTATGCTATGTCTCTAGAACTCTAAATAAACACGAACAAGGCTACAGTCTTACGGTTAAAGTATTCTTAGGAAGAGTTTATTCAGTTACGTATTTTAGGCTTTATTTATGCGGTAGAAAATTTTAAATAGTGACAGGCCATGCTCCAATAAATCATTTGAATCCTAAATACAAAGGTAATTAATTCTCTCACAGAAACCAAAGTTCTTTAAAGAACAAATATAAAACGCAATTTATTTTAACGTACAGTCCAACGAAAGAAATTGAGGTTTTACATAGCCGACGGATAAGCGAGATAAATCCACAAAAAGATGAACCAAAAACTGAGAATTTATTAGAGAAATACGTTAAGCCAGGGAAAAATGGCATATGTTCATATGTTGGAAAAAAGTGTAAGTAAACGATATGAATGTAGTTGAATAAGAATAAATAAATAAATAAATAAATGAATAAATGAATAAATAAATAAGATAACAATAATACAAATATAACATAAATACAAAGTTTTGTAGTTAATACAATAGAGCAATAACAGCAATGATTTTCAACTATGAAGTTAAGCGGCTCATTTTTTAATTGTTCAGGAGAGGGTTAGGTTAAGTTTCCGGATTCTTTCAAAGATCAATTCAACATTCACTTTTATGTGGATGTCGAGTGATGCCACGGTAAGTTGAGTATAATTTTTAGGAGCTTTTTTTTATACCTGTTATTTCAATGTGCCACATCATTGTACAATTTCCCCATACTTGGCATACATACTTATACTTTACAGATAGTAATTTTTCAATTGCGAGTTTCGATTTTCGGATATAATACCCTGGTTTCAATAGATACTGTATTTAAAACTTGCGTTATGTGGGAGCCAAAAGTTAGTTTTGTGTCCAGATAGATGCCTAAGTACTTAACTGAAGTTGACCAGTTAATGTTCAATCAACTTTATCTTCCACTTATTGCAGTATCCATAGACAATACATTATCTTATATCATAATTATTTAAATTCCTCTTAATGTCAAGACCGAATGTGCAAGTGCAAGAACGGAGCTTTGAGGAACACCCGAAGGAAAATGAAATCTTTTGGAGACACCACTATTTACATGCACCATAAATTAACGATCAGACAAAAAGCTAAACATTTTACATGTAAAAGATGAGAAATTGAAATTTATGATTTTGCATATATGACTATCATGTCAAACGGGTTCGAAGGCTGTCTCAATGTCCAGCAGACTTTCCAACTGAACGACATGTTTTAATATGATTGGATATCATTAATAGTAGGAAGTAGTGTGGAATTGTCCAAAACCAAATTGGTAAGGATTATGTTATGAAATATGCCTTGAGATATTTTCTTTTAAAACTTTTTCATATATCTTACTTAGTGAACTTAATAAGATTATTGGCCTATAACTTACGGGTCTATTAGCAGGTTTACCTGCTTTTAAAATTGGAATGACATTTGCAATTTTCTATAAATCAGATATATATTCTACTTTAAGGCAAGCGAATGTTAAGTAACTAATACCGGACGTAGGCATATGTTTGAAATATATATTTTTGAATGCATCAGTACCACAAGACTTTTTTGCAAAATTAGAAGCAAGTCCATTTGCTTTGTCAACGTCAGTACAAAGGGTATTGTGTTCATCTTTAAGACAGGGCAGTTGTTCTTTCTTATTTCTTATTACTTTTGTAATGTTCGAGAACGGTTTTGAATTTTTCGAGAGAACGTAGTATCGTGTTCCACCTTTCTATGTTCAAAAATGGAACTTGGCACTTGAAGAGCCTGGGTAATATGTTGGAGTATGAGGGTATAGCACAGAAATAGGTACAGTAATTGACAGATTGGGCAAAATATATCCCCATTTATTATTTCTTAAGCAACCCCAATCACGATGTCTACAATTTAAATCTCCTCCAATTAGAAACTCGCCATTGAGCGTAAATAATTTGTGGAGATCATTTTTAAGACCTGTCTTTTTATCGGAGGTTAGTTATCTGCCTGGAAAATAAGCACAAAATAGAATAGGCTATAAGCAAAAGCGAATGTTGAAATGATCTTCTAACTAAAATTGCGACACCACCTCCAACTCTCCCGACTCAATCATAACAATAGCATTTATTATTTTTCGCAGATCTTGATTGAGATTTCCTTTACTAACGCAATATCAACAGTATTTGTGTTTAAGAAACTTAAGTACTCTGCGATCTTGCTGCGAAAAATTCTCGCATTCCAAGTTACTCTCTATTTAACATATTACTTCACATTACTATACAAGAATTTTGTAGCTAATTGCGTGATTACATGGAATTGTTAAATTTTGGTTTTACAACAGATAATTTTTTAGTTGGTGGTAATTAGTAAAGGGTGATTTTTTAAAAGCTATAGGAAAGTTTTTCAAAAAAAAAAAAAACATAAAATTCAGAAAAATGCGTGAAATCTTTGTTTGAATCCATAGTACGGTCCATATAATTTAATGTTTGAACATTATTTCATGCAAATGTTGACCTTGACTGCGTCTCAAATGGTTCATCCGCTTAGTCCAATTTTGGCATACTCTTTCCAACATTTCGGCCGGTATCTCACGAATAAATGCTTCAATGCGTCAATTGAAGCGGGCTTGTCCGTATAGACATGAGCTTTAACATAGCCCCACAAAAAAGAGTCTAATGACCGAACGTCCCGAACGTGAAATAAAATGTTCACCGAACTCGCACCAAACTGTGATTTTTTCTGGATGCAGTGGTAGCTCTTGCAATGCTTCTGAGTGATATTCACTCCAAAATCGACAATTCTGCTTATTAACGTACCCATTGAGCCAAAAATGAGCTTCGTCTAAACTGACCATAAAATGGAAGAAGCGAGCGATGAACTTTCTTAACAGAGCACGCATATTGATCATAAAATTCAATAATTTGCAAGCGTGGTTAAATTATAGACCAAACTGAAGATGTTTGATAGCGAAACAAAGCACGAAACATGCGTCAGCTGCTTAAACCAGTGTTGCCGAAAAGATAATAGTTAAAAAATCACCCTTTAGTATTGCTAGATGTGTTGCTGGGAATGTTGCTACTGGCAACTGGAATGATATTGGGATCGTCACTGTTGATTCCTGATGCAGTTTTATCCCACGCACTCCGTTGATGAGAATTTTCAGTCGAGAGACAGAAACCGGCTGACGTATTGTGTTCACAGACGGAAAGTTTTGGAGAGAAACAAGGGAGACCTGCTGTTTTGTAAGAACGTGTTCACTTGAATTTTTCAGCTGCACTCAATGAATTGAGAGCGGCTAGTGCATGACAGATAAGTGGATTTGTGGAAACCATTACAGTTCGCGCACTTCGGAAACGAAACATTTTCACAGCCGATTGTTTTGTGTGGACCAGCACAATTGGCGTAGCGTGTTTTGACTTGACAGTGCTTTTCACCATGCCTGTACATCTGGCAATCATGACATTGTCTTAACTTGCCTTTAAATGTTCGCTGATAACTCCAATTTATTTGAGAGTGAAGAATGGATTTGTATTGCTTTTTCAAATCTTGTAGTTCGATAGAAACATTTTCGAGGGAGACCAAGTAGAAGGTGTTGGTGTAGTGCTCATATTGGCTTGTTTTTTTCTTTAAAGCAATGCACTTGAGGCCAATGCTAAGCAGTTCAGATTTGAGCAAGTTGACATCCATATCTCCCATGCAGTATAAAATAACTTTAAAAGCTTTTTCGCTTTTAAGGTTATGGGAAATGTCACTTTTTAATTTTCTGAACACTTTATTAAAATATTCAATAGAATAGCAAATTCCTTTACTGTCAATTGAAATAAATTTGATAGTCAGAAATGTTCAATGATTTCTTTAACTGGTGCACTTAATCACAAGCTTTATTAAGGACTTTAATAGGTGGAACAAAAGTTTTTGGATAAGAAGTGTCTGGGCAAATTTTGTCGTCCATCTCAACAAAACTATCGGGACGTGTTTGAAAGATATTCCAGAAATTAACCGATGATAATGTATTGTCCCCAGGGTTTGGCGATATATCGCGTGTTGCAATTTCGTGATCATGCGAGGACTGCTCGGGTGACATACGCAAGCAAAAGCTCTTGATAGACGGGGATGAAGGCCAAAATAGCGATGATGTCAACATAGCGATGACTGAAGTCAAACAAAGCTGCTGGAGCAGACGGATTGTCCGCGAAACTGTTCAAGCTGCTGGAGGTGATCTGGTTGGCCGCATGCACCAGCTCATCTGTATGAAATGGTCGGAGGAATGCATGCGCTATGAGTGGAATCTCAGCTTTGGTTGTGCGGTCCACAATAAAGGAAACCCCTCTGACTGCGCCAACTACCGAGGGCATGATCTTCCAAAAGTCCGTTCAACTAATTGCTTACGTGGATGACATTGGCGTGATTGGACGAACACAGCGAGCCGTCAATGAGGCGTTTGTTGGTATTGAAGCTCAAGCCGCTATGGGTCTGGCTGTGTATCGGGGCAAAACATGCTGTCATCACGGAAGGACACACAACATCGACGTCTCGGACAGAGCGTCATAATGGGCAGCAGAAACTTTGAGGTAGTAAAAGTGTTCGTCCACCACAGCTCTGCAGTAAACAGGGCCAATAACACCAGTAATGAGATTAAGCCGTTACTTTTGCCAATAGCTGTTTCTTCGAGCTCAAGAGGCAATTGAGTAACACAGCCATCTCCCGAAACAGCAAGAAGTGTGTTATATAACACAAGCGCGCGAGATAAGTTTTTGGACATTTGTTTTTTTTATTTTTTTTTGTGTAATTTTGTTTTTATTGTATTAAAAGTAACTTACATACTAGACAAAAGAACTTAAAACTAGCTTAACTAACTTAACAATTCATGAATTGTTCTTAATTCTAACCTACTGACCCTATTCGGGTACTCTAAGCTAATCTAATCTAAAATTATAAATGTGCCTTTCGGCTTAATCTACTTGTTTTTTTTTTAGTCTTTCTTGACAAACTTGATTAATTTATTATGTGCCAAGAAAACTTATAAAAAAACTTGGCTAAACTTAATTTAACTACTTAACCTACCTTATACTAACTTACCCTAACCTGAAACTTAGGACTATCTTAATTATGTCCGTAACAGTACGGACGCGTGCACCAGGGCGTATATGTTATCTATATGCTTAACATATATAATTTATACGCCGTGGTGCACCTTTTTTTGTTTTTTTTTTTTGTTTTAAATGTACATATATATATCTCTTTATTTTTTTTTTTTTTTTTCTTATTAACTACCTTAAACCTATGTAAGCTGGCCACCATGGTCAACTACCGGGTCGTCTAAAAAGGCCAGCGGTGGCGGACACTGGTTTTGGTGTAACCACCAGTAAAATTGCCTATCTTTGGCAGACTGCTTTCTATCTCGAGCGGGGATCGCTCGACTGAACCGAAGAAGATCCTCGTGGGTGCGAGCGACATCCGGTTCGTATTGGAGTCGCCTGTCCACTGTTCGGCGTACGACATGGAAGATTACAGGGCATCCGTCTGTATCCTGTATTAGGCCAATCGTGTCTAAATAGAGGAATGCTTCGGGCGGAATAAAGCCGTTAAGGCGCACCCTTTCATGGTACATAATATTGGGGTAGTAAGCCCCGAAGATCAGACTGTTGGAAGAAGTCATAGCTCGTGCAATGTGCCTTCTGATCACCTTAATAATAAAATTATCTATCCTGTTCAAGTTTGCCTCGTTGTACAGGACTTCGTTAGGATAGTACTTCTTGTACTCAGACTCGGGTGTACGATACAACCGGAGACAGGTCCGAAGACACTGTCTCTCGAACAGCCTCATCTTTTCCATCTGGGAAGGACTCACGTTGAACCACAATGGACAACCGTACGCCATGATTGGCCTGATAAGAGCCATGTAGCAGATTACCTTCACCCTGGTATCAAGTTGGCTACTGAAAAATAACCTCCTTGCCGCAGCAAAGGCGTTTCTGGCTTTTGCCAGAGCAATATCTATATGTTTGTCAAAATACAGATATTGATCCAGCCAAATGCCAAGATATCTTACTACACTTTTCACAGCTAACGGCTGTCCTTGCGGGTCAACTATGCCGAACTTGCGCCAGTTTAGGCGAGTATCCCGCGAAGCCGTGTACAGCGGGGTCCTGAAAAGGATAGTTTCACTTCAAGAAGTTGATAACCAACTTCCATTCGTCGCAAAATCGCTGAATTTTTTCGAAGTCACGCTGCAACAGGCTATTTATTACCTCGACCTTCGGACCTGATCTGTACGCTACTAGGTCGTCGGCGTACGCAATTAAGTGCGGCATGGAACCTATAAGTTCTGCAGTGAATATTGAGAACAAGATCGGCGACCCAATAGCCCCTGTTGCAGACCATTTTTAATGTCAAAGACCGTGGTAGAAGTTACGTCGCCACTTTTCACGACGAACTTTCTACCCATTATCATGTCATAGATTATGTATATCAATGGTTTACTTATACCAAGCCTGACCAGCTTGAGGAAGAGGCCCTCCAACCAAACGGTGTCGAACGCTTTCTCCAAGTCAATCAGGCAGGCACCCGTGCATTGTTTTTTGCCTTTATTCCATTGAATGTCGGACACCAGTTTGGACGCGGCATGTGTGGTTTCATGCCCCGCCCTGAATCCGAATTGGTTGTCCGGTATGATTTTATTTTCCTCTACCCATTGTTTCAGAACTCGAATGACTATCTTTTCGAAAACCTTGTTTATGCACGGAAGAAGACTGATCGAACGGAGATTTGTTGGAATAGATTTGTCTTTGTCCCGTTTAGGGATCGGTTGCACAACAGCTGTTTTCCATTGCTTTGGATAACATGCATTTGCTTGGATATATATCGGGGGGAAGTTGACGAAGCACAATGTTCGGTATTCCATCGATTCCCATCGACTTTTTTTTCTTCAGTGAGTTAAAAATGCCCTGGAGATCTTCTTGAGAAATCAAGATGTGATTTCCATCATTGGCGACGGCACTATGTGCCAAATTATCGTCACTGAACCAGGTGAAACCTGGATTCTCGAATCGCCATTGAATTATTTCACTACGAAGATTAGTGTGGTTCAGCAAGGCTTCGTTCTCCAGGTCGTGGTTCGGCCTACTTACTTCGTTGACCGTGTACACTTACTGGAAAACAGCACCAATAGCTGTCACCTTCTCCTGGGGATCTTCAACCACGAAGAAGTCATTGTCTAGCACTGCCCCATCTGGATCGATGCCAACTGAAGTCAGTAATTGTTCGTTGTTTGTCGTCCTGGGAAGTCTAACGGCCTGGATGTCGTTTTGATCTTTCCTTCGAAAAATTTTATTTACTTGCGGGAACATACCCGGGTTGTTAGATCGTACAGCCCGGATTTTATTGCCCCAGTGCAAGCTTATAGCTAGGCTGTAGTTTATTCATATTAATTGTTGGAGGTTCTTGATCTCCGACTTCAGTGCCCTGACTTCCGCGTTTTGCGGATCTGTAAACCGCCTGTACAAGAGCTTAAGTCTTGATAGTAGTCTACTTTTGTGCACGTGGAGTGCATCGATGGTAGCATTTCGATAAACATCGCTGTCATCGATTTGTACTACCTTCGGAATAGTTTTATCCATGGTTCGTTTAATTACGTCGTCCATTTGAGTGAGGTACCTGTCAACCTCTTCGTTCGTCAGGTTTCTGTTTGTCGGAGGATTGATCCCACTCGAACGTACTTCTGTGGATAAAGTCCTGGCGAAGCGTAGCCAGCGGGCCTTATTATAATTATAAGGGTGCCTCTGGACATACTCCTCCAGTTCTTCCACCTCGTTCGGGAGCTGAATAGCCGCGAAGAGCCCGCAGTGATCACTCTCGTACTCAACCGCAGTTAAACAGTTCCGCGTGCGTCTTTCCACGTCTAGTACAGTCAGTCGTCTGTCTATCAGCAACAAATCCAGATAGGACCCGTTTCTGGGATACGATGGCCTATCGGTTGCAAGCAAATCTAGCTTGAACTCAATATTGTGCTCTGCCAACCAGTTATACAGTGGGGTTCCCCTGTCATTATGCACTCTATTGCCCCATTCCCTATGTTTGGCATTCAAATCCCCGGCAATGATATAATAGTTTTCGGCCGCGCTATGTCGAAGGCTCGTGAATAGAGTATCGAGCTCTGAAATAAAGTTCCGATTGAGGGTACTATTGTCAGCTGCATAGATCGCGATCACATATAACCGCTTTCCACCCTGTAGCGGAATGCGTGCAATACACGTTTTTAGCACTTGAAATCTTCGCACTTCACTGCTATACAGGACCTTATGACATAGGACTTTTTTGATTAGGAGAGCAACCCCGCCCCCTTGCAAGGATTGGGGCCGGTCTCTTCGAATTATGTGGTAATTCTTGTACCAGAGATTGCGCGTTTGGTTCAGCTTAGTTTCGCTGACCATCAACACGTCTGGATTGTGGATTTGCAGAAGGTTACCGAAGTTCATTTTACGTTCGGTTTTGATCAGTGAATTCACATTCACTGCTAGAATTTTAAGGTTACGGGCTGCCTGCGCAGCCATCATACCGATGTGGCGTTTGGCTCGGCGAACAGCGTAGAGTAGATGAGGTCTACTCGCGCTGCTTGCTCTAGGAACTGTGTTTGTAGCTGAGCGATCTGCCCCTGGATGGAGAGCAGGACCGTCTTCAGATCCAAGTCGGCTTCAGGTTGCCTGGCCACTGGGACCGCAGCCACCTTCGGCGCTGTCTGTTGTACCGGTCGCCTACCTGATGCCATTTGGGCATAGGAAACTGCAGGTGTAACAGTGGTAGCTGGAGCACGTGGCACTGGCCTCGCTTCTACCATTTTTTCTTTCCTTTTGGCCTCTATGCTTTTTCTAATCTCTTGGACCTTAGGGCATCCCCGATAGTTTGCAGGGTGCCCGCTGGTCTTACAGAGTACACATTTCAGCTTGCTCCTGTCTTCGACTTTGTCCGTCCCCAAAGGGCATTCCCCTCTAATGTGGGTACCTGCGCATTTGACGCAGCGAGACTGCATGTTACAGTTCGCCGCGGCATGCCCATACCTTTGACAACGAGCACATTGGAGTGTGTGTCTTGTCTTTTTTAGTGTCTCCCATTTGACAGAAATGGAGCCTAAACGATTGATACGTTTTAGGCTGTCTGTTTTCGTGTCTGGCGTGACCTGGATTAGGAAGAACGGAAGTTTCCTGTTCTCCCTTTTCGATACCGCAGTGTAGAAGGGCTTAACCCCGACAAACTGGATATCGTCTCTCTGCGCTTGGCGCAGTTTAGCGAGGATCTCCTTGGGATCAGCGTCAGGATCCACGCCCTTAAGGAGCATGGTCTGCACCTTTTCCCCTCCGCCACCGCTAGCCTTTCTTTAATGACGTGGTAGTCTGCCACTGATGAGCAGTGGACAGACAATCTTAAGGGCCCTTTATATTTTATGTAATATGAATTTTTAGTGGCCAACTTACATAGTTTATCAACGTCGTTCGTATCCAGTCCGAACACGTTTATCGGCGGGCATCTCTCCTTCTGGGCTGGTTGCTGATGCTGTTGTTGCTGCTGCGTCTGCTTCTGCTGCGGCTGCTTCTGTTGCTGTTGTTTTTGTTGCTGTTGCTGATGCTGCTGTGGCTGCTGTTGTTTCTTGACAGCTGTCGAACGTTGTCCCTTTGGCAACTGTAGGGACTGCACTTGTTGCTGCTGTTTAGTCTGCTGTTGTTGTTGCTCTTGCTGTTGTTGCTGTTTTTGTTGTTGCTGTTGTTGCTGCTGCTGTTGTTGTGCAGCCTCTTTGGCCGCTTTCCTGGCCCTTAATTTGATTTGGAGGGCCTTGATTTGGGCGTCCAGCTCCTCCCTCTCTCTCTCTGGCTCTTCACCAGCTGCTCCCGGTCTTGTTCTTCTTCGTCATCCGATTCGGATGACGTCAGAGCATAGAAGGGGTTCTCTCTTCCGCTGTAGGAGAATCTCCCCTCGCCTTCTGTGGACTCGTATTGTACGTCGTCGTACAATACAGCTGATGTGGCTGCTGCAGTTGTTATTGTTGCTGCTGTTTTTTTTGTGGTTTTTACGGCCGTTTTGGTGTCGCCTGATCCGACACTGGAGCGGCGCTTCGACAGGCTCGGTTGTAGCTGGAGCTTCTTCCTCCTTTTCTTCCTCCCCTCTTGTGTTGACTGGTGGTCTGATGTCCCAGCCACCGGTACAACATCACCCGATTTATGGAGCTCGGGTCGCTCAGCTGGCTCCATACTATTTTTTTTTTTTCACTTAATGTCTTTTTACTTTTATTTGAAAAAAAAAGATCTCAATGTTTCTGCGGGATTTGAACCCGGCACCACTGACTCACCCGCGATCACGCTACCACGAAGCTACTCGGTGTTACAGTTTTCAGCGACACTTTATGCACTTGAGCACTTGAGTTCTACTAGTATCTCACTAAGCCGAAACACGTCTGCACTGGGAGGAGGTCTGTGAACGACTGATGGTTTTGGACATTTGTTGTGGAAATGGCATGTCCATAACGAACAACATCCAACACAAACGCATCCATAAATACATATGGTACCGTCTTCAACAGATGTATTTGATAGATTTCTTTGTAGGACCATCGTGTGTGAACGTTTGTGAAGTTCGTGGGTTGAGGGGGCTGAACTGTAAGCTGATCATCACTTGGTGTTTTGTACGCTGTACCTCACTGAAAAAGTACCTCTACCGCCAAGGCGGAAACCAAGAGTGGTTACACGTATACGGTGGGAGAAAATACAGAACAGTGAGGTGCGGTTTAATTTTACACGGCCCATAACTGAAAAGTTTCCAACTGTTCCATCGTAAGTTTTCAAAAGCTGTCATTCCTTTTGCACAGGATGTTGGAGAGAAGTTGGAAATCGACCATATATCTGCGAAAAAGATGTTCTGACATACCATTAGAAATTCGAAAAATGGGAACGTAGTGAGACACCTGGCGATTGGCAAACTGGGGTGATTTTCCCCCATTTCAAGAATGGGGACAAGAGAGACTGCTCAAACTATGTGAAAGTCTACGCCGCCCGTGCAGACATTTGAGTTGCAACTCCCGACAGAAAGAGTTTGCACACGTTCAAAAGGTCCACAGTTCTAGATCCATGGAAGGCGTGACTTCCTCCCCAACCCCATAGCGGCTATCGGGCCCACTGAAGGTTTGCTCGTAGTTCCTTCGGCCCGACCAGCTGCAGAGCGGGAAAGGCCGGCCACCAGACGCTCGCATACTAAGTTTGAGGATATGATTTGGTAAAGTTGTGGCTTGGACAATGTTGGGAGCTTGGATTGGAGGCTGTAAATTGCTGCAGAATAGAATCAACATTTTGCTTGCTTACTAAACTATTAGAGTGAGTATTTCGATATTGTTCCTTTATGCCTCATTGAAACTTTGCTCAGTTGGCATTTTTAATGTCTGGAAAATATTGCACTTTTTCTAAGCCCGAAAACGAAGTTTGCAGAGTACTACATTAAAATCGGAACTAAAGTCATTTAGAACAATAGGTTGAGAAATAATACCAAAATGATTTGTTGAAAATGGGAAACGGAAACTAGTTGGTACATAGGTAGGACTAGGATTAAGCATAACAGATTACATAAGATGACATATAAATCGTCCAAAACTTTACCCCAGCAGTTACCTCTTGCACATTCTCCGTGCCTGCGGTGTTTAGGTGACCTAAATAGATTACAACAAAAATTTAGAATTCAAGTTAAGAAGCTTTCGTAAGTAATTTTGAATATTTGTTTATTTTTTTTTTTTTTTTGCTTTTCTAATAAAATCCTAAATGCAATATAGTTTGACTTTTTTATTTTTTTCAACGTAATTGCAATTCCTTTTCTCAATGTACCTTGCTTGAATGGAGGGTAAAAGCTCATGTTAAATTGATCTCCTAATAAGGATAGTAACTCCACCATCATTTCTGTTTTCTGTGACTAAACGCCAGCATTTGAAAGTTGGCAATGAAATACGACTACTAGTTTTTAACCACGTTTCAGTAATTAAAACAATATCTATTTAATGTTTGTTCAAGAAATGTATGAGTTTGACATATAACAATAAGAAGGGCCCTGTGGCCGACGCTGAATAAAAGAGATTAACACCACTGATAAGTCGAAAACAAAAGCGGAATGTAATAGGAGTCCTTACCGTACACTGTGATATAGGCACGCATGCATTGTGACTAAATATACCACGCAATGACTTTTTCAGAAGCTTCAGAGATGAGAAAGAAATATAATCTTTACAACATCTGCTATGCGAGTGCCCAGAACTGGCAGGAAAAGAAATCAGTACCTGCGTAAACACTTCTTTGCGGAGCTGGAGTACCTGTGTGGTGTAGATTTGAAAAGCCTCCTGAAGTTGTTCATACCAGTTGTTCAATCAAAAGTTTTGCGCCGAATTGGACCATTAAGCTAATGTCTAATGACGTCTGGCGTTTACGTTCAATCCAGACATAACGCAATTTCCATTCCTTTGAGAACTTGGGTACCCTTTTCCTTAAATTTACCTATTCGATATTAATTAAACAAAATCTCCCAAGGACGACTGTATTTTTAAAAGTCTTAAATTGCTCAAATTTCCAATCTTATACATAATTCTATCTTATGCTAAATTGGCAAAACACGAATCTGTAACTAATATTTCTATGAAACTAATATTAACAAAGTTATTAACCATTCAAGTTTAAATTTGTAATAATTTAATTTTAGCGAAATACATTGCACCAAGAACATATACATGCAATTTGTGAAACACACTTATACATCACCGGCTGTGCATGATGTTATGCCACAAGATTGCTGTTCTAAATCTATTTGATGAAATTCTGATGTTTAATTTAGACATGAAAAATATTTTGCTCTACCTAGCTGGTCGAGAATATTGGAAAAATTTGTCGGCAATTAGCTTTCTGTTAATTCTCCTGTAATCTATTACTAATCTTAATCATTTTTGAGCTATGCCTGGAATTGGCCTGAAACTTTTCTAATTTTGTTTTGCCATTTGTGTCTATGATTGCTACTATGTAGTCTTCAAGATTTTTGCAAGATAGTTTTGCACAATTGCGTTCCCATTGGGTGTATTAATTACCCTTACGAATGGTTTATTTTTAGTTGATAAATTCGTGTTTTAACTTGTATGTAAATTAACCATGTTACTTCCTATCTGTCTGTTACAGTTTTAATGTTAGGCATAGGTATGTTTGTCTCTTGAAGAGCTAAATCTTCGTGATTATCACATGGTCTTAGTATGACTTCTTTTTTAGTGTTTTGCCATAGCGTTAGGAGATAGTTTCTGAACACTTTATTTGAACTTATTCGACCATAGAGTATCTGTCAGATAAAATACAACGTTACACAACAGCTACAATGTACTTAAAAGAACGCACTTTTTTGAATATACTTCCGTTAGTAGAGAAGAATTGTTCCAAAAAATACTAAGAAATAATTTTCTTTGTCAACAACACAACACAACACATAACACAAATAATGAAACTACACCACACATAAAATTGAAAACCAGGGCAACTTGACAATCACCCGAGTTTTTATTACCTTTTATAATTTAACAACACAATTAAATGTCCTTAGGAGAGCTACAACTAGCTTTTTCAGCTAGAATAAAACTCGACTTTGAAAACATAAAAAGGCGAAGGGGAACTGCGAATTATTTAAGCCCTCGTCTAAGGATACTCGATGATAATTACAACGCATCACGGAGGTATCGTGAACAAATCGTGAGTGGTGGAAAGTTTGAAGAGATATTTAAAAAGGAAGATCTTATCGTAACATATGAACAAATTCAGGAAACATATCAGCTTTACAGAAGTGAGTTAATGGATACCTACACAAGCCAGCTACTTCAAAGTGAATTGAAGCTGCATATAATAAAACATCACAAGGTCAAAATTCATATTGACAACTCACTCAAACATCCATCAACCAAGAGGCACATGTATTTCAACCGAAACATAACGACAACAATATTGAAACTCGAAATACTTACTGCACTTTGCAAGCGGAAAAAGTTCGTGTTTGAGAGTCGTTGGGTGCGCATCTTTTAAAATCGCAAAATGAATTTCAAATTGTTCTCAAAAAATAGACCGCAATTGCGAAGCAAAAAAAAACTGCAGTGATTGCAAATTTTTTTTTCACTATGCATGTGTTAACATCACAGTTGAACACCCTATCGACTGCAAATTCATTAAAATGTGAAAAATGTGCAATTGCGAGACGCCATTCTCGTATCTTGCCAGTGCCGGTTGTTCCCCCAAACAAAAACAATAAGTTGTTAACACCAGTGCAGCCGGTTGCTGAAAGAACATCTGATAGGTCTCACGCAAATAAAATAATGGAGGGAAATCAATGCCTCAAACCCTCCAAATGATATACGCCATGCCTTGTAATCTGGAAGAAATAAACCACCGTTTTCTGAAAAAGTTAAATGAGCTGCGAACGGAGAATGCTGAACTGAAATCAAAGGTGAATAATTTGGGGAGCAAGCTTAACTTGCATCAACAACGTCTGCTTAGCAATTCTACTGAAATTGTTGGTGTCGCAAATGTTAATGACACAAATGCAATTTACAAAGGTAAGCAAATCTTCCATAAAGCTCTGTCTATTGACGTTCACGACTATGTAATTCAGCAGTGCATTGTTAAAAAACCTCAAACGAAATTCACTCCATAAAAGCTCAGATCCATGATCTGTCTGCGATTCTCTGATCTCACTACGAAACTGCGAATTATGAACGCAAGAGGATTAGCAAAAATAAACTCAACACACAAGTGACTGGCTTCAATGGCTCTGGCAACAACAGTAGCAGCACCAGCAAAGGCAGCAGTAGCAAGGGTAGCAGTGTGTGGATTTTCATAAGAAAAAAATATTAAAAAATAGAAAGGCATTAAATGTGTATGGTACCAAGAAAATCAAATTCCTATGCGAAAGGTTGAGGGAACTGATCTTGCTATGACGGGAATTTTAATAAATCTTTGTGACATCAAGAATATTAAAATTCCAAACCCTACCAAGAAAAGAACAAAAATAAACTTCAGTAAACTTAACAATTGTCTTTTTTATGAGTTTTGGAAGAATGTTTATGACTGTGGCGATGCGTCTCGTGTCTGTGCAATTTTTGTTAACACCCTCAATGAACATAATAGTACATAATAAAGGGTGGTTAGAGCCGATGTTTAATGTGAACCACACCTAAACGTCAACGTTTTTTTCTGCATTTCATTTGACGTTTCTCAATTTCAGACTAATTCAATTTGAACCATGGAAAAATACACAATCGAGCAATGCGTTAAAGTTATTCAGGCTTATTATGAAAATGCGCGTTCAAATCAATGTGCATATCGTACACTTCGTGGGTTTTTTCGGTCAATTTAATCGTCCAAATGTGCGTAGAATCGGAAAAATCGTGCAAAAATTTGAGCAAACCGGGTCTGTATTAGATGTGAAAACACCAGTGCATGCTCGTACAGCTCGTACTGCAGAAAATATTGCTGATGTTCGCGATAGTGTGGCTGAAGAGCCGTCCACCTCAACTCGTCGTCGTGCCCAACAATTGCACCTCTCACGCTCGTCGTTGATGAACATTATGCATAAAGACTTGCATTTATACGCTTAGGTGCAATTGACTCAAGAACTAGACTCTGGACCATTTCAACCGTCGTCAATGGTCATTGGTCGAAAAACCAATGCACCCACAAATAGTGACTGTTTGGTGCGGTTTATCGGGCCGTATTTTTTTCCAAAATGAGGCCGGTCAGGCAGTTACTGTGAATGGTGTTCGCTATCGTGAAATGATAACGAACTTTTAATAGCCCGAATTGGAAGATATGAATGTGGACGATATGTGCTTTCAACATGACAGTGCCACTTGCCACACAGCTAACGAAACAATGGCTCTTTTGCGGGACAAAAGTACAATCTATGGGGTTATTTGAAAGGAAAGGTGTACGTCGATAAGCCAGCAACAATTCAAGAGCTAAAGGATGAGATAATTCGGCACATTAACGGCATAGAACCTCAATTATGCTTCAACATCATCGCAAATTTGGACCATCAGGTGGAGGTGTGCCGCCGAGGTCGCGGCGGCTTACCAATATTATCTTAAAGAAATGACAAAAATTTCCTAAATAATTTGTGTTATATTCAAAATCAACATCGGCCCTTAAAATTTACCAGCCTTTAGTAGTAAGTTCAACTCAGCTAAGGGAAATTTAAAACAAGAATTGCAATTAATAAACAGTATGCTGAATTAATCGTCCAGTTCAAAAAAACCTATAGTTTTACAAGCTGATGGTCTTGATGTATTATATAACCTCGATGAGAAAAAATGTACCGCTGGTTTATTTATCGACATTACCAAAGCGTTCGATATGGTAAATCACGATCTCTTACCGAGAAAATTGGAGAAAGCAGGATTCCGTGGTTTCATGCTGAAATGGTTCAGGTCATATCTTGGAAGTAGGTCCCAAAGAGTGAAGTCTGATGGGATTAGAAGCGGGTTCGGCATTAGGACCAATTTTATTCCTTGTATATATAAATTCCTTATTCGAACTGTATTTTAAAGATAGACTAACAGCTTTGGTCGATGATAAAGCTTTTTCTTACGGCCTGAACAATCCTTTGGACTTGGTTGCCGATATAAATTGGGATCTGAACTTAAATACAATGGTTTGCTGAACATAACCTAATTATAAGCTCTAAGACTAAAATAATGTTCTACAACTTGTCCTCGTTAATTTGTACGTCCATGCTCCTAGGTGTCCGAGATACAGGTACATTTTTGCAGCTGTACATCTGGTTTACGTTTTCAAACTTTCTGTAGTACTCTAGACTGTAGTGCACTTTAAGCACCTAGGACTAACTAACTAACCTAGGACTAACTGACTCCAGAATGCGATTTACAATCCACATAGACACATTAGAAAATTATTTTCGTTGTACACTTCGTCATTTTTACTATTTGCGTAATGCATGTTCAATCCCGATTTTGAAAATGATATACTATGGAATTTTTCATTCAAACCTGCAATACGGTAATGCTTGTTGGGGTGGTGTATGTCGTAATACAATACTATCACTGTTAACATCACAAAAATATATCGTAAGAAAAATTTGCGTAATCGTAATGTAGTAGACATCCTCGTTTTTGTCTGTTCTGTGAATTAAAAGTTCTTCCTGTTCGTCATCTATATTGTGTCAAGGTGTTAAAATTGTTTTTATGAAGTCTGGTAATCGTGATTTTCGTTTAATTTCAAATTATAATTTGCGTAAAAATCTCTCAAACATATCATCTGTTCCAAACTTCCGTAGCACAACATATAGTAATTTCTTTTCCATTGCCTCTCATCGAGTGTTTAATAAACTTCCACAATCTATCAGAATATTGGCAACATCTGGAATATTTAATAAACATGTAAAAATCTGGCTTTCCTCCATAATTATGATAGATTATAATCTTATCGGCTCCATATCACTTTCGTGTTATTAACTTTGTTTGATCTCTCTATTTTTAACTGACAATACATTTAACGATTAAGGGTCACCCCACCCAAAAATTTTAAATTTTTGTTGTAACATTCTTTTGAATGACATTCACTACTATTTTATTATTTTTTATGCAGAATGTCTTAAGATTCAATATTTTAATTTTTTCTCTTCTTATATATATGTGTATTGTTAATTATGTTATTATCTTGTGTATTGAAAATATATGAAATAAGCTAGCAAACTCGGCGAACTTCGTTTCGCCACCAGATGGCTTCGTTTTTCGTAACATTTTGTTTGAGGATTAAAAGATGAAAAAAATTTTTTTTTTATATTTGAAAAGGAAAAATGAGTTCAGTAATGAATTCATTTCGATTACAAAAATGAAGTGTAATTTAGTTGAACTTCTCTAAGCAAAAAATTAAAGTGTATCCAAAGTAAATACTGAATCGAAGCGTTATACGTTTCCGCAAATTATCCGTTTCATTGAAGTGCTCTTTGGTAAACCACATTTTTTGTTTTTTGGTCTGACGTTAACACAAACAAAGCGGATGGTTTCCCAACTCGTGAACACGCAACGTATAGCTGTCCATGTGAAAAACAATGATTTTCTAAATTTATTCCGCAAACACTAAGCGATTGGCCTTGCGACTTGTTAATTGCCATTGCGAACGCAAGGCGAACCGGAAATTGCAATCGTTTGAAGTCAAACGGAAGATCAGTCGGAATCATTGGTATTCGAGGAATACATACATTTTTAACTGCGTACTTTCCGTTAATAATGGTTGCCTCAATCAAATTCGGCATAAGTCTTTTCATCGCAAGTCGAGTATCGTTGCAAAGTCGGGGTGGATTCAAATTACGCAATATCATAATAACTGAACCAACTTTGAGTTGCAAGTTATGTGGTGGAAATCCTGGTAATTCCAGAGAGTTCAAAAACTCCGTTGGATAATTTATTACATCATCGGGATTTGTTATGGAATCAACGGATCATTGAATGGTGAAATTCAGTGCGTGTACATCATTTTTATTTTCGGCGAGAAATGCTCGTTGACTTAACCAAGCATAATTCTGATAATTCACACTAATGTTTGGGAAAACTTTTTTTATAAGAGCTAATTGAGAGTCTACAAATCGGCAAAAGTCGTTGGTAAGAGTAATTAATCCAGTTGTTTCATCAACTGGGACTTTTCCATTTCCAACAGCTAACAATTGTTTAGAAAATTGTGCAGCACTTTGATCATTTTGAAGTTGAACTCTCATATTAGTGGTTAGCGATAATGTTTTTACGTTATTCCACAAAGGTGATGCCTTCAGGCAAGCACTCAATTCATCTGCTGGCGTTCCACGGCAACGTCTGCCTGAAATCGCCTGCCAACAATATCATCAAGCCGCCAAAGATGTTGTTATTTCGCCGAAGATCCTTCAGTGTGAAGTTAAGTGCTTCAAGTGATTTCTTATATGCCATTGAGCTTGCATTGCATCAACAATTTTTCCATTGCACTGGATCGGGAAACATTGCATGTTGGAGTATCAATTGTGTTTTAATTGAGTGGCAACTTAAGCGCAGAATGTGCAGTACGACCGCCATCTATCAGAGTCGCCGCAATTCCAGATGACGCTAACGCCAAAACTTTGTCACATCTTGATCGAATAGTGGTCAACATCAATGAAATGACAAATGCTTTCCCTGTTCCTCCAGGTGCGTCCAGGAAGAATAGACCACCAGTATTATTGTCCACCAGTATTATTGTATTGTAGCTCTCGATTTAATTCTTGGTTGAATGCATCGTGCATCGATCGATTTGGCGCAATCATTCCTACTTCAATCAGTAGCTTGTTTGCAATAGTCAAGCATTGATCCTCAATCAGAATCAATCCTTCATTGTAGATTTCATCGGTTATTTGCATGTCAAGATATCTTCACATATGTTGTCTTTGTATTTGTTCCATAACTGAATTGGTTGTGAAGAGAAACATGTGATGATGATAATTGCGAGCAGCGTTCGTATTTGGTACGCATTTGATGAAACAACTGAATCCGCAAGTGTTAAATCCCAATGAGAATCGTTCTCCACCAAACCCAATAGTTGACATGCTTCTCGATATGTTTGGCATTGGTGGCCATTCACAGTTTTCAAATGCGCAAATGATTTTGGTCCATGTACATTTACCAACAGCAGTCGCAAATAAAAACATTCATCTTTTTTCATTTCTAGGATGAACAGTATACATGCGACCTAGCGCATCAGTGGAAAACACCGGTGGCCAATCTGGAACTGAGGTTCCTTGTTTGCGACGTTGCAATTTCTTTGTTGATTGAATCCAAGTGTAATACTTGGGTATTTCAACGTACATCAGCGTCGCTGCGAATGGATCTGCTTCACACATTGCAAAGAAGCTAGTCAATGTTGTCGATGGTGGTCTCTCAGCTCGTTGTGCCGCATTAGCCTCAGTGAAATAAACTCTTTGTCCATTTTCCAAATGCGCTGTTAAATGTACAACTGTGGGATATCCTTCATGAATTTGAAATGACAATAGTCGCCACAGTGCTTCATTAGTACTGACGTATCTGTCCATTTGGAAGTTGCTGATTTCGCCGTACGCATTTTCCGACGCAATACCAAACACAGCCATGACGCTGCCTTTTGTGACTTTCTTGCACAAATATTTGACTGATTTGGCCGAATACCAACTCTCAATGTTCGCATGTGTTTCGAAAATTCGTGATAGGAGCGGGCAATATGGTACAATGAATGGATTTCCGATCTCAATCTCTTGATTTTGAACTTTAACTTTGCTAGTTCGACCATTATCTTCTTTTAAACGAAGACAAGAAACTGGATATCCATCGTTGCATATGACTGTTTCAGCAACTAACGGTCGCGGATATCGTTTTGTGCACTTTCCATCAGCCATGCAAGGCGATAATGGATTTAATGCACCGCACGGTTCATGCACCATCTGTGTCGTCACAATGTCGTGTAGATGGGGATCAGTGACTGGATCAGGAATTTCAGCTGATATGATGTCATCCACTTCATTTGAATGTAATTTGTTCAGCAACCAAATTAGTATATGAGCATGCGGTAGTCCACGCTTCTGCCATTCCACCGAGTACATATAACAACGTGTGTCACCAAAAACTCGATACTTAGTAAGCACATCCATCATAACCTTGAGTTTTTGCTGAAATACTCTGGCGATTATGTCATAGTGATCTAGCGGTTTTTGGCCCGGGTCCAACTCACGTTCAATTTCCGTCCACTTCGGATTGTATGTGAACGTAATAAATAAATGCGGAGATCCATAATTTCGCACGTACGTCATAGGGTCTTGACCGTATTCGTGCATCTGGCGTGGGCTTCCGATATAAGATGATGGGAGAATCGTCAGGCGTCCAATATTCTGAACATTACCATCTGAATGAATAGCATCACGCAAGTGTATATAGTTCTCAGATCATAGCTTTGCCTGATTGCATCGGATGAACGTTAAACGTTCGGTCTCGACTTTGACATACATGTCGACAGCCAATTGCTGGAATAGTCGACGGCACTTCAGAATGACATTCTCCTCATGTGTACGAATCATCATACGATACGCATAGTGGTTCATTGCGCTTAGATTTTTGTTCGTTGATACACCTGAAAATGCGAAATTAAATGGATTGTTAATAGAAACCAATAATAGCAACAATTAGTGTGTGAATATTGTACCTGTAATTGGATCGACCATCTTCAACGTGATGTCGTATCCGTCTTGCTCTTGCCAATAAATGATTGGATGTTGTAACGCATCGTACAAACGACGTGTCTCGTGACTTAGTTGGATCGCCAACGATAATTGCAGCAACATCATCAACGGTGGGTGAATGAATCTTCGCACATGTTCACCTGTTGGGGTACGATTCGCTCTTATGACAAATTTGTGCGTATCCAATCCAATATTAGCGTGAAAAAATGCTTGCAACTGTTCAATAATTCGTCTCTTTAACTGTTGTGTTCCCTGTATATTGCACCGTACATTCGGCTGATCCACCATCGACGAAATGAAATATATTTACAGAAATTGATGCGGTTCATCTGGTGTTGACACCATTGAACCATGCAAATGATATATTTGTCCTTGGATCTGTAATTGCAAATAATCATTTGTTGAAGAATACGGTGTGACTTCTGATCGTGCGATGGTGTAGTGTGTGGTGTATGTGTAGTTGTTATGTGTTCCAATTGATTGCGTTGGTGTGAGTGATTGGTTGTGTGTATTGTATCTTTTAACTTGCAAGTCGGCATGAATCCGCCTTCTCGAATGATATTAGCTCCGAGTCGTTCACAGACCTCTTCCCAGTGCAGACGTGTTTCGGCTTAGTGAGATAGAAGTAGTGCTCAAGTGCTCAAGTGCATAAAGTGTCGCTGAAAACTATAACACCGAATAGCTTCGTGGTAGCGTGATCGCGGGTGAGTCAGTGGTGCCGGGTTCAAATCCCGAAAAAACATTGAGATCTTTTTTTTTTCAAATAAAAGTAAAAGACATTCAAGTGAAAAAAAAAATAGTATGGAGTCAGCTGAGCGACCCGAGCTCCATAAATCGGGTGATGTTGTACCGGTGGCTGGGACATCAGACCACCAGTCAACACAAGAGGGGAGGAAGAAAAGGAGGAAGAAGCTCCAACCACAACCGAGCGTGTCGAAGCGCCGCTCCAGTGTCGGATCAGGCGACACCAAAACGGCCGTAAAAGCCACAAAAAAAAAACAGCAGTAACAATAACAACTGCAGCAGCCACATCAGCTGTATTGTACGACGACGTACAATACGAGTCCACAGAAGGCGAGGGGAGATTCTCCTACAGCGGAAGAGAGAACCCCTTCTATGCTCTGACGTCATCCGAATCGGATGACGAAGAAGAACACGACCGGGAGCAGCTGGTGAAGAGCCAGAGAGAGAGGGAGGAGCTGGACGCCCAAATCAAGGCCCTCCAAATCAAATTAAGGGCCAGGAAAGCGGCCAAAGAGGCTGCACAACAACAGCAGCAGCAACAACAGCAACAACAAAAACAGCAACAACAGCAAGAGCAACAACAACAGCAGACTAAACAGCAGCAACAAGTGCAGTCCCCACAGTTGCCAAAGGGACAACGTTCGACAGCTGTCAAGAAACAACAGCAGCCACAGCAGCAACAGCAGCAAAAACAACAAAAACAACAGCAACCGAAGCAGCCGCAGCAGAAGCAGACGCACCAACAACAACAGCATCAGCAACCAGCCCAGAAGGAGAGATGCCCGCCGATTAACGTGTTCGGACTGGATACGAACGACGTTGATAAACTATGTAAGTTGGCCACTAAAAATGCATATTATATAAAATATAAAGGGCCCTTAAGATTGTCTGTCCACTGCTCATCAGTGGCAGACTACCATGTCATTAAAGAAAGGCTAGCGGTGGGGGAGGCCGAGTTTTTCTCGTATACTCCAAAAGGGGAAAAGGTGCAGACCATGCTCCTTAAGGGCGTGGATCCTGACGCTGATCCCAAGGAGATCCTCGCTAAACTGCGCCAAGCGCAGAGAGACGATATCCAGTTTGTCGGGGTTAAGCCCTTCTACACTGCGGTATCGAAAAGGGAGAACAGGAAACTTCCGTTCTTCCTAATCCAGGTCACGCCAGACACGAAAACAGACAGCCTAAAACGTATCAATCGTTTAGGCTCCATTTCTGTCAAATGGGAGACACTAAAAAAGACAAGACACACACTCCAATGTGCTCGTTGTCAAAGGTATGGGCATGCCGCGGCGAACTGTAACATGCAGTCTCGCTGCGTCAAATGCGCAGGTACCCACATTAGAGGGGAATGCCCTTTGGGAACGGACAAAGTCGAAGACAGGAGCAAGCTGAAATGTGTACTCTGTAAGACCAGCGGGCACCCTGCAAACTATCGGGGATGCCCTAAGGTCCAAGAGATAAGAAAAAGCATAGAGGCCAAAAGGAAAGAAAAAATGGTAGAAGCGAGGCCAGTGCCACGTGATCCAGCTACCACTGTTACACCGGCAGTTTCCTATGCCCAAATGGCATCAGGTAGGCGACCGGTACAACAGACAGCGCCGAAGGTGGCTGCGGTCTCAGTGGCCAGGCAACCTGAAGCCGACTTGGATCTGAAGACGGTCCTGCTCTCCATCCAGGGGCAGATCGCTCAGCTACAAACACAGTTCTTAGAGCAAGCAGCGCGAGTAGACCTCATCTACTCTACGCTGTTCGCCGAGCCAAACGCCACATCGGTATGATGGCTGCGCAGGCAGCTCGTAACCTTAAAATTCTAGCAGTGAATGTGAATTCACTGATCAAAACCGAACGTAGAATGAACTTCGGTAACCTTCTGCAAATCCACAATCCAGACGTGTTCATGGTCAGCGAAACTAAGCTGAACCAAACGCGCAATCTCTGGTACAAGAATTACCACATAATTCGAAGAGACCGGCCCCAATCCTTGCAAGGGGGCGGGGTTGCTCTCCTAATCAAAAAAGGCCTATGTCATAAGGTCCTGTATAGCAGTGAAGTGCGAAGATTTCAAGTGCTAGAAACGAGTATTGCACGCATTCCGCTACAGGGTGGAAAGCGGTTATATGTGATCGCGATCTATGCAGCTGACAATAGTTCCCTCAATCGGAACTTTATTTCAGAGCTCGATACTCTATTCACGAGCCTTCGACTTAGCGCGGCGGAAAACTATTATATCATTGCCGGGGATTTGAACGCCAAACATAGGGAATGGGGTAATAGAGTGCATAATGACAGGGGAACCCCACTGTATAACTGGTTGGCAGAGCACAATATTGAGTTCAAGCTAGATTTGCTTGCAACCGATAGGCCATCGTATCCCAGAAGCGGGTCCTATCTGGATTTGTTGCTGATAGACAGACGACTGACTGTACTAGACGTGGAAAGACGCACGCGGAACTGTTTAACTGCGGTTGAGTACGAGAGTGATCACTGCGGGCTCTTCGCGGCTATTCAGCTCGCGAACGAGGTGGAAGAACTGGAGGAGTATGTCCAGAGGCACCCTTATAATTATAATAAGGCCCGCTGGTCACGCTTCGCCAGGACTTTATCGACAGAACTACGTTCGAGTGGGATCAATCCTCCTACAAACAGAAACCTAACGAACGAAGAGGTTGACAGGTACCTCATTCAAATGGACGACGTAATTAAACGAACCATGGAGAAAACTATTCCGAAGGTAGTACAAATCGATGACAGCGATGTTTATCGAAATGCTACCATCGATGCACTCCACGTGCACAAAAGTAGACTGCTATCAAGACTTAAGCTCTTGTGCAGGCGGTTTACAGATCCACAAAACTCGGAAGTAAGGGCACTGAAGTCGGAGATCAAGAACCTCCAACAATTAATACGAATAAACTACAGCTTAGCTATAAGCTTGCACTGGGGCAATAAAATCCGGGCTGTACGATCTAACAACCCGGGAATGTTCCCGCAAGTAAATAAAATTTTTCGAAGGAAAGATCAAAACGACATCCAGGCTGTTAGACTTCCCAGGACGACAAACAACGAACATTTACTGACATCAATTAGCATCGATCCAGATGGGGCAGTGCTAGACAATGACTTCTTCGTGGTTGAAGATCCCCAGGAGAAGGTGGCAGCTATTGGTGCTGTTTTCCAGCAAGTGTACACGGTCAACGAAGTAAGTAGGCCGAACCACGACCTGGAGAACGAAGCCTTGCTGAACCACACTAATCTTCGTAGTGAAATAATTCAATGGCGATCCGAGAATCCAGGTTTCACCTGGTTCAGTGACGATAATTTGGCACATAGTGCCGTCGCCAATGATGGAAATCACATCTTGATTTCTCAAGAAGATCTTCAGGGCATTTTTAACTCACTGAAGAAAAAAAAGTCAATGGGAATCGATGGAATACCGAATATTGTGCTTCGTCAACTTCCCCCCGATATAGTACAGATTTACACAACACTGTTTAACAATATGCTAAGTAATGCATATTACCCAAAGCACTGGAAAACAGCTGTTGTGCAACCGATCCCTAAACGGGACAAAGACAAATCTATTCCAACAAATCTCCGTTCGATCAGTCTTCTTCCGTGCATAAGCAAGGTTTTCGAAAAGATAGTCATTCGAGTTCTGAAACAATGGGTAGAGGAAAATAAAATCATACCGGACAACCAATTCGGATTCAGGGCGGGGCATGAAACCACACATGCCGCGTCCAAACTGGTGTCCGACATTCAATGGAATAAAGGCAAAAAACAATGCACGGGTGCCTGCCTGATTGACTTGGAGAAAGCGTTCGACACCGTTTGGTTGGAGGGCCTCTTCCTCAAGCTGGTCAGGCTTGGTATAAGTAAACCATTACTATACTTAATCTATGACATGATAATAGGTAGAAAGTTCGTCGTAAAAAGTGGCGACGTAACTTCTACCACGGTCTTTGACATTAAAAATGGTCTGCAACAGGGGGCTATTGGGTCGCCGATCTTGTTCTCAATATTCACTGCAGAACTTATAGGTTCCATGCCGCACTTAATTGCGTACGCCGACGACCTAGTAGCGTACAGATCAGGTCCGAAGGTCGAGGTAATAAATAGCCTGTTGCAGCGTGACTTCGAAAAAATTCAGCGATTTTGCGACGAATGGAAGTTGGTTATCAACTTCTTGAAGTGAAACTATCCTTTTCAGGACCCCGCTGTACACGGCTTCGCGGGATACTCGCCTAAACTGGCGCAAGTTCGGCATAGTTGACCCGCAAGGACAGCCGTTAGCTGTGAAAAGTGTAGTAAGATATCTTGGCATTTGGCTGGATCAATATCTGTATTTTGACAAACATATAGATATTGCTCTGGCAAAAGCCAGAAACGCCTTTGCTGCGGCAAGGAGGTTATTTTTCAGTAGCCAACTTGATACCAGGGTGAAGGTAATCTGCTACATGGCTCTTATCAGGCCAATCATGGCGTACGGTTGTCCATTGTGGTTCAACGTGAGTCCTTCCCAGATGGAAAAGATGAGGCTGTTCGAGAGACAGTGTCTTCGGACCTGTCTCCGGTTGTATCGTACACCCGAGTCTGAGTACAAGAAGTACTATCCTTACGAAGTCCTGTACAACGAGGCAAACTTGAACAGGATAGATAATTTTATTATTAAGGTGATCAGAAGGCACATTGCACGAGCTATGACTTCTTCCAACAGTCTGATCTTCGGGGCTTACTACCCCAATATTATGTACCATGAAAGGGTGCGCCTTAACGGCTTTATTCCGCCCGAAGCATTCCTCTATTTAGACACGATTGGCCTAATACAGGATACAGACGGATGCCCTGTAATCTTCCATGTCGTACGCCGAACAGTGGACAGGCGACTCCAATACGAACCGGATGTCGCTCGCACCCACGAGGATCTTCTTCGGTTCAGTCGAGCGATCCCCGCTCGAGATAGAAAGCAGTCTGCCAAAGATAGGCAATTTTACTGGTGGTTACACCAAAACCAGTCTCCGCCACCGCTGGCCTTTTTAGACGACCCGGTAGTTGACCATGGTGGCCAGCTTACATAGGTTTAAGGTAGTTAATAAGGAAAAAAAAAAAAAAAAAAAATAAAGAGATATATATATGTACATTTAAAACAAAAAAAAAAAACAAAAAAAGGTGCACCACGGCGTATAAATTATATATGTTAAGCATATAGATAACATATACGCCCTGGTGCACGCGTCCGTACTGTTACGGACATAATTAAGATAGTCCTAAGTTTTATGTTATTGTAAGTTAGTATAAGGTAGGTTAAGTAGTTTTAGTGTAAGTTTAGCCAAGTTTTTTTATAAGTTTTCTTGGCACATAATAAATGAATCAAGCTTGTCAGGAAAGACTAAAAAAAAAAAAAAACAAGTAGATTAAGCCGAAAGGCACATTTATGATTTTAGATTAGATTAGCTTAGAGTACCCGCATAGGGTCAGTAGGTTAGTATTAAGAACAATACATGAATTGTTAAGTTAGTTGAGCTAGTTTTAAGTTATTTTGTCTAGCATGTAAGTTACATTTAAGACAATAAAAACAAAATTACAAAAAAAAAAAAAAAAAGAAATGATATTAGCTCCAAAGGAAGTCATGCGAACGCAGTTATTGTATTCAAGGATGCGTTGAAGAAAATGGTTGGAATCGGGATCACTTCCATCGAACAATGGTTTCAGTGGCTGTGGTGGTGTAAGTAATGGATCCAGTTTGTCTTTTCCACTTGCGCAGCACAATCCAGCCGTTTCTCTTTTGAATTTTAACGCATTGCAATATCGGCATACAGTCGTCATTGGTCATATATCTAAATTGTCATCATCACTGTAGTTCGCAGTGGGATCATATTGGAATGCCAAGCGATTGTATGATGCCAATCATCTTAGTGTGCTCACGCGTTGTCTCAATCGGTCATTTTTTCTTATTATATTTTGTCTTTCTTCGCTTAAGTTCAGTGAATACACTTGTTGCTGGCTTGCATGTCTTGTGCGGCAGCCGATGTTCGCACGTCGTCCTCTAGGCATTTTGGACTATGGAAAGACTGGTGTATTTAACCTCAAATGCATGATCCACATTATTTTCAAATGCCTGCTGTTGAAATTGAATAAAAATTTGCACAATACGCGTGATTGATTTGATGGTTCCCAATTGAACTGTTAGGAAACGAATAACTGTAACATCAATTTCACAATTTCAGAGTGAACACAATACCGGTTTTAAGTTAGCGTTTGAAAGAACGTGCGCATAATAAATGTCACATGAAATTAACTGAGCAGAGTACAATGAGTAGCTGTCAAACAATGTATCACGCACCGGCGCCATCTACTTAAAATGAAACGTACTTATTTTCGTGAGGTATACTTACACGGCACGTGCTGGCGCCATCCCATCCACCACCATGCAAAACCATATTGGTTGGTAGTACATGATATGTATCAGAGATGGCGCTGTATGTGAAAAATGATTTTCCCTGTTTTCCTGCTTTTCTGTTGAAATTTTTCCTGAATTTTGTTTGCTATAAACCTAACGGAGCCCGAGACCTTTCCAACGAATGCACGAACGGTTCGTGCGTTCTGGAGTTATAGCGTCAGGAAGTAAAACCCGTCTTATTTTCTATATAATAGATAAATTAAATCAAATAAAAAATAAAAATAAAAAATACAAAGTCCTTTTCAACTTCAACCTTTGCAACATCAATCGTCAAGGTGCAATCAGCTGAAGGAAGATATCTCAAACTACGAGCGTTGATAGACCCAGGTTCGGAAGCATCTTTCATTTCCGAATCTACAACGCAACTTCTGAAGCTTAACAAACATAACACTTTTGTCGCGGTATCAGGTCTAGGGAAAGTAAGCAGTGGAGCTCCCAAACATTATCAAAATCAAATTTGCCTCCCTTAGGTCAACGTATGAAATGTATGTAAAATGCTCTATCATCCGACAACTGGCACTACGTAAAAGGACTTCATTTGGCTGATCCATGTACATCCGCGCCAATAGACTTACTCCTTGCAGGTGATGTTTATGGAGACATCATCCTTCCTAAAATTGTCCCCAGCTGTGAACCTGGGATTCCTATCGCCCAGAAGAGAGAATTAGAATGGATTGTCTAAGGGCAGCTAAAACACATAAACTCCAAGGTGGATCTTTACACACAGATGAGAAAATTCTGGGAAATGGAGGAAGTTCCATACAAAGTCAAAGCATCAGCAGAAGACATTGCTGGTGACAAACACTTCTCAACACACACAAAAAGTAAACCGGATGGAAGATATGAAGTGGTCCAACCATTTAAAGACAATACAAAATAGAAATGTGCTCTTCAACGATTCACTCAATTAGAATGACGATTTTATAGAGATTCCAACATAAAAATTAAATATTTTGAATGTATAGAAGAATATCTGACATTAAATCACATGGAAGAAGTTGATTTGGTACACGACAATAACTCACCGAAGCACTACATTCTTCCACTCCATGCGGTTTTCAAAGAAACCAGCTCCACGACAAAGCTACGTGTTGTGTTTGACGCTGGTTTCAGAACAACAAAAACACTCAATGACCATCTATTAGAGGGTCCGACACTAAAGCAACATATTGTGGACATCATTCTGAGCTGGAGGAAATACCAGTACACATTTATCGCCGGACACGGATTACCAAGCTATTTTCTTCAGGAATAAACTCGGACAGCTAAGGTTTTTAGACTAAAACGGTTACTTTCGGTACAGCGAGTGCGCCTTATCTCTTTATTCGAGTCATTAACCAATTTGCACAGGACGAATCGACAAATTAACCTATCGGAACTCAAGCGATCCAAGAAGAAATGTGCGTGGAGGACTTGATAAGCGGTAATGACTCGATTAAAGAAACTCTTCTGAAACGTGATCAAATTCGAACCATTCTGCCCTCTGCACGCTTCAATTTGCGTAAATGGACAAGACACACGAGAGCACTCCTTCAAGACATTCCTGCACAGGATCGACACAACCGCTATGAAGATCATCTCGGATCTACGGAACGCTACGAATGGGATCAGTAAATTCCCGAAGATATTGAAAAAGATTGGAAAACGTTTCGTCTGGATATTTCATACGTAAAAGAAATTATTATTAATATTATTATTATTTATTAACAATATAAAGAAATTTACATGATAACATATTTGAATGAGCGCTAGCTGTAAAGGCCTTAGACCAAGAGTGTGTAAAATGTCGATCGCAGAATTACATTCGGTGCATAGCGGTGCTATGGCCTTGCGTAAAAGATGCTGGTTGCGTTAGTGCTGTGTGACCAAGGAGTAAGCGACAGAAAAGAATGAATTTTTTTAGGCAAGTGGGTGGGTATATTGCTTTTGACCTGCTTTCATTAATGTTTGAGTTTTGGTGTTTATAATTTTCCCGGAATTGAAGACAATTTTTTTTGTAAGCTTGTTACTTAGGCTTTGGAGGTCATTTTTGGAATATGTGTTACATAGGAAGACAGGAACCTGTATGATTGCTTCGAGGATGGTGGTGGACCTTGCTGTGATGCAAAATCTGGTAGAGCTCTCCGAAAATATTAGTTTCCAGTTGATTGTAGGTCGCTTGCAATTTGATTGAACCGGATTTGAAATTCAGCTGCAGTTGTTTCGTTTTTTTTTTTAATTGGTGAGAGTGTCGATGAATGAGGACGAGCGCATTTTCCACGGTGGAGTTACGAGCGGAGGGTTACTTATTCTTTTATGTATGTAAATATTTAAATCTTTGGCTTTGTTGAAAGAGGTAGAATTTGCTGAACAGATCTTCTTTTTTTTTTCTTGAGCGTAGGGCACTGTCAATGTTGTCGATGATAGGGCTTGTAGAAAAAGCTTGTAGAAAAATGCACTTTTGTTTTGATAATATTACGCTAAGTTCATCAAAAGCAATAATAAATAGCACAACAGAGACTGAGGAAGGGTGGAAGAGAAGACGTTGTTGATACGAACACTGAATTCTCTATTAGACAGAAAGGACTTTATATAGTTGAATACAGTGGGGCCGACCCGCCATGCTTTGAGTTTTTGAAGTATGAGATGAATTCCAAATCTATCACAATCTTTCTCAAAATCGAGGGAAAGAATAGTTGTGTGGTTCCTGGATGGCAAGCAGTTGGAGATGTATTTTGAGATTCTATGAACCAAAGGTGGCGTTTTGCTTTTATTTTTTCCAACCGTTTTGAAATACTGGGGATTAGGGAATGGGTCGAACATTTTCGACGGTTCTGTCTTTTCTTGGCTTGAGGATTGGATTAATTGTTGCATTTTTCCAGTATTGTGTTATGATTCCAGTGAGCAAGATGTTGTTATATATAAGTTTATTAACCTGCATTCAAAGTTTAATTTCTTTTTTTTTTCTTTGCTTTTGTGGTTTTTGGGCCAGATTTTGGGAGGCACAAGATTGGAAATTTTCCCAGTTTTCATGATGAGTTTTGAATTTGGGAAGGGGAGGAGAACTACACACAGTTGCGATATTTTTAACTTTGGTGATAATTGGAAAATTATCACTGTTGTGCAGGTCTTCAATAAGAGTAGAAGACGTTCTCGTGTAAATGTTCGAGTCAACATGAAATATTGACGTTAGTGAACGTATTGTGGGTTGAAAAATCAATCTGTGTTTAAGGATGAAAGCTTTCCATGTTTCTCTATTGTGGTTTCTTGAAGACGAACCCCACAATGTGCTCCAGGCGTTAATATCTCCTGTAATTAAAACAGGCTTTGGATATCTTCTTTGTGTAAGGATATCTTCTAGGTCAGAACTGGTTTAAGATTGTTCTGGTGGAATGTGAATACACATGATAGAAAGCTTGGGGTGTGTATTTATCCGAATAATTGAGACGGATATAGTATTTACTACATTATAATTTATATTTACTACATTTACTATATCATACGATACTTACTATATTGTGGGGTATGTACTTTTTTATGAGAATTCCTATACCTTGTTTAGAGGTGGTGATGTGGAGATTGTGGAAGTAAGGCCTTAGACCAAGAGTGTGTAAAATGTCGATCGCAGAATTACATTCGGTGCATAGCGGTGCTATGGCCTTGCGTAAAAGATGCTGGTTGCGTTAGTGCTGTGTGACCAAGGAGTAAGCGACAGAAAAGAATGAATTTTTTTAGGCAAGTGGGTGGGTATATTGCTTTTGACCTGCTTTCATTAATGTTTGAGTTTTGGTGTTTATAATTTTCCCGGAATTGAAGACAATTTTTTTTGTAAGCTTGTTACTTAGGCTTTGGAGGTCATTTTTGGAATATGTGTTACATAGGAACACAGGAACCTGTATGATTGCTTCGAGGATGGTGGTGGACCTTGCTGTGATGCAAAATCTGGTAGAGCTCTCCGAAAATATTAGTTTCCAGTTGATTGTAGGTCGCTTGCAATTTGATTGAACCGGATTTGAAATTCAGCTGCAGTTGTTTCGTTTTTTTTTTTAATTGGTGAGAGTGTCGATGAATGAGGACGAGCGCATTTTCCACGGTGGAGTTACGAGCGGAGGGTTACTTATTCTTTTATGTATGTAAATATTTAAATCTTTGGCTTTGTTGAAAGAGGTAGAATTTGCTGAACAGATCTTCTTTTTTTTTTTCTTGAGCGTAGGGCACTGTCAATGTTGTCGATGATAGGGCTTGTAGAAAAAGCTTGTAGAAAAATGCACTTTTGTTTTGATAATATTACGCTAAGTTCATCAAAAGCAATAATAAATAGCACAACAGAGACTGAGGAAGGGTGGAAGAGAAGACGTTGTTGATACGAACACTGAATTCTCTATTAGACAGAAAGGACTTTATATAGTTGAATACAGTGGGGCCGACCCGCCATGCTTTGAGTTTTTGAAGTATGAGATGAATTCCAAATCTATCACAATCTTTCTCAAAATCGAGGGAAAGAATAGTTGTGTGGTTCCTGGATGGCAAGCAGTTGGAGATGTATTTTGAGATTCTATGAACCAAAGGTGGCGTTTTGCTTTTATTTTTTCCAACCGTTTTGAAATACTGGGGATTAGGGAATGGGTCGAACATTTTCGACGGTTCTGTCTTTTCTTGGCTTGAGGATTGGATTAATTGTTGCATTTTTCCAGTATTGTGTTATGATTCCAGTGAGCAAGATGTTGTTATATATAAGTTTATTAACCTGCATTCAAAGTTTAATTTCTTTTTTTTTTCTTTGCTTTTGTGGTTTTTGGGCCAGATTTTGGGAGGCACAAGATTGGAAATTTTCCCAGTTTTCATGATGAGTTTTGAATTTGGGAAGGGGAGGAGAACTACACACAGTTGCGATATTTTTAACTTTGGTGATAATTGGAAAATTATCACTGTTGTGCAGGTCTTCAATAAGAGTAGAAGACGTTCTCGTGTAAATGTTCGAGTCAACATGAAATATTGACGTTAGTGAACGTATTGTGGGTTGAAAAATCAATCTGTGTTTAAGGATGAAAGCTTTCCATGTTTCTCTATTGTGGTTTCTTGAAGACGAACCCCACAATGTGCTCCAGGCGTTAATATCTCCTGTAATTAAAACAGGCTTTGGATATCTTCTTTGTGTAAGGATATCTTCTAGGTCAGAACTGGTTTAAGATTGTTCTGGTGGAATGTGAATACACATGATAGAAAGCTTGGGGTGTGTATTTATCCGAATAATTGAGACGGATATAGTATTTACTACATTATAATTTATATTTACTACATTTACTATATCATACGATACTTACTATATTGTGGGGTATGTACTTTTTTATGAGAATTCCTATACCTTGTTTAGAGGTGGTGATGTGGAGATTGTGGAAGTACCCTATGTATCCCTTTAGAGTAACTGATCTGGATCTTGAACCATACTGTGTTTCTTGAAGAGAGATACTATCGGGTGACTAAGTTTTGACGAGTAGATTGAGTTTATCATAGTTGATTACATAGCCTTTGATTTTTAATTGAAGTGTAGGAAACTGTTTATTTAATGGAGATGATTTATTATTAATATATGACGAAGTATATATATTTAAATAAAGGTATACATATAATAGGCAAACAGTTAACTAAGCAGAACGACAGTGTGAAGTTAAACATATTTAATTAAGGCGAAATGTAATTCAATCAGAGATTCAAAATTGATTTTTTAGATTTTAATCTATAGCACATACATCTATTTCAGTACATACAGAATTAATTTTTCTAATGCTTTTCGTTAGTGGTTCATTAAAACCATAATTATATAAGTGTCTTGCCTGATATAAGAGTTTTCTTGATCGAAGATTTCTTTCTGGTGCATACAGTTTAACACATTGAAGGAAGTCAGAACAGTTTATTCGGTACGAAAAACTCTCATGTATAAACATTATAGATTGAATACTTCGTTTTGTTTTTTTCTAGTGCTATTAGGGCACATCTTATTTGATACGGAGGCATAGATTCAAGATCCCATCGCATTTGTGTTATATTTTGAACCCTCTCTACACGTAATATATGCTTTGCGTTGACTGGTCTCCATATAACAGAACAATATTCCAGATACGGACGTACAAGAGATACGTAGACTGACTTAAATGCATATGGGTTAGAAAATTCACCACAAGTGCGTTTATTAAATCCACACGTAGAGTTTGCTTTAGCCTATGTAGCCCTTTAGAGTAACTGATCTGGATCATGAACCATAACTAGTGAATAAATTTTGAGGAGCAGATTGAGTTTATCATAATTGTTTACATACCCTTTAATTTTCCATTGAAGTGTAAGATACTGTTTATTTCAGGGTGTCAGAGATCCAGAAATCAATGATTATATGTGGAGACATATTCCAACGCAGCTCAACCCATCAGACCTGGCATCGAGTGGAATGCTACCCTCTACACTGATGAAGAAGGAATTGTGGTGGAAGGGTCCTAATTTTTAATTTCCTAAATGGGAATTGGAATTGCCAGATCAGCCAATAATCAAAACCGAGGAGGAAATGCGTGCCATCAAAGCTATTTATATAGTGAGACAAAACTGTGACGGAGACATGTATCTAGAGAAAATAATTTCAAACAACTCCAGACTACAAAAATTATTAGTTTTTTTTTTCATTTTGCAAACGTTTTGGCCACAATTGCAGAGCTGGACACAGCAAAAGGCTACATGGTCCACTAACGCCAAAAGAAATTGAGATTGTTATAACAACACAAAAAGAAATGTTTCCGGAAGAATTGCGCGAATTACAAAGTAACACAATACTAAAGAATTTAAAATCACTCACAACATTCATAGATGGAGAAGGTATAGAGTTACAATAGCTAGAGCATTCAGCATAACAGACGGTCCTTTCGAATTTCGAATTAATGTCATGGAAGGGAAGAGGTGCAAAAACAACGAAGGGATTCTTTTAAATTTGTATTTGTCTTGCATCTAAAGCTATTCATTTCGAAGTAGTAACAGACCTTAACGCACAGGCTTTTCTACCAGCATTTATAAGATTGAAATCGAATGCCGAAAGCCAAGACATGACATGGAATTTTTTTCCTCCGGCTTCCCCACACTTCGTTGGACTTTCTAAGGCGCGAATAAATTCGGCAAAATACCACCTGCAAAGAATAGTCGGAGTCGAAAGATGAAATGATAACCCTTCTTACGTAAATAGAAGCGTTCCTCAATTCGAGGCCCGTGTGCCCTCTTTCCAACAATCCAGATGACATATAAATACTCAGCACACTTTCTAATATGTGATTCATTAATGGCAGTGCCCGATGCAGTCCAAACAGTCGGTAACATTGACTATCTGGACAGATGGAATGTAGAGCGTAGAGTATCTTACTAGACTGCAACAACGGCCGTAATGGGCACAAAAGGAAAAAATGCCAGTCATAGGAGATCTTAAATCGCCGAAAACCACCCTGGGAAAGACAATTTAGAGCGCGTAGTCACAATAACAACAAAATCTGGTGAAATGAAGTATCCGCTCACTAAACTTTTCTGCCTCTCATCGAACGCAATAACAGAAGGCAATACAACTATATAGGACAGTTGTCTCATTCAACACAAATTTCAATAAAGAGCCGACATTACACAATCTATATTATATGCAATATAAAAATCTTTATATATAATATATATATAAATCCATCAAACTTGTCTTACAAATGTATACAGTCCACTAAATTCAAACTAAATAACCACAATATATCCGTTCCGATCGTATAATCGATCGTCCCTTCTATAAAGCACAATTTAATCTGAAAAAGAGTAATTAAAACAAATAATATTAATTTAATTTATTGCCATAGTCCTAGGAGTATAATAGTGTATAACACTTTATTTGAACTTATTCTTATACATAGATTATCTGAATATACAGCGTTACACCACAGCTACACTGTATTTAAAATAACTCAAATTTTGAATATACACCAGTGTCTTAATCCAAGCACTAATTGAAAAAATACTACCGGTTGAAATTTTTTCTGAAATCAATCAAACAGGCATGGATCGATTGAAAAAAACAAATAAAAAAAGATAAATAAAAAAGTGCATAAAAATAACAAAGAAGTGCTAACATAATTAATACAGTGTAACTTAAACCTATCAAAATGCGAATAAACAAAAAAAAGACCCCACCGGAGAATGACCGATTAGGCATTTTTCGGTTCTTGCAATTTTGAAATGGTGCATGCCGTTTGTTCATACAATCAACATTCTGCTTCCTCCGACGTTGTCTTCCAGTTGATCTTAAACCGGCGGCTTCGACGACTTGCAGTACTTCGTCCCCTTGCAATACTTCAAGATTGTCGTTGTTCCAAAGGCTTAGCGGTATTTTTTCGGCACTTGCCATACTTGAGGATCATAACCGATATACAAATCAAAACAAGAGCTGAAGTGACAATTGAACAAAAACCATATGTCCAATTTTGATGTTTTTTGATTTTCTTCCAGTTCTCGTCATGCAGTCGATTGAGTGATTCAACTGCCTTCCGGTGGTTAGTAAATGATAACGATATGTTTATTGTAACAATTGATTTGCTAAAGTGCATAATGATTCCGGTTCCCTTGAATATCTTTGCTTCTAGCCTTATGGCCTTGGACTGGATGACACAGTTCGATGAAATATGCATAATGCTCGTCTCTTTCATCTCTTCAGGTTCTGATCCACAAGCTATACATACCGTTGTTTCCCCCGATGTAATAAACATCCATGTGCTGTGAGTTCATAACTCTTTCCATATTGTGTGCCGTAGTCGTAGCGTTCTGGTTGGACATAGCTTGAAGGACAATTTCTTGTACAGCTGCTGGACAATGTAATGCTCACTTAGCTCAATATTGTGAATTATTGATGGCCGGAGGATATATAATGTATCATGATGAGTTGGGCCGTAGCTATATCTTTCAAAGGCATTTCTAAATATCTTTGGAGATAATAGTCTACTCCAAGTACCGAGTGCCGTATAGCATTAGCTTGGTGTTGGTTTCAGTACTTCGAATCAATGCTTTCTGATTACTATCCAGAGCCTCGATATCTTCTGCCACTCTTCATCCATGTGATTTCGCAATTCATCACATTGACCTTATTTATTCACAGCCCTTGCCTTACTGCATAACTCAGTGAATTGAGCTCTCTCATTCATAGCTTTGATAGTTACTGGAGCAGCCATTCGAATGGATCACAAATCTTCCCAGCATTGCTAATTATAGCCCGTTTTGTACTTTTTGTGCTAAAAGACGAAAAATTCAACTTAAATTGGAATTCGTCCGTACGTGGGGACAATTTAATTCCCTAATTTTAAAAGTCTTGACGTTATTGAAGTCGTACTCCGGTTCCAGTTTAATTACATCCTTTGGCAGTCGTCTTTTGAAGGTTGAACTATTTGAGATCCATTTCCGTAAGTTGAATCCGACCTTTTGCAGTAGCTCTTCAGTTAATTGACAAAATGTTTTCATGGCCAAATATGCTGCAGATGACGTCCTGTATGTTACAGTTTTAAGGACGTATTCCTTGACCGGGATCTAAGAATTCTCTCTAAACAAGACACGTTGTAGATGTTGATTGTCTTGGTAGATTAGAATCTGTCGGTACATCTTCTCGATGTCAACAGTGAACACTATTGACAATGAACACCGAAGTAGCAATGAAAACAGATTCCTTTGAACCTTAGGTCCGGTCATCAAAATACTGTTTAGAGATTCCCTGATGTTGTCTTGGCTGAAGCGTCGAATACCACTCTCAGTTTCGTGGTTCTACCAAAATCCTTTAACACCCAGCGTATTCCTCAGTATTTCTTGCATGTGTTGATGTACTCTTGCTTTAATGCCATTTTCTTGGAGTCACCCAAACCCATGCGATCCTTTAATAATGACAATTTAACGAAGTACCGTCCTGCACTATCCCGTCTGTGCGTTTGCTTGCTGTGATCTTCGCACATTTGAACTTCTGCAGATCTGATGCTTGAGCTTCGAAATACTTCTAACTCCCAAAACTTCTTTAAGTCTTCCTCCATTGTACACACACTCATACAGGACGTTAGCAATGAGTTTTGACATTTTGTTGTTGGAGTAGTGCTAATTGATCCAGAAATTATCCACCCAGCAACTGTATTTCTCTCGGTTGCTCATACCAGCGATCAGCCAACCTTAAACCTTGAATGTGGGGCCGATTGCTGGGGTGTATCTTCTGCGTCGGCAGCTTCGATGTCATCACTGGCATAACTAGAGCATCTATGTCCAAGTTGGCCTTTCTATTATGAATAGACTGAATCACAAATTTGCATGCTGTGATAATATCTGTGGTATGTCCGTTGATTCCATTGACTTTTGATTCGTATCTTGCAAGTGGAACCTTTAGCTGACTGGCAAGGTTTGTTGTCACGAAGGACGATTGAGACCCTTCTTCGATCAGTGCTCTTCCTAGTCGAATCTGTCCTCCAATGCGTATGTTGACCATTGCTGTTGCAAGTAATTAGTAGTAGTTATTCTTGTCGATGGCGTTTCTCCGCTTGACCTGCCTGTTCCCCCGTCACAAGAAGTATGTAAAAGGGAATTATGTATCTGTGAGCAAATTCGGCATCCAGTTTTTGAGGCACAATCTTTTGACGTATGTCCATCTCGCAAGCAATTAAAACACCTTGGCACGTTGAACCACATCCAATCTGCTTTTTGTCTTCATGTTTATGAATCTCCGACAGCAATATAATTGATATGGTTCACTGCAGAGTACACACTTCGCCTGTGAAACAGTTGTTAGATGATCTTTTTGTGAATGTCGGCCTCGGAAGTTTTCCAAGGCACGGAACCTGGATTCAATCACATCGTACAGTTCTTTCAATATAGGTATTTTTGTGGATGTTCTACTTACTGATATGATTTCCTTGTATCACCGTCTAACATAGAACATAATAAATACACCACCAGTGGATCCCAGCTACTTGTGTCTACTCATAAATTCTTTATGGCATACAAAATTTCCTTCGTGGAGTCCATTATTGTTTTGAGGTCGAATAAGCTATCAGGCCGTGCTGATTTCAATAAGAACAATTTCTGAATGTACGTGTTGATGAGAGCTGCTGAATTTCGAGACCGTTTTGTCAACAACTCTACCGCTGCTGCTTAATTTGTTCATGTTGGCGCCAGGTGGTTGATGATTCCGGCCGCTTCCCCCTTTAGGCTTCCATTAAGAGACTGGATGCGCTCGACATCAGTAATTCCTTCGTTTTGATCTATTCAGCGCTCAAACAGTTCCCAAAAAGCAGTCCATCCAAAGATAGGATAATTATGGGTGGAAGTTTAATTAGTGTCTGTGCTGGCCCTGCTGTCGGCATTGCCTCCACTTGGTTCCATTGCTGTTCGTCTTAATTTAGTTTGATGTACGCATCTTGGTACCTCTGTTCCAGATCGACGTATTCATTGCTGGCAACGTATGGTTGTTCGTAATCTGTTTCAAATGAATCACGATTTCTTCATTCAAGCAAACGATTTTGTTCGAGTATTCCTTCACTTGTTCTAGTTTGAAGTTCAAGTACACCTTATTTTTTCCCAGCTCCAAATTGTCTACTATTCTGAAGAAGTGGTTCTCAGCAGTACTCATCTTCTTGCATTTTAATTGAGTATTTTTGTAATGGTACTAGTTTCACTATTTGAAGACCCTTGAGCAACAACTGTGAGCTAGGGGTATCTGGTTCCGCTGGTGTGGGTGGACGAAACTTTACCTGGTGTTGCTCGTACCCTCCTCGTACCTTGACTCTAATTGGCTAAAATAATATTCAAGGAAGTACGGATGGTCGGGATTGGCTGCCCTCAGATCTTCGAGGTACCCGTTATTGATTTGGAAATCAGTCCACAGTTTTTCTACTCGAGTCTCCTTTTGAAGTATTCTGCCGAATATCTAGACTCTCCATCATTCTTTAAATTTGTCCAGGATTTGTGGACTTCATCCGTTACCTTCTAGCCCGATTTCACTGAACTGTTCACTCCTTTTCTAAATACTTTTTAAGTTCTTGTTTTTAATAATACTTTATTTGTATTCAAACTCTTCAACACTACACTGCACTTGCATTGCTAACCTTATCCGTTTCGCCTAATTGCTTATCAATCGCCTTATGCAGTCCCACATTAGGTGACAATCAAACCTTCTTGGACCGATTGAGGTTTCATAGTGCCATCAAATTTTTATTGTGTACGTATATATTTACATATTATGCTTACTTGCAATTTACAAAAATAACCGAAAAGTACTGTCTACAACGAAATAGAAAAATAAACACAATAAACAACAAAAATTGCTAACCTAATTAATACAGTGTAACTTAAACCTATCATAAATGCGAATAAACAAAAAAAAAGACCCAACCGAACAACGAACGATGAGGCATTTTTGGTTTCTTGCAACCTTGAAGAGGTGCATGCCTTTTGCTGATACAATCAACGCTAATAAAAAACTTTACCTTTTTATGGAGTCTAATCAGTTATATCAGAAAACACTGAGTCTATCATTATATTGCAAGCAAATTGATAACAGACAAACCATCGAAGAAATATTAAGTTGGATTAAGTTGGAGTACCGATTCAATAATTGTTATAGTAATTAATATCTTTATTAAAAATTTCATAACCGTTATCCACACACCCATGAGCCCGAGATGCAAGGGCAAATACAAGAAAAGCTAAGTAACAAAATTATACAGCCTAGCAAGAGCCCCTACAACAGTCCAGTATGGGTTGTACCTAAAAAAAACTCGATTCGTCCGGAAAACACAAATGGAGGTTGGTTATAGACTACCAGTGCTTGAACGAGAAAGCAGTTTATGTTCGCAACATTATCCCCAACATCGAAGAAATTCTCGATAGACTGGGGAAGGAAGAGCAAATATTATTTGACAATTGACCTAAGAGACGGATTTCATAAAATCGAAATGAAAAGATCAGATATAGAAAAAACTGCTATTTCCGTATATAATGGACAAAACGAGTTCCGTCAAATGCCATTCGGGTTAAAAAAACGCACCCTGTACCTTTAAACGATTATTGGATCAAGTACTAAACATATAGGCAAACAATGTCTACATAGACGACATCATAGTATATAGCCGAATAGATGAACACAACGGGACACTAAGAATGATTCTTAATAAACTAAAATAAGTCAGACTTAAAATCCAATAGATACATGTGAATTTTTAGGCAAAGAAGTTGAGTTCTTAGGCCACGTAGTCAATGAAATCGGTAAATAAAGATTTACATAATACCCAAAACGCCTTAAGAAATTCAAAGATTCCTAGGAATAGCTGGTAACTACAGGAAATTTATAAGAAATCTCGCCGAAATAGCAAAACCAATAAACAGCTTTTTGCAAAAAGACTCTAAAATCGACATTACCAATAAAATATCCAAAGTTTCGAAACGCTAAAAGATAAACTAACCACAGCCCCGATATTGGTGTATCCTGACTTCAATAAAATCGTCGAGGTCCCTACAGAAGCTAGCCAATATGCAATAGGGGGTGTACTGCCACAAGAAAACCAGTCAATAGCTTAAGTATCAAGAACCCTTAACCAACACGAAATCAATTACTCTACTATAAAACTGCTTGGAATAGTTTGGTGCTTAAAACAGTTCCAGCCGTATGTTTTGTTAGGAAAATCCACCTGTTTACAGATCACCAGCACCTGGTATGGTTGAACAATCTTAAGGAACCAAACATCAAACTTATTAGACGGAAGCTCCAACTAGAAGAGTACGACTATAAAATATTTTACAAAAAAGGAAAAGAAAAATAAGTCGCACACTTCTTAAGCAGAATAGAAACTCTACGTCTATCATCGAAACAGTAACCCCTATTAGCCTTTATAAGAATCAAATTATTACTAACAAAATAAATTCAGGATCACTATATATAAAGAACAGATAAGTATTCAACAAACAACGGAAAAGAAAAAACCTATAGCAAGGTGATGAACAAAGTATTATTCAAGCCATAAAAAACCACTTCGACACTGAACATCAACTCAGTCTAAAACACTTTCAAAAATATAAGATTATAAAATGTAAGAAACAGCTAAAGGACATAACGAACAAGATGGATCTAGAAAAACTAACACCCGAAAGACACTAGGAAAACAATCATCGTTTAATCAATGAACTCTATGAAGAAATCAAACTAGGATATTACTGTCCTAATATGAAATTAGCTATAGCAAATTTCGTTAACAACTGTGAAATTTGTACGTTAGAGAAATATGAACGAATCCCCACAAGACCTCCCCTTATAATATCAGAAACACAGAGCTAACATCATGAAATAGTCCACCTGGATGTCTTCTATTCTATTAACAAATCACTCTATGATAAGTAAGTTTAGCAAATAGCTATGCTAACCAAAACTAACCACAGAAACGGATCTGAGTTCAGGAAAGCCATACTCGAAATAAGAAATAGAAATAGAATACCTTAGCGTTTATAAAAATATAGGCAAGATTATAATCGACAACGAACTAGGTATGAAATCAAAAACGGTAAGGAACTTCCTTCAAGAAAGGAACCTCCAGATCCACTTCACCTCCAGTTCCAACCATAATAGCAATTCCGATGTTAAAAGGCTCTATAACACCATTAATGAACACCTAAGAATCCTCAAGCACACAAAAACACTTACCAATCAAAGAGCAAATAATACTTATAAACATGTATTACCACAACACCATACACACTACAACAATACGAAAGCCCATTGACTTCGTTTTAGGTAAAGTCAAAGTAGAAGACTTTGAATCAATGCACAAAACAATGCTAGAGAAAAAGCAGTAAAATTAAAAAATAAAAGAAATAAAAATAAAGTACATAAAAAAAAATTCGTGGAGGACAAAACCACTCTAAAAAAAAACGGAAAATAGATTCGGACCTAATCGACGATGAGCATTTAAAAGACAAAAGGTAATATTATAGAACTCAATTCAGAACCAAACAGAACCAATTTACCAATTTCAGACTAGAATGAAGACAGTGATTCTTATATTGATGGGCATCGCGAACGCCGCACCCCAGCAAATTTCCGTCCAAAACCTAGACAACAACAATGGACACTCACTAGTAAAACTAGAGGATTTCCGATTAATTTAAAACTACGGGAAACTGATCCACATGATCAACGTAACCGAATTCGAAGACTTACAACCAATATTTGCAACCATAGGCCCAATATATAACACTATAAAACACAACTTTAATTTAGTGGAAAACAAGATAGAGAGTTTGAGACTACAACAAAGAACGAGTAGAAGTTTGGTCGTGGACAGCGCTGTTGAAAAAGAAATTACAAGAAAACTCGACTCTCTCACAGCAAATAACCAACAGCTAATCAACGAAAACAACAAACAGGTATCCATCAATAGCAACCTCATGAACAAAATCAAACAGATTACTTTACACATAACGAAACAACAAGAAACCATAGGGCAATACATAACTACTTACGATAGCAAGGTGAAAGATAAGCCATGATACAAACCTTCTAAAAGATCAGTTGATAACATGGAACAAATAATACTAACTAGTAAACAGAAATATATTAACGCCCGAAGAAAAAGATCTATGAACAGATTTTCAAAGCCTAAAGAACATCAAAGCGGTTGTATGAATATATCAGGAACAAATAGTTATCATATTACTGATACCTCAGTAAATTGTCATCAAATTGTCGTAAAAGACAATTTAAAAAAAATATACTAGAAATTACCGATAGTTGCATAAATAACATTGTAAAATATGAAGAAGCAATCTGTAATATGTCCTTCTTTAATCAAGAAGAGATAAAAGATGTCACCACCGGTATGGTTGTCACAAAAAGTATTGGACACAGTTAACTATATCAAAATTGTAACAAATTAAATATAAGTATTATAGGAAACACTTTAATTAAATATGAAAATTGTAGAATAAAAATCCAAGAAAGCACATTTAACAACGAAATGATCAGAATACTCGAATACTTTGTATTTCCTAAATTGTCAACAAAAGTTAATAAAGTAATCCCTACAATAAAACTGGAAGACTTACACCTAAAGCAAATTGAAAACAGGCAAACCATCGAAGATATATCGATCCAAAATAAGAAATATAACACATTTAGTTAGAGTACCGATGTACGAATTATGATAGTAATTAGTATTGTCACTAGGATATATTTTGTAACATGCCGCAAAGTCTGCTATCATATATTGACATTTTCTTTAAGTATGTATATATACATATATATATATAAATGTAATATATATATATATATATATATATATATATATATATATATATATATATATATATATATATATATATATATATATATATATATATATATATATATATATATATATATATATATATATATATATATATATATATATATATATATATATATATATATATAGAGGCTCCAGTTATAGTTTTTCTCTTGAAGTATTGATGGGGATGCACACAAAGGGATTCTACTCCTCCAAAAAGTTAATTTATAAATAAACAAAGCACGAACAATTAAAAACGTATATGAAATTCAATTCTTACCATTAGCCAGAGTTTGAAATTAAACTTAAATACAATGTGAAAGTGCGGCTAATGTCATTTAAAAATTGAAAGACACGAACTGAATAATAAATGCATTATATGTAATGAAAATATACATGCTGAGTGTGCGAAAAACGATAAGAGAGAAATTGAATTTTATGGGAAAAGTGAGATTCAGGGTTTTAAGTTGTGTTACATAACGGAGAAAATCCATACTGGTTGACGCTCTGTCCAATTCCCACTGCACATCTTGCCTCTTCTAAGCGCACTAGCATTATGAAAACAAAATATTCATCAAATTATTCGTAGTATGAGAACTAATTATAATACATTCTTTTCTCACCTTACATCTTTGGAACATCTGGCAGATATTATCTTTCCAGCACATCTACTCCCCCCCCCCCCCATGGAGTCGCGGTATATTATAGGAATGGTATAAAAGATTGTGTAAACAATAAATATAAGTTGGAAAGTTCTGATGTTATCAGTGTTAATATTGAAATTTCTGGAGTAAAATATTGTTTTATAAACGCAGACTTCACAAGTTTTCAGTTAAATGCTTCTTGGATGAATTTATAGTGTTTTTAGAACGTCTGAAATATATGAATGTTGATATCTAAGTAAGCTTTCCACTATTAAAGAGATTCAAAAACCAAGACATAAGTATTACTCACTCTTTAAAAAAAACCCTAGCAATGCAAGATTAAAAACATTTCATAATAAAATTTGTCATGAGCTAATGACATATTCTCGGTATCGATATGAAGGAAAATGCGAAGTCAATTTTTATTTTTCAATATAATCTCCCCTAACATGAATGCATTTGTTACATCTTGAGATAAGCTTTTTTAAACCATCACAAAAAATAAATTTCCTCTTTCTCTGCAAAATACCCATTTATTGCCGACTTGTACTCAATGAGCAAGATTCCCTTTGTGTCCAAAAAACTGTGGACATGAGACGGAGTGACTTTGAACTTCTTCGGGGGATCTGTTCCTTTTTTTATGCCACTGCATGGACTCTTGTTCGCTTTTAGGGTCATGTTTCGTCACCAGTAACAATTCGATCCATAACACCATCCGCGTTCTAACTACACATCTCCAAAAGCTCTCTACTGCATGCGATTCTCACTTTTTTCTGAGGCGCTGTGAGCATTCGTGGCACCCACCTTGCACTGACCTTTGAAAGGTTAAGATGGTCATGAAGAATTTTGTGAATGGTACCAATTGAAAGTTTGGTGATCTCTTCCATCATTTTCACCTTTATTCGGGCATCCTCAAGAACAAGTTTTTCGACTTCTTTGATGCTTTCTCCCGTACAAGCAGTAGCCGGGGCGCCGGAGCGGGCGTCGTCTTCAATGCTGTCTCTGCCTCGCTTGAACTCACTTGATCATTTTTGCACAGTTGATAATGAAGGTGCGGAACCCTGGTAAACAGCCACCATCTCTTCATGAATAGTTTTTTGACTTTTTCCTTGCTCTCAGTTGCCATTATGATTCTGTTGAACTAGAGATAAAACGCGAATTAATAATCACATTTATATGAAATTTTTCATGAATGCACTAACATAATAGTATTACTTGATAAATAAGTCAATTTATATATACCGATACCGAGAACATATTATTATACTTACTGCAGCAAAAAGTTGGCTGAAAATATTGGTAACTCCATAAAAGAATGGCAAGTTGTTAGCGATATTTTAAACAAAAACGCACCTTACCGTGATATTGTACTTAATAACAACAATTCTACGATTTCTGACCCTTTGGAAGTAGCCAACTTATTCAATGACTTTTTCTCCAATGTATTCTCATATCTTAGCGTAACAAATAATGTTTATCCAACTTTGTATAATGGTGAACACACTTTTCAACCTGAAATCTTCCACGTTAACGATTTTGCTCTAATTGAAATTCATAAAATAATCTCTTCACGTAAAACATCAAATTCAAGTGGGTTAGATAAGATATCAAGTTATAAGAATTTGTTTTCAGATCTCAAACGTTCTGTGCTAGATCTTTAATTTTTGTGTGCATAATGGTGTTTTCCCTGATGCCCGACTGCACTCGTAATACCTCTTCACAAAAAAGGTAATACTGTGTCATTAAGCAATTAGTGGCCAATCAAACGTTTTTGAAAGAGGAATGAAATCACGAATTCCGGTTTGGTTTAAGAAGAGGTAGGTCTACCGAAAGTGTGTTATTAAAGGCGAAATATATAACAGCTTGAATACTTCTCATATTACATCTTGCCTATTCATTGACATAGCCAAGGCTTTTGATACAGTTAACCATACCATTATTTTAAATAAACTTTTTAATGCTGAATTCAGAGGTTTTATATATATATTAATAGTAATAGTACAAATTAATAATGCTTCCAGTTCTATAAGATGACACGAAATTGGAGTACTTCAAGGTTCAGTCGTGGGCCTTTTATTGTTGCTTATGTATATTAACCCTAGAAAGATAATTTACGTCTGCCATGAGTATCGCTCGCAAACAAAGTGTAATTTCCTTTTATCTATAAACCGCAGCAGGTTGGCTTCCTAAATATGCTCAGTTGGTGGTCGGAGCTTGCCTGTGACAGTCATTGTGCGACGGTTAATACCTGTGGGGACAAGTTATAACAGTTATAAATACCATACGTCTGGGAGACGTATGATTATCTTTTATGTAACTTTTGTGACACATTTAAAAAAAACTTTTATTATTATTTGCAGATACGTTTCATAATTTGTTAGTCCTTAATTTTATTTCATTGTCATGGCAAACAGAGAAGTGTTGAATTGTTGAGAAAGAATGAAGAAGTCATATCTTCAGAATGTGAAAGTGACTGTGAAGATTTCGTCTTAGAGGCAGAAGTGCTGAGTGACACTGAGGACGAATTTATTGACGATGCTGAGACTGTGCCGGGCAGCTCTGGTGAAGAACAATCAGCGTCAGGAAGTAATTCAACTTTATCTTCGGATGAACGCAGTATTATTCCTCCTAAGTGGAAACTAAGAGGTCGTAATAAGCACTGCTGGACAACTATCAAGGCTAAAAGTCACGGATCCCTGCAATAAATACTGTTCGAACAAATAGAGGACCAACCAGATCTTCCAATAACATCTTCGATCCCCTGCTGTGTTAACAGTTATCTATTAATAACAGATGAAATAATTAGTGAGAATTAATTAGAGAAAACCCAGGAGCAACAAGTCGATACCCACCACCTTTTCATTGATTTTAAGGCCGCGTATGATTGCATTTATAGAGACGAGCTATACAGAGCAATGTTTAGTTTTGGCATCCCTACCAAACTCGTCCGTTTGTGTAGGATGATGATAGAGAATGCACGCTGCTCCATCAAGGTCGGTAAAGACCTAACCGAGACCTTTGATGTCAAAAAAGGATTCAGACAAGGGGACGCGCTGTCATGCGACTTTTTCAACATCGTTCTTGAAAGAATTGTTCGAAACTCGAACGCCAACACCAGAGAAACAATCTTTCAGAAGTCCGTCCAACTACTCGCATATGCCGACGATATTGGCATTATCGGAGGAACACAGCGTGATGTCAATGGCGCTTTTGTGGGTATTGCAAAGGAGACCGCGAAGATGGGTTTAGCGGTAAACGAGGGTAAGACCAAGTATATGCTGTCAACGAGAAAGAACACCCAACACCGACTTCTCGGTCAGAACGTCACAGCAGACAGATATAACTTTGAGGTAGTCAAAAACTTTGTCTACCTAGGCACCGCTATCAATTCAGACAACGACACCAGCGCTGAAATCAAACGAAAAATAACTCTTGCTAATCGCTCTCTCGAACAACCAAGTTAACGCTTTACAAGACCTTAATCGTCTCAGTCCTGCTATAAGGCGCGGAGGCATGGACTTTATCAAAAGCGGATAAAGCTGCTCTCGGTTGCTTCGAGAGGAAAATTCTTCGTGTGATTTTCGGTCCCGTCTGCATAGATGGTGAGTGGAGGGGGAGATATAATGACGAACTATACGGGCTGTTTAGCGACATCGACTTAGCCAGAAGAGTGAAGAAGGAATGAAAAACCTCTCAGCCGCAAAAATTTCATCAAAAATCTAAGCACAGAACTCTTTTCACCTCATATGGAAAAAAAGTCTAAATGCTCCAACTTTGAAGAGGAACCTTCGCCAAAATATTTCAGAATTGCTACCCAACGCTAGTGGAAATAGTATTCAGGCAAATGAAGGAGAGCCTACTGAAAAAAGAAGAGATATTGTTAATATCGTTCACCAGTAATTCGCAGATTGTCAATATGTGGAATGCAAAAAGAGGTACGATTCGATTCAAAATTACTGAGACTTATTAGTTGACTTATTCTTAACCAAAATATGCTAAATGAGCAACTCTTTAGGCATTAAGTCAATTTTAATTTTCCTTTAAGAAAATACTTTTTTTGTTAATTTGTAATGAAGCTTAAGTTTTCTGTTTTTATTGTTTAAATTAATATTTATTTATTTTTACAGAACCAATGCTTCAGTTGTCTTAGTATGAACTGAATTAATAAAGAAATCCTTAATTTTTTTTAAAAAGTTCATGGGTTTCATCGATGCACTGACAAAGTGCCATACGTCTCGAGACGTATGATTATGTTTAACGTCATAAAAAATATGATTATCTTTCCAGGGTTAATACATTATTCTTCCAACCCTTTAAAGGCAGAATCACAGCATTTGCTGATGATACTGCTTTTTCGTATTCCAACTATAACTACATAAATTTGTAGCTGGATGTTAATAAGTACTTATATTAAAGGTTCAATAAATGAAGAGTTGCCTACGTTTTTGCTTAGCTAATTCAACTGCTCGAGGTTATGTTACCTTCAATGCAAATGTGAACTGTAGTGAAGATTGTTTTCATATTGAAAGTGTCGATAGTTTCCAGTATTTAGGTATCATATTGGATGACAAGCTCAATTGGAGAGATCACGCGCTGTGCCGAAAACAGTATTTAAATAGGGTTGGCAGGCAAATATATCATCTGAGCCTTCAAGTTCTAGAAATGGTTTATAATAGCTTATTCAAATCTGAGTTGCAGTATGATATTTCTTGCTGGAGTGGTTATTATTAATCAAACAAAAGCATGTCTTAAGAATTATGTCTAAGGCAAATTGGAGAACGCCTACTTTTGGAGTTATAAAGTGCTAAAGATTTTTTTCGAAAATTCAGGTTTCTATGTATATATATATTCACCCTATTTATAAGACACACTTTTGTCGAATCTACTATGTCACAGCTCCCAGATTATTTATGAAACTTTAGGTGTGAGTGGACAAAATATGTATTCCTAAAAAATGTTAAAAAATGGCCTTTCACTTTCAACCGTTATGAAATAGACACAATTCTCATTCCAATGTTATAAATTGACTACAATTTAGTTCTTTTTTTACCTACATTGCATTGTATACATTGTACGTTATCAATATTATTATATTTTGTCATTATATTTTGAATATTACATGCGCACTTTCCAAATTCATTGTATGCTAATTGATCATTTATAAAGGGTGATTTTTTAGCTATTATCTTTTTGGCAACACTGGTTTAAACAGAGAGACACACGTTTCGTGTTTTGTTTCACTGTCAAACATCTTCAGTTTGGACTATAATTTAACCATGAATCGTCTTACACACGAACAACGCTTGCAAATTATTGAATTTTTTTATCAAAATGCGTGCTCTGTTAAGAAAGTTCATCGCGCGCTTCTTCCATTTTACGGTCAGTTTAGACGAAGCTCATTTTTGGCTCAATGGGTACGTAAATAAGCAGAATTGTCGATTTTGGAGTGAATATCAGCCATACCATTATTTTAAATAAACTTTTTAATGCTGAATTCAGAGGTTTTATTTATGATTAGCTTACTTCCTATCTTGAAAACCGGAATCAAATAGTAAAAATTAATAATGCTTCCAGTTCTATAAGATGACACGAAATTGGAGTACTTCAAGGTTCAGTCGTGGGAATTTTATTGTTGCTTATGTAAGATAGAAAGATAATTTACGTCTGCCATGAGTATCGCTCGCAAACAAAGTGTAATTTCCTTTTATCTTTAAACCAATGCAGGTTGGCTTCCTGAATATGCTCAGTTGGTGGTCGGAGCTTGCCTGTGACAGTCGTTGTGCGACGGTTAATACCTGTGGGGACAAGTTATAACAGTTATAAATACCATACGTCTGGGAGACGTATGATTATCTTTTATGTAACTTTTGTGACATATTTAAAAAAAACTTTTATTATTATTTGCAGATACGTTTCATAATTTGTTAGTCCTTAATTTTATTTCATTGTCATGGCAAACAGAGAAGTGTTGAATTGTTGAGAAAGAATGAAGAAGTCATATCTTCAGAATGTGAAAGTGACTGTGAAGATTTCGTCTTAGAGGCAGAAGTGCTGAGTGACACTGAGGACGAATTTATTGACGATGCTGAGACTGTGCCGGGCAGCTCTGGTGAAGAACAATCAGCGTCAGGAAGTAATTCAACTTTATCTTCGGATGAACGCAGTATTATTCCTCCTAAGTGGAAACTAAGAGGTCGTAATAAGCACTGCTGGACAACTATCAAGGCTAAAAGTCACGGATCCCTGCAATAAATACTGTTCGAACAAATAGAGGACCAACCAGATCTTCCAATAACATCTTCGATCCCCTGCTGTGTTAACAGTTATCTATTAATAACAGATGAAATAATTAGTGAGAATTAATTAGAGAAAACCCAGGAGCAACAAGTCGATACCCACCACCTTTTCATTGATTTTAAGGCCGCGTATGATTGCATTTATAGAGACGAGCTATACAGAGCAATGTTTAGTTTTGGCATCCCTACCAAACTCGTCCGTTTGTGTAGGATGATGATAGAGAATGCACGCTGCTCCATCAAGGTCGGTAAAGACCTAACCGAGACCTTTGATGTCAAAAAAGGATTCAGACAAGGGGACGCGCTGTCATGCGACTTTTTCAACATCGTTCTTGAAAGAATTGTTCGAAACTCGAACGCCAACACCAGAGAAACAATCTTTCAGAAGTCCGTCCAACTACTCGCATATGCCGACGATATTGACATTATCGGAGGAACACAGCGTGATGTCAATGGCGCTTTTGTGGGTATTGCAACGGAGACCGCGAAGATGGGTTTAGCGGTAAACGAGGGTAAGACCAAGTATATGCTGTCAACGAGAAAGAACACCCAACACCGACTTCTCGGTCAGAACGTCACAGCAGACAGATATAACTTTGAGGTAGTCAAAAACTTTGTCTACCTAGGCACCGCTATCAATTCAGACAACGACACCAGCGCTGAAATCAAACGAAAAATAACTCTTGCTAATCGCTCTCTCGAACAACCAAGTTAACGCTTTACAAGACCTTAATCGTCTCAGTCCTGCTATATGGCGCGGAGGCATGGACTTTATCAAAAGCGGATAAAGCTGCTCTTGGTTGCTTCGAGAGGAAAATTCTTCGTGTGATTTTCGGTCCCGTCTGCATAGATGGTGAGTGGAGGGGGAGATATAATGACGAACTATACGGGCTGTTTAGCGACATCGACTTAGCCAGAAGAGTGAAGAAGGAATGAAAAACCTCTCAGCCGCAAAAATTTCATCAAAAATCTAAGCACAGAACTCTCTTCACCTCATATGGAAAAAAAGTCTAAATGCTCCAACTTTGAAGAGGAACCTTCGCCAAAATATTTCAGAATTGCTACCCAACGCTAGTGGAAATAGTATTCAGGCAAATGAAGGAGAGCCTACTGAAAAAAGAAGAGATATTGTTAATATCGTTCACCAGTAATTCGCAGATTGTCAATATGTGGAATGCAAAAAGAGGTACGATTCGATTCAAAATTACTGAGACTTATTAGTTGACTTATTCTTAACCAAAATATGCTAAATGAGCAACTCTTTAGGCATTAAGTCAATTTTAATTTTCCTTTAAGAAAATACTTTTTTTGTTAATTTGTAATGAAGCTTAAGTTTTCTGTTTTTATTGTTTAAATTAATATTTATTTATTTTTACAGAACCAATGCTTCAGTTGTCTTAGTATGAACTGAATTAATAAAGAAATCCTTAATTTTTTTTAAAAAGTTCATGGGTTTCATCGATGCACTGACAAAGTGCCATACGTCTCGAGACGTATGATTATGTTTAACGTCATAAAAAATATGATTATCTTTCCAGGGTTAATACATTATTCTTCCAACCCTTTAAAGGCAGAATCACAGCATTTGCTGATGATACTGCTTTTTCGTATTCCAACTATAACTACATAAATTTGTAGCTGGATGTTAATAAGTACTTATATTAAAGGTTCAATAAATGAAGAGTTGCCTACGTTTTTGCTTAGTTAATTCAACTGCTCGAGGTTATGTTACCTTCAATGCAAATGTGAACTGTAGTGAAGATTGTTTTCATATTGAACGTGTCGATAGTTTCCAGTATTTAGGTATCATATTGGATGACAAGCTCAATTAGAGAGACCACGCGCTGTGCCGAAAACAGTATTTAAATAGGGTTGGCAGGCAAATATATCATCTGAGCCTTCAAGTTCTAGAAATGGTTTATAATAGCTTATTCAAATCTGAGTTGCAGTATGATATTTCTTGCTGGGGTGGTTATTATTAATCAAACATAAGCATGTCTTAAGAATTATGTCTAAGGCAAATTGGAGAACGCCTACTTTTGGAGTTATAAAGTGCTAAAGATTTTTTTCGAAAATTCAGGTTTCTATGTATATATATATTCACCCTATTTATAAAACACACTTTTGTCGAATCTACTATGTCACAGCTCCCAGATTATTTATGAAACTTTAGGTGTGAGTGGACAAAATATGTATTCCTAAAAAATGTTAAAAAATGGCCTTTCACTTTCAACCGTTATGAAATAGACACAATTCTCATTCCAATGTTATAAATTGACTACAATTTAGTTCTTTTTTTACCTACATTGCATTGTATACATTGTACGTTATCAATATTATTATATTTTGTCATTATATTTTGAATATTACATGCGCATTTTCCAAATTCATTGTATGCTAATTGATCATTTATAAAGGGTGATTTTTTAGCTATTATCTTTTTGGCAACACTGGTTTAAACAGAGAGACACACGTTTCGTGTTTTGTTTCACTGTCAAACATCTTCAGTTTGGACTATAATTTAACCATGAATCGTCTTACACACGAACAACGCTTGCAAATTATTGAATTTTTTTATCAAAATGCGTGCTCTGTTAAGAAAGTTCATCGCGCGCTTCTTCCATTTTACGGTCAGTTTAGACGAAGCTCATTTTTGGCTCAATGGGTACGTAAATAAGCAGAATTGTCGATTTTGGAGTGAATATCAGCCATACCATTATTTTAAATAAACTTTTTAATGCTGAATTCAGAGGTTTTATTTATGATTAGCTTACTTCCTATCTTGAAAACCGGAATCAAATAGTAAAAATTAATAATGCTTCCAGTTCTATAAGATGACACGAAATTGGAGTACTTCAAGGTTCAGTCGTGGGAATTTTATTGTTGCTTATGTAAGATAGAAAGATAATTTACGTCTGCCATGAGTATCGCTCGCAAACAAAGTGTAATTTCCTTTTATCTTTAAACCAATGCAGGTTGGCTTCCTGAATATGCTCAGTTGGTGGTCGGAGCTTGCCTGTGACAGTCGTTGTGCGACGGTTAATACCTGTGGGGACAAGTTATAACAGTTATAAATACCATACGTCTGGGAGACGTATGATTATCTTTTATGTAACTTTTGTGACATATTTAAAAAAAACTTTTATTATTATTTGCAGATACCTTTCATAATTTGTTAGTCCTTAATTTTATTTCATTGTCATGGCAAACAGAGAAGTGTTGAATTGTTGAGAAAGAATGAAGAAGTCATATCTTCAGAATGTGAAAGTGACTGTGAAGATTTCGTCTTAGAGGCAGAAGTGCTGAGTGACATTGAGGACGAATTTATTGACGATGCTGAGACTGTGCCGGGCAGCTCTGGTGAAGAACAATCAGCGTCAGGAAGTAATTCAACTTTATCTTCGGATGAACGCAGTATTATTCCTCCTAAGTGGAAACTAAGAGGTCGTAATAAGCACTGCTGGACAACTATCAAGGCTAAAAGTCACGGATCCCTGCAATAAATACTGTTCGAACAAATAGAGGACCAACCAGATCTTCCAATAACATCTTCGATCCCCTGCTGTGTTAACAGTTATCTATTAATAACAGATGAAATAATTAGTGAGAATTAATTAGAGAAAACCCAGGAGCAACAAGTCGATACCCACCACCTTTTCATTGATTTTAAGGCCGCGTATGATTGCATTTATAGAGACGAGCTATACAGAGCAATGTTTAGTTTTGGCATCCCTACCAAACTCGTCCGTTTGTGTAGGATGATGATAGAGAATGCACGCTGCTCCATCAAGGTCGGTAAAGACCTAACCGAGACCTTTGATGTCAAAAAAGGATTCAGACAAGGGGACGCGCTGTCATGCGACTTTTTCAACATCGTTCTTGAAAGAATTGTTCGAAACTCGAACGCCAACACCAGAGAAACAATCTTTCAGAAGTCCGTCCAACTACTCGCATATGCCGACGATATTGACATTATCGGAGGAACACAGCGTGATGTCAATGGCGCTTTTGTGGGTATTGCAACGGAGACCGCGAAGATGGGTTTAGCGGTAAACGAGGGTAAGACCAAGTATATGCTGTCAACGAGAAAGAACACCCAACACCGACTTCTCGGTCAGAACGTCACAGCAGACAGATATAACTTTGAGGTAGTCAAAAACTTTGTCTACCTAGGCACCGCTATCAATTCAGACAACGACACCAGCGCTGAAATCAAACGAAAAATAACTCTTGCTAATCGCTCTCTCGAACAACCAAGTTAACGCTTTACAAGACCTTAATCGTCTCAGTCCTGCTATATGGCGCGGAGGCATGGACTTTATCAAAAGCGGATAAAGCTGCTCTTGGTTGCTTCGAGAGGAAAATTCTTCGTGTGATTTTCGGTCCCGTCTGCATAGATGGTGAGTGGAGGGGGAGATATAATGACGAACTATACGGGCTGTTTAGCGACATCGACTTAGCCAGAAGAGTGAAGAAGGAATGAAAAACCTCTCAGCCGCAAAAATTTCATCAAAAATCTAAGCACAGAACTCTCTTCACCTCATATGGAAAAAAAGTCTAAATGCTCCAACTTTGAAGAGGAACCTTCGCCAAAATATTTCAGAATTGCTACCCAACGCTAGTGGAAATAGTATTCAGGCAAATGAAGGAGAGCCTACTGAAAAAAGAAGAGATATTGTTAATATCGTTCACCAGTAATTCGCAGATTGTCAATATGTGGAATGCAAAAAGAGGTACGATTCGATTCAAAATTACTGAGACTTATTAGTTGACTTATTCTTAACCAAAATATGCTAAATGAGCAACTCTTTAGGCATTAAGTCAATTTTAATTTTCCTTTAAGAAAATACTTTTTTTGTTAATTTGTAATGAAGCTTAAGTTTTCTGTTTTTATTGTTTAAATTAATATTTATTTATTTTTACAGAACCAATGCTTCAGTTGTCTTAGTATGAACTGAATTAATAAAGAAATCCTTAATTTTTTTTAAAAAGTTCATGGGTTTCATCGATGCACTGACAAAGTGCCATACGTCTCGAGACGTATGATTATGTTTAACGTCATAAAAAATATGATTATCTTTCCAGGGTTAATACATTATTCTTCCAACCCTTTAAAGGCAGAATCACAGCATTTGCTGATGATACTGCTTTTTCGTATTCCAACTATAACTACATAAATTTGTAGCTGGATGTTAATAAGTACTTATATTAAAGGTTCAATAAATGAAGAGTTGCCTACGTTTTTGCTTAGTTAATTCAACTGCTCGAGGTTATGTTACCTTCAATGCAAATGTGAACTGTAGTGAAGATTGTTTTCATATTGAACGTGTCGATAGTTTCCAGTATTTAGGTATCATATTGGATGACAAGCTCAATTGGAGAGATCACGCGCTGTGCCGAAAACAGTATTTAAATAGGGTTGGCAGGCAAATATATCATCTGAGCCTTCAAGTTCTAGAAATGGTTTATAATAGCTTATTCAAATCTGAGTTGCAGTATGATATTTCTTGCTGGGGTGGTTATTATTAATCAAACATAAGCATGTCTTAAGAATTATGTCTAAGGCAAATTGGAGAACGCCTACTTTTGGAGTTATAAAGTGCTAAAGATTTTTTTCGAAAATTCAGGTTTCTATGTATATATATATTCACCCTATTTATAAAACACACTTTTGTCGAATCTACTATGTCACAGCTCCCAGATTATTTATGAAACTTTAGGTGTGAGTGGACAAAATATGTATTCCTAAAAAATGTTAAAAAATGGCCTTTCACTTTCAACCGTTATGAAATAGACACAATTCTCATTCCATTGTCATTATATTTTGAATATTACATTCGCACTTTCCAAATTCATTGTATGCTAATTGATCATTTATAAAGGGTGATTTTTTAGCTATTATCTTTTTGGCAACACTGGTTTAAACAGAGAGACACACGTTTCGTGTTTTGTTTCACTGTCAAACATCTTCAGTTTGGACTATAATTTAACCATGAATCGTCTTACACACGAACAACGCTTGCAAATTATTGAATTTTATTATCAAAATGCGTGCTCTGTTAAGAAAGTTCATCGCGCGCTTCTTCCATTTTACGGTCAGTTTAGACGAAGCTCATTTTTGGCTCAATGGGTACGTAAATAAGCAGAATTGTCGATTTTGGAGTGAATATCAGCCAGAAGCATTGCAAGAGCTACCAATGCATCCAGAAAAAGTCACAGTTTGGGGCGGTTTATGGGCTGGTGGCATCAGTTGACCGTACTTCTTCAAAGATGATGCCAATCGTAACGTAGCTGTGAATGGTGAGCGCTACCGTGAGATGATATCCAACTTTTTTTTGCCCGAAATGTAAGAGCTTGACTTGCATGACATGTGGTTTCAACAAGACGGTGCCACATGCCACAAAGCACACAGCATGCATTTTTCTGAATTTGATGTGTTTTTTTTTTTTGAAAAACTTTTCCTATAGCTTTTAAAAAACCACCCTTTATTTGTGAAACAATTTATTTTTAAAGGGTGATTTTTTAAAAGCTATAGGAATGTATGAAATTCTTATTTGAATCGATAGTACAGTCCATATAATTTAATGTCTGAAGATTATTTCATGCAAATGTTGACCTTGACTGCGCCTCAAATGATCCATCCGCTCAATCCAATTTTGGATTGCTCTTTCTAATATTTCGGCCGGTATCTCACGAATAAATGCTTCAATGTTGTCTTCCAATGCGTCAATTGAAGCGGGCTTGTCTGTATAGACATGAACTTTAACATAGCCCCATAACATATAGTCTAAGGTCTAAAAGCATTTTGGGCAAACAAAAGTTGGATATCATCTCACGGTAGCGCTCACCATTCACAGTTACATTACGATTCGCATCATCTTTGAAGAAGTACGGTCCAATGATGCCACCAGCCCATAAACCGCACCAAACTGCGACTCTTTTTCGGATTAATTGGTAGCTCTTGCAATGCTTCTGGCTGATATTCACTCCAAAATCGACAATTCTGCTTATTTACGTACCCATTGAGCCAAAAATGAGCTTCGTCGCTGAACGCATCTGATTTCGCGATGAACTTTCTTAACAGATCACGCATTTTGATAATAAAATTCAATAATTTGCAAGCGTTGTTCGTTTGTAAGACGATTCATGGTTAAATTATAGACCAAACTGAAGATGTTTGACAGTGAAACAAAACACGAAACGTCCGTCAGCTGTTTAAACCAGTTGCCAAGAAGATAATGGCTAAAAAATCAACCATTATTTTGTCATGAAATAAAGATGAACAAAAATATGAGTATCAAATATCTTCCAAATGACCAGAATGGTCAAACAATTTTGATGTTATTAACCACCAGCATTTTTTAATATTATAAAAGGTCATTCTTCTTTTGGGGCCTTTATTTTTTTTTTTTTTTGCGAGGGTAGTTGAAAATCTTCAAAAGACGCTATGTGGACCGTTCCCACATAGCGAAAGGGATTTTTACCCAGTAACAACACCTCCCTTCAAATAAAATACATTTCCACTACAACTAAGTCTTACACTTATCCAGCAGTTTTACTTTCTTCGTTTAGGCGCATTTGGCAAGAAATTCTCCATTGAGAGTTCTTGCTATCACCGCAGCTAAGCGCGGGTTGAATTCACCGTGCTAGGTCAAGGGGTTTAGTCCTTTGAAGACGGCGGAAAGCGTTGGTTTCGTCGGGAATTGGAAGGACAGCAGTTTATATGCTCTTCCAGACGACGCTTATGCTTACGAGCAAAATTCGTAATTTCATCATGGATTGATGGAATTCCAAGATCTCTGTGGATGTCGCTGTTTCGTATATACCAGGGTGCGTTGACGATGGCCCTTAGCTCTTTATTTTGAAATGTTTGTAGTATGTTTCTATTACTTTCTTTGCTACAACCCCATAAACTAGACTGGTTTTAGCACTTGCTTGTATATAAGCAATTTGTTGTCAATACTTAGCTTGGAATATTTTCCAATAAGCCAGTTTGTCTTTGTATCTTAATTGGAGCTCTTCACGTTTCTTTTCGACATGCTCCTTCCACTTAAGCTTTACATCGAGAGTCATTCCGAGGTATTTCGCTTCATTACCGAAGGATATTTGAACATTATTTATAAAAACGGGCAAGTTATTCACGTTCTTATACGTAAAATTTAGGTTTTTCAATTCTTCCTTAAGTTCTGTCAAAGTAGCATTTCTTATACAAAAATGTTCATTATTTGTGTTTGAACCGTAGGAGTTTCCAGGAAACGTTTGTCCGTCGCGTGATTTAAACGTTTCTTCCAAATGATCTGCGAAGAGATCCGCTTTCTCTTTATCTTCTTTTGCCCACTCGTATTGATTTTTCCGAATTGCATGTGGTTGAGGTTTTCTTAAGCTTTTGGCTGTTTTCCAGAGTGAGTAATTGGCATCCTTTTTCCCTGAAAAGCCTGTCAAGTAGGTATTTAGGTTATTATTTTTAAACGACTTAATTTTCGCCTTCGGATTGTTAGACAGTTGGTTGAGGCGAGTTTTATGCTGCGGCGCACGGTGGATATCGCAACACATGTTTTATCGCAGCGCACTGTATTACTTCTATAAATTTATCGAGTTCTATTTCTAAATCGTATGCTGTTCTCAGCGGTACTCTAAGTTCGATATTATCTTGTAGATAATTTCTAAATGCTTGCCAATTCGTACTTTTATTTGTTGACGTAAGTGGAACTTCCTTTATTACAAGGGTATCGTTTACACATAGTACAATGGGAGAATGATCTGAATTAACATCAAAGCTTTCTTCAATTCGTAAGTAGTTTCGAGAAACACCTTTTATGACAAAGAAATCAACAACGTCAGGTATCTTTGTAACATCCGATGGCCAGTAGGTTGGTTTTCCTGTCGAGTAAAAATCACAGTTTAGTTTCATACCAGCTCTGTATAAATTTCTCCACCAATTACGAAATTTGGGCCTAGAGTGTGGAAAATTCGCTCGAGCTCGCTTTGATCAATTATACTACGCGGAGGGCAGTAAATGGACGCGACGTTAAATGAGTAATGTTTATTTTTTACACGAACCGTATTTAATTGTATAGGATCATATTCTATACTTATCCCTACTAAATGATCTATATTGTCGCGTATAAACAGGGATGAACCGCCTCTTGCCCTTTCGGACGGATGGCAGGCATGGTAACCACAGTACCCTTTTAAGTTTACACACGATTGCTTCGTCAAGTGTGTCTCAGAGATCAGACAAATATCGATATCTTTTTCTCTAATATATAATTCTAGTTCGTAAATTTTTTGTAGCAGACCATTCGCATTCCAATTTAAAATTTTAATTGACATATTCATGTTAAGGTACGCTTGCTGTTAATCTTATATTCGAGGTCGATTAGCCTTTCGAAAATAAGTTTGTTTGTTCTAGTTTGTTCGTCAAGTTTCTCTAAAATAATATTAAATATATTTGTAGCGGGAGTTGATTGTTCTTCGCAGCTTTTTCCACTTGTAGATGCTGCTGTTTGGGCGGAGGTTTTTGCTCCGACGTGTGATGATTTCACATTAGCTGATTTCATTTTTTGAGTTATTGAAGACGCAGGTTGAGTCTGCCCTTTTATTTCAGCAGTTTTCGATCGAGTCACAGTTGGTTTCGGCACGGTTTTTAGAACTACGTCCTTTGTTGCCGATTTTGGTGGTTGACGGAGTTTCGATTTGATTTTATCTCGTCTTTTCTGAAGCTCTTTTGCTACTTCGCAGCCACCATAGTTAGCCGGATGATTTCCTTTACAGTAAATACAAGTAGCGCGTGTAGTCTTACTTTCGTTACAATCCGTCGACAGATGTCCGCCGGCGCATTTGACACATCGCGGATCTTTCTGACAATACTTTTGAGTGTGGTTGAATCCCTGACAACGTTTGCATTGTGGTATTGAATTCGTATTTTTGCGCAAGGCTTCTATTTTAACAGTCACATCTAGAATTATTTTTAATCCATAAATTTTGTCTATGTTTTCACATTTGTCGAAGCTTAGCATGAAAAGGGGTAAACCGACACGTGTCACAGTTTCGGATCCATTTGTCAGTTGTTTCCTTCTGGATAATATATTAGCAGCGTCTACTATTTTTAGGCCTTTATGTTTCAAGTCCTCAATAATATCTTCTTTTGGACAAGACGCATGGAGTCCTGGATTTTTTGCGCATTCAGTTTTTGGGACAGTAATCTATAGCTGTCAGAGTCCTTGACATTTATCTTCCATGCATTGTTGCTGAGTACTGTTACTTTATACTCAGATTGGATTGTTGACTTTAGAATAGAGTGTAACTTATTGTACACTGGTATTCCGAGTACGTTAATTGGCGGGGGTGCCCGTTCTTTTGGTAACTTTGTTTCGTTGTTACCAGTAAGACGTACATTTTCTGTCTTATTTATTATCTCCGGCGAGGAAACGCCCTTTCGTTTTGTGCCCGGTCGCCTTTCTGCCATCCAACTTTTAATATATAATACTCAACTTTTCAAGCTGGGCTTTTTTTTGATTTTCAATTTTATCTGCCCTTAATTGACTAAGTTCATTTCTTAGTTTTTTACAGAGATCTTCCATATCAGCGAGTCTAGTCCTTAATTCCGCATTTTTCTTTTCGAGGCTTTCGAACCTCGCTAGAGCCTGTTCTTCGTGTGTAGAAGAATGTAAATTTGTTGATGTTTTAGTTACTTGCGTTTTAGACGCAGTAGTTTTCATTGGCGTTGATGCGTGCTTGTTTATAATATAAGATCCTCCTGGTGGTGATCTATTTACCCTTGAACATTTTTTAAAAGAGTCCAACTGCAATAATTGGCTCTCCCCAGAATCCATAGAGCCTGATTTCGAAGAGTGTGGATTTTCCAGTGCGACTGGCATTCCACCTGGGGTACTAATTCCTTTGTTTTTATTCATTGCATATTTATTTTTTTTTTGCTTGTGCTAAAACAAACGGTGGCTTTTAGTCGCCTCTTACGACAGGCATGCCTTACCTCGGGTATATTCTTGCCCATGCCCGAACGGCCTTTATTTGCAGCTTCAGTTTTTTTTTCTTTCTACTTTCAATTCCCTATATAACAAGGATATTGCCCTCCTGCGAGTGTATTGTTGGCAGCCGCTTATCTGTTTCTGATTGCTTTTTGTTCAGGTGAACTCTTCTATTTGAATATGTGTTGAGAGATAAGAAAGATAATGAAAAAAAAAATTAAATATCAAATAATAAAACAAAAAAAAATAATAATAAAAAAAAATAAATTGAAATCACAATATGAATGCAGTTCAGTGTTTATTTAAAGTTTAAGAGAAGCGGTTGATAAGTGTCGTTTAGTAAATAACAGATAAGTAAGGAGATAGTATAAGTAATTAATAAATGTAAATAAATAAATGAATAATTAAACAAAAAATTAAATATATAAATAAATGCATAAACAAATAAATAAATAGATAAATAAGCAAATGAATGATTGATAATGCAACACTATTTACAAGAAACAAGATACAAAATTAAGCAATTAGAGTGGCGCAAGCTCGGTAACTAGTGTATTTTCAACAGTCAGACATTTCGAAAAAAACTTCTCATTAAGAATTACAATTCTTCTGGCAACTTGAATTTTGCCAGCTTTCTCATGTAGCATCATCTTTTTTGAAAAACTTTCCTATAGCTATAAAAAAATCACCCTTTATTAGTAAAACAAATTATATATAAAGGGTTATTTTTTAGGAATGCATGAAATCTTTATTTGAATCGATAGTACGGTCCATATAATTTAATGTTTGAAGATTATTTCATGCAAATGTTGACATTGACTGCGCCTCAAATGATCCATCCGCTCAATCCAATTTTGGATTGCTCTTTCTAATATTTCGGCCGGTATCTCACGAATAAATGCGTCAATGTTGTCTTCCTATGCGTCAATTGAAGCTGTATAGACATGAGCTTTAACATAGACCCACAAAAAATAGTCTAAGGTCTAAAAGCATTTTGGGCAAAAAAAAAGTTGGATATCATCTCACGGTAGCGCTCACCATTCACAGTTACGTTACGATTCGCATCATCTTTGAAGAAGTACGGTCCAATGATGCCACCAGCCCATAAACCGCAGCAAACTGTGACTTGAAGTTATTATCAAATGTCGTTTCAATGCCTATATTCTCTATGAAATTAGTGTTTACTCTACGCAGTAAAGAATGAACAATTCTTTTTTTTAACTACAATGGCAACTCCGCCATCAGTATTGTAAGTACGATACAGTCTATAACACACATAATTCGACGCTGATGAAAACTTTACTCGGTTACTGAGCCTAATTTCACGTTACAAACATTTATCAACATTTAGATTGCATAAACAATTTAAGAATTCTTGACTTTTGTTGCGAATGCCTCTTGCATTCCATCATAAAAGCTTAATATTATTAATATTATCACGTGTATTACTTGGCATTGGAATATAGATATTTACATGCAAGCTGTGCTATGGCATTAAATTGCTCAATTTTAGATTTACATGCTCCGAGTTTAGTGCCAATTTCCATTGAAAGCGCTGTAAGGTCTTCTTGTGAGAACAGAGAGCTTTCCGCAGATGATGAGCTTTGGTGTACGGCTGAGCGTAGTGATTGCACATCTCGCTGAAGAACTTGTGGAGTGACGGAAAATCATTCAAATTGTTGAAGTTAAAACCCTTGACAGGTTGCTTGTTATGTGATGTGTTAGTGCGAGTCAAAACATGAGATCGATTTGTTTTAAGTGATAAGTTTTGCCTTATTTGCAAATATTTCGCTCGACTTTCACAAGCGGAATCTGCCGACGGAGGTAATCCGCAGGTTGCACATTTTGAGTTGGTCGTAGATGTGCAAGTGTTTGTTGGATGATTAGCCGAGCAATTACCACAACATGTTTTGACATCGCAATTTTTTCTTCGTGCCCAAACATTTGGCAGTTGGGGTACGGAGTCAATTTGTTTTTAGGGCTCCCATCTCACATGCATGCGAACAATTTTTTAACATTTTTCTTGAGATCGGAGAGACGAAACGAGCCGTTTTCGAAGTAGACAACATATAGAACATCAACAAAATTGTTGATGATCTTTCTTAATCATTTTAATGTCATTGCAGTTTAGTCGAAGGGAAACTAGTTCTTTTTTAAGGGAGCCTAGAGGGATCACATCCAAACCGAAGAGAATAGCTTTAAACGTAATTTTGCTTTTAAGGTCGTGAGAAAAGAATTTACAATTTTTGCTTTTCAAGTCACTGCGCACACTATGAAATGAATCAATTGATTCACAGAACAGTTTAATTCTTAATGAAATCTTTTTAATGGAGTAGTAATTTATTTTAAATCTTTGAGCAGTAGATGCACATATTCACTGGTCTTATGAAGAATTTTTATAGGGAGGACAGTAATGTGGGCAGATGTCTAACACCTGCAGACATATCATCATCAATGCCCGAAGTTATCAATGCGCGACATTTTAAGAGTAGTCGTTCTCCTCTATTTATTACACCAGGATAAAGAATCTTCAAATTGGTTAAAACCGCCCATAGCTATGTTTATATTTTCGATTAGAGTTTTTGATTAGAGTACGGCGAGAGAGGAACTATGACTGGCTCATTTTAGAGTACAAACCCGAATGAAATATGTGTTAAGTTGACAAATAAATTTATTTTTTAGAATTTTTTGGAACACTTCTTCTGTACTGACTGAAGTATATTCAAAAAGTGTGTTCTTTTCAATACCTTGTAGCTGTGGTGCAACGTTTTATTTTATCGGACAGATACTCAATGTTCGAATAAGTTCAAGTAAAGTGTTCAGAAAGTAAAACTCCTAAGGCTACGGAACAATACAATCTTCGAACATTCTCCCCCAGTAGAAGTATTCCACAATACCGATAGCTAAGTGTGAAGTTATCCTTAGTACAATTACTATTAAAACATTTCAAAATTAAAATGTTATAATGTGGAAGCCAAACCAAAATAAAAATGAAACGAAAATTTCATTGTGTTGTTCCTGTAATGGTAATTGGGAGCGAAGTCCCATGTTCATCATCATGTTGTTTTGAATCGTATGGAATTGAGTCAAAAGGATCATCGCTGGCGGCTGAGTCTTCTTACATTTTATTACTACTATTTGTTTTATATATATATATATTTTTTTGTATTAAATTGTGCTTTATAGAGGAAAAACGGGCGATCTATTATTTTAACGGAACGGACTTACTCTGGTTATTTAGTTTGGATTTGATGTACATTAGGTCACTGGAACGGTCAATTTGAGAAGCTTTTCCCAGACAGACTCTTTGAGCATTGGCAGTGACTCGGAAGAGGTGGAATTGTGAGAATTATTTTTGGTCGTACCGTCAGGGAATTAAACCCGGGCAGTGAGTTTCAGTTGCGTAGGTTTCGTCGCACTTACCCACAATGCTACAGCCGTAACTATTTAAATTATGTACAACTAATTAATAGTTTTAGTTGGCAACACAGGGTCGCCCATATCATCATTTGTCATATCGTTATCACCTAACACACTAAAGGAATTTTGGTTATTTTTGCTCAAAACCATTTTAGGAACCGATTTTGAGGATAGGGAACTGTCAGGAATTTTCAAAATGATCTTTATTATAAAAAACAACAACAGCAATGAGTTAACAATACTTACAGCAATAACGTTAAAACAAATGTTGTACCATTTGTTTCAACTTTGTATGTATGTATTTCACAGGTCGAAAATATGGTTCGCACAAGCATTGGTAATATATAATTCCTAAGCAAATTAAGATGTCTTTGATTACAATTATTGATTATGTTGTCATTGAGTGTATCTATTTTTTTTTTTCAAATATTGATTGCTTTGAATTGATATAGATTATCAATTTCAAAATAATTATTTATTTTGGTTAAAAAATTTAATTTTCATTATGCGATCAATTCGTTAATCATTTCCAATGCTGAGCAGATCAAACAAACTCAATATCCATAAAGTACATAGTATTTTAATCAATACTGTTCTACGGGTGTCAATTATTGGCAGACTGACATGTCACATAAAGGAGCTACAAAAATCACAAAATAAATGGCTGAAAAATATGCTTAACTTGTCCAGATACCATTCTACGTCTTATATTGATCTCCATCGAATTGATCTTCGACCCCATTAGCTTATTAAGCTTACGGAGAAGTGTTTCTTCAGATAATCCTCTTGTAAGCCAATTGTGTATTTAAATGTGTATTTAAATTTAATTTTAGAAATTGAGTGGGTGCTTAGAATGATTCGAAATCCACCTCTTATTTTTTAGTATTTGTAGTTATAATAATAATAATATAGTTGGCGCTACAGCCAATAGATGGACTAGTTTCCTAGCAAACACTCGTGCTATTGTTCTTTCACGAGTGAAAGGGACCTACAGTTTCATTCCGACTGCAAACCAGTTTGAGAATCTCTTTCCAGACAGTTATACTCTTTGAACATTGGCAATGACTCGAAAGAGATAGAGCCGGGAAGATTATTTCGGTCATTTTATTTCGGCTATTGTTCTTTCACGAGTGAAAGGGACCTACAGTTTCATTCCGACTGCAAACCAGTTTGAGAATCTCTTTCCAGACAGTTATACTCCTTGAGCACTGACATTGACTCGAAAGGGGTGGGACCGTGAAAGTTATTTTGGTCGTGCTTGAAACGACGCACATACCCACAAAGTAACGGTCGCCATGGGCGTTCGGCATCGGAAAACAGATTTTCAATGGGATTTAAAGCTAAAGGATTTAAGCAATTTATTGGTTTTGATATTCTACTACTCCAGCTACTCCACTGCTCCATTTTTGTCAACTGCAGTTCTTCTTGAGTTAGTAAGCTAGAATGTGTTATCCCTACTTTAATTGATGCTATTGTGTTAAGTTATGTTAAGCTGAGTATGTTTTCCATTATTTTCTCTAGCATTTCTCTCTCTCTCTCACTAAAACATCCGTCTTCTGAGTTCGCATCAAAACTGTTTTCTGTAGCAGCTGACTTTCGTTGGGATTTCGTTTTATTACTTGCCTATCTTTTTCAATTATATCGCTTAGATTTCGTATATTGTTAGTTCCCTCGTGGTTAATATAGTTAACAAACAAATTCGCATCAACTACTTTTCACCCATTCCAACACTCCTCTATTATAAGATGGGTGTTAAAGTAACATGGGCTGTAAATACATACCTTGGAGCTTCTTTTTAATGTTCTGTAAGCGCAACTATTTTGTTTGTGTGATTTTCGCCTTCGAGTCTATAAACGTATCCCTTGTTAATTTATCTATAACTGTTAGGAAAATGTTTTTATTGAAATGATATATGTCGATATGCAAAGTCTCGTTGCGCTTCGTGCATCTGTCAATCTGTCAAATATCATAATAAATTTAATTTTTCAGTGTGTTATACGTTACCAGAATTTTGACTTTCTCTTATATGGTAGAAGGGGATTTGTCTACTCTCGTTTTCTGTATTAAGGACCGTTTGCTGATACACATCTTAGCGATTTAACTTTCACCCAATAAGGTAAGATAGACTTATCGGTTTTTACGAATCGAAAAGTTTATCATAAATTCGACTAAGTATAACTTAAACTAAGTGGAAGAAATAGTGGCTCATAAGACTTTAAGTTGTACCTTAATATTGACAGCGACTTAAGATCTTGGAGGCATTCGTCACTATGAAAGGAATACTGAAACTGAAAATGATAGTACGGGGTACGAATTATTTGAAGATAATATGTGATAGATATTTTTACAAAAATTAATATTTGTTTGAGGTTTTGAGGATATAACTACATAATTGTTTTACAAAGGGATTTTCAACGGGTACGGGTTGATGTTTTCGTCTCGATGTTTACATCTCGTTGATGTTTGATGTGAGCAGAAATTATGTACAGATGATTTCGTTTCGGAGGAAATCTGATGTGAACAAAAAAATTAACGAAGACAGCTATGGCAAATGCCAAGGAATACTTCTTTCGAATAGCCCCCCTGCCATAATTGATTGCCGCCATCTATAGATCCCACAACACAATCCTCATTCACACACTAAATACCGAATTTGACGGAGTGAAGTTGGTTGCATTTAGAAGATAAACGCAGCATAACTAAGTCCGACTTAAATATTTACAAGGACGTGAAAATGAGCTATGATGAACATAACGTTTAAGTGTAACTTGACTATGAAGTACACTTGACTGTCGTATCAGCAACAGGCAGTAATAGTACGTATACACCGCACCCAAATTTAACATTCCGTGAAAAAATTTCGAAATTCAATTTTGCGTTCCCACTGCAGTTTTTGTATTTCAAAAAACAGCTAGTGTCAGAATTTATTACAAATAATTTTCTTCTTCTTTTTACTTAGCTATATTAATTTAGAGATGTAGTGATAATTCAGATATATTAAATATAATTCTCAGTCAATAAATTGAAATTAACACTTGAAATGATTGTCTAAACGTACTATAAGTCTCTTGACATATTTTTGACTTGAACGAATTTAAGATGATGAAAGAATACATTTCAGTTATTAAATGGTGGACTTTTTCATAATCTTCAGTTCTTACAGCTGAATATATTCCTATATTCCCTTCTTCAATTCTAAGAGCTGGTGCTTTAAGTGTTCGATAGGGTCTGATGGTCTAACGTATTTAATTCTGTTATTGTAAATTAATTTCACCGTTGGTTGTTTGTCATATCTCAAAATGATTTTTGTGGTATATATTAATTATACCGTTCCTTAAGTCAAACTGAATTTCCTGACAAGAAGTCTGATGAACTTCAGATGTTGGACTTTCAATCCAACATGCGTGCAGTGTCCAACTATTACTGTTGTTACAAATCATTCTAGGGATGCGGAGAGGTTCGACCACATCATTTCGTGTTTGAGTGTCGTGGGGTACGCATCTTTTTAAATCGCAAAATGAATTGTTCAAATTGTTCTCAAAAAATATACCGCAATTGTGAAACAAAAGATAAACTGCAGTGATTGCAAACATTTGTGTTAATATCAATGTTGAGGACGCTGAGAGATACAAATCGACTGGGAACTAATTTATATGTAATAAATGTGCAATTGCGAGGCGCAAACGAAAACAGTACGCTGTCAACACCAGTGTAACTGGTTGCTGAAAGAACATCTGATAGTTCTCAGGCAAATAAAATAATGGAGGGAGATCAGTGTACTCTCCAAATGTTATACGCCAAGCTCTCTAATCTGTAGAAAACAAACCACAGTTTTCTGAAAGAGTTAAATGAGCTGCGAACGGAGAATGCTGAACTGAAATCAAAGGTGAATAATTTGGAGAGCAAGCTAAACTGGCATCAACAACGTCTGCTTAGCAATTCTATTGAAATTGCTGGTGTGCCAAATGTTAATGACACAAATGCAATTTTCAAAGCTAAGCAAATCTTAAACAAAGCTCTGTCTATTGACGTCCCCGACGATGAAAATCACCAGTATTTGTTAAAAAAGCTCAAACGAAAACCTATCCATAAAAGTTCAGATCCATGATCTGTCCGCGATTCTCTGCTCTCACAACGAAACAGCGAATTATGAGCACAGACAGAGCCTATATTCCAATGAAAAACTTCTAATTGTTCACCAAAATATCAGAAGTTTTATGTGTCAATTACTGATCATGCTATGACGGGAATTTTAATAAATGTTTGTGACATCAAGAATAATTATATTCCAAACCCTACCAAGACAAGAACAAAAATAAACTTGAGTAAGCTTAAAAACTGTATTTTTTATGAGATTTGAAAGAATGTTTATGACTGTGGCGATGCGTCTCGTGCCTGTGCAATGCAGACACCTTCAATGAACATATTTCCAATTGTACCTCTGTCCTACCCTCTATGAAGTTAGTGAAACGGATTAGACCGTGGATCTGTAGACAATTATTAAATAAAGTAGTACATAAAAACAAACTGAGAATTAAATGTAAGGAGAGTCCTGGTAATTCAGTGTTAAGAAGAAAATCTGCAAAATTATGTAATGAACTCAGGAATGAAATTCCGCTTTGTAAGTTCAACTCAGCTAAGGGAAATTTAAAACAAGAATTGCAATTAATACAGTATGCTGTATAAATCGTACAGGTCAAAAAAACCTATAGTTTTACAAGTTGATGGTCGTGATGTATCTGACAGTCTTACAATAGCTGATGCTTTTATTAACTATTTTACTTCTGTAGGCCATGGTATGCAACCTTGTCTTATGTCCGTCTATCTGTGGACGTCTTGAGACTTGTAACAGTTTTGTTCTTGAACCAATAACTCCATTGAAATCTTAAAAGTTATTGGTAGTTTATCTAATTCGAATTCGTGTGGATCTGATGGTATTTCTTTGTTGCATGTTTTGTAGTTGATATTTTGGCCGGCATTTTTAATCGTTGTGTTTTTTCGGGTATATTTCCGGATAGTCTTAAATGTGCTAACATGGTCCCATTTTTTAGTCCGGTTTTCAAAAAGGAAAGTCCACGGAAGATGCTTTTGAAGTTTTGCACTGAGATAATATCTAACGTCGATGAGAAAAAATGTACCGCTGGTTAATTTATCGACATTACCAAAGCGTTCGATATGGTAAATCACGACTTCTTATCAAGAATTATCAAAAAATTGGAGAATGGAGGACTCCTTGGTTTCATGCTAAAATGGTTCAGGATTAGAAGCGAAAAAAAGGCGTACCTCAGGGTTCGGTATTATGACCAATTTTATTCCTTGTATTCGATCTGTATTTCAAAGGTAGACTAGGTAGAAAGGAAGACATTGGTTTGCTGAACATAACCTAATTATGAACTCTAAGACTAATATAATGTTCTACAGCTTGTCCTCGTTGCACAAACTTTATGTTAATTTGTACGTCCAAGCTCCTAGGTGTCAGAGATACAGGCAAATTTTGCAGCTGTCATCTGGTTTACGTTCTCGAAATTTCTGTAGTAGTCTAGACTGTAGTGCACTTTAAGTACCTAGGACTTACGCTTGACTCTAGAATGCGATCTTAGACCCACATTACGAACATTTAATAGACATCCTGGTTTTGGTCTGTTCTGTGAATTCAAAATTCTTCCTGTTGGTCATCTATATTGCTTTAAGGCGTTAAATTTCTTTTTTATAAAGTCTGGTAACCGTAATTTTCGTTCAATTTCAAATTATAACACAATGTCATCTGTTCCAAACTTCCGTACCGCAACATATAGTAATTTCTTTTGCATCTTCACATCTGGCTTTTCCTCATTATGATAGATTAGAATCTCTTATTTATGATATTTAGGTTAAGTATCAACTTATCGGTTCCATATCTCTCTCATTTTATTAACTTTGTTTGATCTCTCTATTTTAAACTGACAATACATTTAACGCTTAAGGATCACCCCACCCAAAACGTTTAAATTATTGTTGTAACATTCTTTTGAAATAACATTCACTACTATTTTATTATTTGTTTATACATAGAATGTATTATGTTTAAAGGGTGATTTTTTAAAAGCTATAGGAACGTTTTTCAAGAAAAAAAAAAAACATAAAATTCAGAAAAATGCACGAAATCTTTATTTGAATCGATGGTATGGTCCACATAATTTAATGTTTGAAGATTATTTCATGCAAATGTTGACCTTGGCTGCGCCTCAAATGGTCCATCCGCTTAGTCTAATTTTGACATACTCTTTCCAACATTTCGGCCGGTATCTCACGAATAAATGCTTCAATGTTGTCTTCCAATGCGTCAATTGAAGCGGGCTTGTCTGTATAGACATGAGCTGTCAAGAAACAACAGCAGCCACAGCAGCATCCGCAACAGCAACAAAAACAACAGCAACAGAAGCAGCCGCAGCAGAAGCAGCCGCAGCAGAAGCAGACGCAGCAGAAACAACAGCATCAGCAACCAGCCCAGAAGGAGAGATGGCCGCCGATTAACGTGTTCGGACTGGATACGAATGACGTTGATAATCTATGTAATTTGGCCACTAAAAATGCATATTATATAAAATATAAAGGGCCCATAAGATTGTCTGTCCACTGCTCATCAGTGGCAGACTATAATGTCATTAAAGAAAGGCTAGCGGTGGCGGAGGCCGAGTTTTTTTCGTATACTCCAAAAGGGGAAAGGTGCAGACCATGCTCCTTAAGGGCGCGGATCCTGACACTGATCCCAAGGAGATCTTCACTAAGCTGCGCCAAGCGCAGAGAGACGATATCCAGTTTGTCGGGGTTAAGCCCTTCTACACTGCGGTATCGAAAAGGGAGAACAGGAAACTTCCGTTCTTCCTAATCCAGGTCACTTTAGACACGAAAACAGACAGCCTAAAACGTATCAATCGTTTAGGCTCCATTTATGTCAAATGGGAAATATTAAAAAAGACAAGACACACACTCCGTGTGTGTGTGTGCTCGTTGTCAAAGGTTTGGGCATGCCGCGGCGAACTGTAACATGCAGTCTCGCTGCGTCAAATGCGCAGCCCCCAAAGGCCATTCCAATCCCACATAAGATTGGAATGCCCTTTGGGGACGGACAAAGTTGAAGACAGGAACAAGCTGAAATGTGTACTCTGTACGACCAACGGGCACCCTGCAAACTATCGGGGATGCCCTAATGTCCAAGAGATAAGAAAAAGCTTAGAGGCCAAAAGGAAAGAAAAAATGGTAGAAACGAGACCAGTGCCCCGTGCTCCAACTAACACTGTTACACTGGCAGTTTCCTATGCCCAAATGGCATCAGGTAGGCGACTGGTACAACAGGCAGCGCCGAAGGTGGCTGCGGTCCCAGTAGCCAGGCAACCTGAAGCCGAGTTGGATCTGAAGACGGTCCTGCTCTCCATCCAGGGGCAGATCGCTCAGCTACAAGCACAGTTCCTAGAGCAAGCAGTGCGAGTAGACCTCATCTACTCTACGCTGTTCGCCGAGCCAAACGCCACATCGGGCGCAGGCAGCCCGTAACCTTAAAATTCTAGCAGTGAATGTGAATTCACTGATTAAGACCGAACGTAAAATGGACTTCGGTAACCTTCTGCATATCCACAATCCAGACGTGTTGATGGTCAGCGAAACTAAGCTCAACCAAACGCGCAAACTCTGGTACAAAAATTACCACATAATTCGAAGCGACCGGCCCCAATCCTTGCAAGGGGGCGGGGTTGCTCTCCTAATCAAAAACGGCCTATGTCATAAGGTCATGTATAGCAGTGAAGTGCGAAGATTTCAAGTTCTAGAAACGTGTATTGCACGCATTCCGCTCCAGGGTGGAAAGCGGTTATATGTGATCGCGATCTATGCAGCTGACAATAGTACCCTCAATCGGAACTTTATTTCAGATCTCGATACTTCGACTTAGCGCGGCGGAAAACTATTATATCATTGCCGGGGATTTGAACGCCAAACATAGAGAATGAGGCAATAGAGTGCATAATGACAGGGGAACCCCCACTGGTTAGCAGAGCACAATATTGAGTTCAAGCTGGATTTTCTTGCAACCGATAGGCCATCGTATCCCAGAAACGGGTCCTATCTGGATTTGTTGCTGATAGACAGACGACTGACTGTGCTAGACGTGGAAAGACGCACGCGGAACTGTTAAACTGCGGTTGAGTACGAGAGTGATCACTGCGGGCTCTTCGCGGCTATTCAGCTCCCGAACGAGGTGGAAGAACTGGAGGAGTATGTCCAGAGGCACTCTTATAATTATAATAAGGCCCGCTGGCCACGCTTCGCCAGGACTTTATCCACAGAACTACGTTCGAGTGGGATCAATCCTCCGACAAACAGAAACCTGACGAACGAAGAGGTTGACAGGCACCTCATTCAAATGGACGACGTAATTAAACGAACCATGGAGAAAACTATTCCGAAGGTAGTACAAATCGATGACGGCGATGTTTATCGAAATGCTACCATCGATGCACTCCACGTGCACAAAAGTAGACTGCTATCAAGACTTAAGCTCTTGTACAGGCGGTTTACAGATCCACAAAACGCGGAAGTAAGGGCACTGAAGTCGGAGATAAAAAACCTCCAACAATGAATACGAATAAACTACAGCTTAGCTATAAGCTTGCACTGGGGCAACAAAATCCGGGCTGTACGATCTAACAAAACGGGTATGTTCCCGCAAGTAAATAAAATTTTTCGAAGGAAAGATCAAAACGACATCGAGTCTGTTAGACTTCTCAGGACGACAAACAACGAACATTTACTGACATCAATTAGCATCGATCCAGATGGGGCAGTGCTAGACAATGACTTCTTCGTGGTTGAAGATCCTCAGGAGAAGGTGGCAGCTATTGGTGCTGTTTTCCAGCAAGTGTACACGGTCAACGAAGTAAGTAGGCCGAACCACGACCTGGAGAACGAAGCCTTGCTGAACCACACTAATCTTCGTAGTGATGGCGATCCGAGAATCCAGGTTTCACCCGGTTCAGTGACGATAATTTGGCACATAGTGCCGTCGACAATGATGGAAATCACATCTTGATTTCTCAAGAAGATCTCCAGGGCATTTTTAACTCACTGAAGAAAAAAAAGTCAATGGGAATCGATGGAATACCGAATATTGTGCTTCGTCAACTTCCCCCCGATATAGTACAGATTTACACAACACTGTTTAACAATATGCTAAGTAATGCATATTACCCAAGGCGCTGGAGAACAGCTGTTGTGCAACCGATCCCTAAACGGGACAAAGACAAATCTATTCCAACAAATCTCCGTTCGATCAATCTTCTTCCGTGCACAAGCAAGGTTTTCGAAAAGATAGTCATTCGAGTTCTGAAACAATGGGTAGAGGAAAATAAAATCATACCGGACAACCAATTCGGATTCAGGGCGGGGCATGAAACCATACATGCCGCGTCCAAACTGGTGTCCGACATTCAATGAAATAAAGGCAAAAAACAATCCACGGGTGCATGCCTGATTGACTTGGAGAAAGCGTTCGACACCGTTTGGTTGGAGGGCCTCTTCCTCAAGCTGGTCAGGCTAGGTATAAGTAAACCATTGCTATACATGATCTATGACATTATAACACGTAGAAAGTTCGTCGTGAAAAGTGGCGACGTAACTTCCACCACGGTCTTTGACATTCAAAATGGTCTGCAACAGGGGGCTATTGGTTCGCCGATCTTGTTCTCAATATTCACTGCAGAACTTATAGGTTCCATGCCGCACTTAATTGTGTACGCCGACGACCTAGTAGCGTATAGATCAGGTCCGAAGGTCGAGGTAATAAATAGCTTGTTGCAGCGTGACTTCGAACAAATTCAGCGATTTTGCGACGACTGGAAGTTGGTTATCAACTTCTTGAAGTGTGAAACTATCCTTTTCAGGACCCCGCTGTACATGGCTTCGCGGGATACTCGCCTAAACTGGCGCAAGTTCGGCATAGTTGACCCGCAAGGACAGCCGTTAGCTGTGAAAAGTGTAGTAAGATATCTTGGCATTTGGCTGGATCAATATCTGTATTTTGACAAACATATAGATATTGCTCTGACGAAAGCCAGAAAGGCCTTTGCTGCGGCACGGAGGTTATTTTTCAGTACCCAACTTGATACCAGTTTGAAGGTAATCTGCTACATGGCTCCTATGAGGCCAATCATGGCGTACGGTTGTCCCTTGTGGTTCAACGTGATTCCTTCCCAGATGGAAAAGATGAGGCTGTTCAAGAGACAGTGTCTTCGGACCTGTCTCCTGTTGTATCGTACACCCGAGTCTGAGTACAAGAAGTACTATCCTAACGAAGTCCTGTACAACGAGGCAAACTTGAACAGGATAGATAATTTTATTATTAAGGTGATCAGAAGGCACATTGCACGAGCTATGACTTCTTCCAACAGTCTGATCTGTGCGCCTTAACGGCTTTATTTCTCCCGAAGCATTCCTCTATTTAGACACGATTGGCCTAATACAGGATGCGGACGGATGCCCTGTAATCTTCCATGTCGTACGCCGAACAGTGGACAGGCGACTCCAATACGAACCGGATGTCGCTCGCACCCACGAGGATCTTCTTCGGTTCAGTCGAGCGATCCCCGTTCGAGATAGAAAGCAGTCTGCCAAAGATCGGCAATTTTACTGGTGGTTACAACAAAACCAGTCTCCGCCACCGCTGGCCTTTTCAAACGACCCGGTAGTTGACCATGGTGGCCAGCTTACATAGGTTTTAAGGTAGTTAATAAGAAAAAAAAATTATAAAACAAAAACCAAAAAAAAAATTTGCACCACGGCGTATAAATTACATATGTTAAGCATATACATAACATATACGCCCTGGTGCACACGTAATTAAGGTAGTCCTACGTTTTATGTTAGGGTAAGTTAGTATAAGGTAGGTTAAGTAGTTAAGTTAAGTTTAGTCAAGTTTTTTTATAAGTTTTCTTAGCACATAATAAATGAATCAAGTTTGTCAGGAAAGACTAAAAAAAAGTAGATTAAGCCGAAAGGCACATTTATAATTTTAGATTAGATTAGCTTAGAGTACCCGCATAGGGTCAGTAGGTTAGTATTAAGAACAATTCATGAATTGTTAAGTTAGTTAAGCTAGTTTTAAGTTCTTTTGTCTAGCATGTAAGTTACATTTAATACAATAAAAACAAAATTACACCAAAAAAAAGCAATAAGCATTGTAACATTGTTGCGCGTGCTTTGTGGCATGTGACACCGTCTTGTTGAAACCACATGTGTCATGCAAGGCAAGCTCTTGCATTTCGGGCAAAACAAAGTTGGATATCATCTCATGGTAGCGCTCACCATTCATTGTTACGTTACGATTCGCATCATCTTTGAAGAAGTATGGTCCAATGATGCTACCAGCCCATAAACCGCACCAAACTGTGACTTTTTCTGGATGCATTGGTAGCTCTTGCAATGCTTCTGGCTGATATTCACTCCAAAATCGACAATTCTGAGTTGTTAAAGCTCATGTTTATACAGACAAGTCCGCTTCAATGGACGCATCGGAAGACAACATTGAAGTATTCCAAAATTGGACTAAGCGGATGGACCATTTGAGGCGCAGTCAAGGTCAACATTTGCATGAAATAATCTTCAAACATTAAATTATGTGGATCATACTATCATTTCAAATAAAGATTTCGTGCATTTTTCTGAATTTCATGTGTTTTCTTTTGAAAAACTTTTCCTATAGAGAATTCGGCGTTTGGTGGGAATCCGATTGGAATCCACTTGAAACATTCGGTTGCGGGGTATCAGATAAACCCAAGGATTTTGAGAGAATTAGATTCGTCGAACTCAACTGGAGAAATCGCATGTTACTTAGGAGATAGAGATAAAAGTGATGATAGAGATGATGAATCAAGGGATAATGACGTGCCGTAAGTCACGGTCACAAATTTTTAAATCAGTATGTTAAGGTGAGTCCGAAATTTGCGCATAGATCTTTTCGATGATTGGTTGGCACTACCAGTAGAAAATCATTCATGGAATTTGTATGTTGAGCCTTAGCCGATCCGTCGAATACAAAGCGTATTTTGGGGGTTTTGAAAAATGCATGGTGTGGAATTTAACAAAATACCCCATTTCCTGTTATGTTGTGTTGTGGTATTTCTTCCATATGACCTAACCATAGATACTCGTTGATTATTATATATATATAATATATTACTATATTGTGGGAGGTTGGCAGTAATGAGGGAAGCTTTGTGACGACATGGCAATCGACATCAAGGAAGTGGAGTTGCGTAGAGACTGAATGTGCAGTGTGGTTACACCTGCCGAGGTTGAACCTAGTTCCGAGATTAGACGCAACTGACAATTCTGAATGTCTCTTATTACAAAGCGATCATTTGTTAGCACCATATGGAACATAAGGACCACGAAGTTTTTGTATAAGCTTGTTATTTGTACCGACTGTAGTATCGGTATGTCTAACAACAACGAAATCACTAATGGAATATGCACTCGCCGGTCGACTGTGCCTTAAGAAATATTCTGAACTATATGCTTGTGTTTTTCTAATGGTGTTTGAAGGCCTTAGCTTCGCATGTATCAAGATTTGTGGCACCACAAAACTTGTTCTCCAATTAGTCAGGCAACTCGTCGATAACACTGCCTCGTTGGTTTACTCCGAACAATAATTTACTAGGTGTTTCTTTGATAGTACTGGGAGTTTTACAATACGTTAATAGCATATTCAACTTGGAACAATTTTGATGACCAATCAGCATAGAACACTGGTTCAGACACGTTCGACCTGACCATTTGCCTGTTGTGAGGCTACTGCTGCCCTTACATGACTTGCATTATGTGCACGAAGAAAATTTCGAATTTGCGTGAGGTAAAACAGGTGCCTCCATCAGAGACTCTACGCCTGGGACGACTATAGTAGTTAAAGTAGTACATACTGCTTTTGTGCCAGTCGATTTGACTGAGTAAAGGCGAACAAATTTAGTGAATGCATCAATGACCACCAGTACATGCTTTCGATTAGATGCGCTTGAAGGCAGTTTCCCAACGTGATCAATTTGGATTGTATCAAAAGGAACTGGTATTGTATCTTCGGTTTATTATATAGATTATGTTCGTTTGACACTTATTACAGCATATTAAGTCTTGGTTTTCGTGGTTTAAAAGACTCCTGGTGATAACCCAGCCGAAAATCATATTTTGTGCTATCGGTGCATCTGTTGGGTGAATTACTTTGCCTTCTGCGATGACATAGAATAATATTTCAGAGCCTGTAATCAGATCAATTTTACCTGGCGTGTAGCAATTAGAATCCACTAAATTCAAATTGAAAAATGAACTGATTTTGTTCTTGGGAACGAATATACTTGCGAGATCGCCTGTAAGGCTTGAAGCACCTGTCGTTAAGTATGTGTTTATTACGGTAGCCGACTGCACATTAAAACTACTCGATCCCTTGTCCCGTACACCTTTTGTCCATTTCCTACACGGGATATAGGTATTCTCGCATGTTGTCGCTTCAAATTCAATCGTTGCACGCACGCTTCGGTTGTAAGGTTCGTTTGAGGTCCGGAATGGATAAGACCTCTACATTTAATACTCTTACCTTTCGATAGGCAACTAGGACCATGGCTGTTGGCAAAAGGGTAAACACACCTCGCGTCGTGTGATGCGACACATTGACCGACCCTAAATTATGATTATGATGAGACCTCGATGAAAAGGAAGAAGAATCAAGTTGTTATGCCTTTGGCCGCATTCGCTACACGACGAAACTGTACGGTCGGATAAATTATGTGTATTTCGTAGGCAGTTCATGCAAATTTTATTTTTGCGGATGAGATCAAGACGCTATGATATCGACAGATTTCGCGACGGTAATAAAATGCGACTTATCGAATGTTCTTTGATAAAATTCCACGCAACTCCAACATGTTTATCGCTTGGAGTCAGATGTTTAATAATTGATAACGCGTCACCTTTTAAACGCGTTTCTAAGTGCTCAAACTTTTTGATTTCACTAAGGGAGCTTTTTGTTACGACGAGTGATGTAAATAAGTCCCGAAACCGAATACATTCTGATAGTTTCCCCGAAAAATCTGGAAGTTTTATTTCTGGAAGTCGCGTTTGGGGCTCTATTTTTGTAATGGTTCTTTTCATATTCTCAACCATTACCTTTACAACTTCACTAAGAGCCGTTTGGCTTTGGATTAAAGCCTGAAGGGAAGAATTTAACCAGTGGAAGAGCGACGTCACACATTTTTGGAGACAATGTCGCTGCGGCATCGTAGAATACTGTTTCAATTTCCGCTTCCTCGTCATATAGTTAATCGATTTCGGATTGAACTTGCTCGCATTGGATCATATACTAGTCTAAGCGACTTTTTAACACGTTCAATTTTGCCACTTGCGTTTCGGTGAAACTGTATTAATTCACGTGATTTGGCCTTTGACCGTAGTCCTATGCCTTTTTAAACCATCCATGCTCATACCACGTACACAAAACTGTATAACAAGATACCGAATAACTCGCAGCAAGCACAAAAAGCAGTGTTGCAAACAACAAATATGCAGACACCACGATAACCACCGAGCGAGCCAGAAAAATGGGAGAATAATAAGATTTCCCAACACAAATTTTCTACACAGAATCTGTTTTGTATGTTCTTCCAGCTGCTGTAAAATACCGCATACAAACACAAGCGATATAGTAACGGCACCAACTTGTAGCAATATCTCCACTCACGACAAAAAATGCCCAAGAGAAACAACGTTGTATGCCTTTTACGCATGTAGACGACAATGAGTATGGTGGTATGAGATTAACCGTTGCACTGAAATAAGAAGATTGCACGTCGTATGATTTGCAATTTTTATAATTTGCACGAAAGGGATTTTTACTTTATTTCAAATCCTGGTTCGGTTGGTAGAGAGTTCTCGGCTCTCAGGAGTAACGAAAGCGGGTTTAAAATTCAGCTGAATTTGTAGCCGAAATAGATCCTGAGAGCCGAGAATCTCTACTAGATCGTTGATCAGCTGTTTAAAAGCACAAGACTGTCAATTTTTCTCGCACGATTTAAAAAGTGCTAAAGCTTTTAAGGTCGTTCTGCACATGGATGAAATAAATACAGAATATTTAAAAACAGAACTTATTAAACTTGGTATTAAGTGTATTGAAGTGAAAAAAGTTGTTAAGAAATTCGAACAATACAGTGATACAATCTACATCATTTCTCTTGAAAATGGATCTGTTAAGTTAAGCGATCTGAACAAAAAACATCGCTCTATCTTAGATACCCAAGTCAAATGGAATTATCAACGAAAGCTCAAAGGTAAGCTCACGCATGGCCAGATGTTTGGCCATGGAGTGAGGAACTGTCACGCTAAGACCTATTGTTCGATCTGGTCTGGCACACATAAAACTGCTGAATGTAATAACACTCTTGCTCACAAATGTGCAAATTGTGGAAAACCCCACAGATCCACTGATCCCTCATGTGAGACTAGAGCAGAATATATGCTGTTGATGGGAAAACAGACACTAAAGAGCAAATCGGCCGCTCATCAGGCGTCGCATGTTTCTGGTCATTCTCTCCCAAAACCGATGTCGATCGCTTCTCTCTCCGAGTTTCCCATCCTACAACAACCACATCGACGTCAGCAGACCGTCAGCAATGCACAGAGTGCTATTATTTCTACACCACCAACAACAATTGCATGGCTGAATAACTCTCCACAAAATCCTCTTGTGCAATTCAGCAGTAAACCCAGCAACATCGCTGACGATTCTCCCGGAAACACAACTGGCTGCAACACCGACTTATTGTTCTCGCCGGAGGAATTAAACTCTCTTGCCATGGAAATGGTCACTAAACTTTCTGTTTGTAAAACTTAAATTGAACAATTCAATGTTATCGCACAGTTAGCTACGAAATTTCTGTATTCAAATGTTAATTAATATGATAGATAGAAACATAAACATTGTAAATTGGAACGCGAGGGGTATTCGTAACAAAACCACAAAGTTCCTTAATTTCTGAAATAATAACGACATTGATGTTGCTCTAGTCACCGAAACTCTTCTAAAAAATGATATAAATTTGTCTACAAAACAATTTGTCACCGAAACTCTTCTAAAAAATGATATAAATTTGTCTACATTTGATTTTAAATGCTATGGAAATGACAGTATCGGAAGAGGACGTGGAGGTGTCGCCATCCTTGTAAAAAGATCAATTCAACATTCGCTTTTACCTGTTATAAATACTGAGTTGGTAGAGAATGTAGGTATTGAGATTAAACTGAAAAATCAAAATTCTATAAGAATTTTTTGTATTTATTTCCCCGGAGGAAATGCAGGAGCTGCAACAAAAACTGTCCTTAAATATTACTTCATTAAATTGTTTAATCAAGGCAATAACCTACTTTTTGGTGGCGACCTAGGCTGTAAGCATAGGGCTTGGGGCTGTCAAAGAGCAAATGCTTTCTCCATGATCTTTCTATTACTCAACCCTTTTTTGTTTTGTATCCGTTCACCCCAACTTATGTACCATCAAATTCTCGTTATAGTCCGTCCACAATTGATATTTTCGTCACCAATGTTTCTAGCAGTAATATCACCGAACCTGTTTCAGTAAACGACCTCAGTTCCAACCACAATCCTGTCCTTTGTCAACTTCTATGGTCTGGGGAGAGGAAAACGGAGTATTTTCAAGACCTTAAAAATGCCAATTGGACTCGTTTTAGAAGTGAAATCAATGCAAAATTGAGAAACTCACCAATGAATTTGGAAATTGTTTCCAATACAAGTGATGTGGATGCTGCACTAGATGAATTCTGTTCAAACATTTTAAATGCGATTGAAAACTCTGTCCCGAAAGTTCAAAAACAAACTTTTTCTCCAAAACTTCCTCATCATATTTTGGCGCTCTTCAGACTAAGAAATAAGGGCAGAAGAGATTGGACGATATACCGTCAGCCATTATTGAAATGTCAGCTGCAGTATCTCAACAATTTAATTAGCAAGAAAATTCTTGAATTTCGCAACAAAAATTGGAACTCCAAACTTAAAATGCTCGAAAAAAATGATAAGCCGTTTAGGAATATAGTCAAAGTTACAGGTACACGCGACACAGTGCAGAGCACTATTCAGAATTATTTCGGGAATAGCTCTCATCAAATCCCTTCTGCTGTTTATGTATCAGAAGACGACATTGAATTTTTCGTCAACAACTTGAATGTCGTCAACAGGAGGGCTTGATCTGATTAGAAACATCTATATCAAGCAGCTGCCCAAAAGTGGAATAAAGTTTTTAACATTTCTTATAAATGCGTGCCTCAAAATGGAATATTTTCCTGACTCCTGGAAATTAGCCAAAGTTATTCCTATACCAAAATCTGGCAAGCCTCCTGAAAATCCTGAAAGCTACAGGCCAATAAGTTTGCTTAGTAACCTTAGCAAAGTTTTTGAGAAAGTTCTTAAAGAAGTGATTTTAAAACATATTTCTGAAAACAAAATATTCCCCAATGAACAATTTGGATTTAGGGCACACCACAGCTCCACCCATCAAGTTTTAAGAATCTGTAAACACATAAAGTCAAACCGTGCTATAGGCAAATCAACTGGGATGGTTCTACTTGACATAGAGAAAGCATTTGATACTCTCTGGCACGACGGACTTTTGTATAAATTCATACACTTCCGATTTCGTCCTTATATATGTCAAATTGTCCAAAGTTTCTTAACTGGTCGTCGTTTCGTAGTCCAAGTGAGCAGTGGTGTTTCTGACCTAATGTTTTTCAATTCTGGTGTTCCACAGGGTTCAGTTCTAGCTCCAATTTTTTATAATATTTATGTATCAGATTTATCAAAATTGCCAAGTTGTCACACTGCAATTTTTGCAGATGGCACAGCTATATTTTCTTCACATGAATTAGCTCTTAATATTGAGAGCAATCTCTTAAATGTGATCAAAATTGTGGAAAAATATTTCAGCAAATGGAACATAAAATTGAATGAGGAAAAGACGCAGAAAGCCCTGCTTTGTTCCTACAAGGCAATTGCAGTTAAATGGATTGTCTATAAATTAGGAAAACTCCGTACGTTACTTGGGTATTAATCTAGACACGAAACTAACTTTTAATGATCACATTAGTAAAACAATTAAAAATGTAGAGATAGCAACAAAAATGTTATACTCATTTATAAATAGGAAATCGTTACTTTCACTTGAAAATAAAATGATTATTTATAAGGTGATTTTTCTAGCCATTATGCTATATGGGTGTCAAGTATGGGGTAACTGTTCGAAATGCCACATAAAAAGATTGCAAGTATCTCAAAATAAACTTCTTAAAATGATGCTAAATCTGCCTTGGCATCACTCAACTAAAGAAATACACAAAAAAAGCTAATGTTGAATTGATTTCTGATAGGATACAGAAACTGAAATTAAAATTCCAAGAACGCTGTAGTTTTGTTGAAAACCCGCTTATTAATATTCTAAGTGATACTTAATCTCTATTGTTTATACAATGTTACTGTGTTATATTTATTTATTTGTTTATTTATTTATTTATTATATATATATATATAATCATATTATTTTGAAAAACACAATTTTGCATAATTTCTTGTAAAATATTATAGAAGAAAGATATTATAATATCATATCTCTAATCTGTAAAATGTGCGGTAACAATACTTATGTCATCAATATTATGCGAAATATAACATCTATCTATCTATCTTACTTAAGTGACATATTTTCTCATGAACCATACAGATGACATTGTTCTCCAACTCACCTGGAACGCAAAAAAGTGGGTAACCGGAATCAGCCTTGCAGAAAACTAGACCAGCACGCATTTCGAACCTGTGGACTACACCCTGGATTACGTCGTTATAGTTTTCAATTCCAAAGATCATCGAGCAATAGTTTTACAGCTCGAAGCTGTGACTTTGCATCCGATGCTGTGACTTTGCATCGGAAAATATGCGATTGGATGAAACTTTCCCTCGTCTTGACTTTGCATTCGCACTGAACTGAAATCACGAATACTAACATCACAACGCAGTTCACTTTAAACGCTTTGTGCTATAAACAGCCAGCACATGGGCCGCAATAAGTCAATCACGCAACTGACAAATTGCATGCATGCAGTCTTCATCATTCATCATTTTTCCGTAAAAGACTTAATAATGGTCTAACGATTCGAAAATGATGGCACAAACTTACGAAAATATGAGAATAAAGCAATACAAGGAAGTAATGGGAAATTATCACTGCTTGTTTTTTTTTTTATTTAATGCCCGGTAATCTATACACTTTTGTGATTCACTACTCTTTTTTACCAAGCCAATTCCGAAAGCAAAAGGAGATTCACTCGGTCGGATAATTTGCATAGATAATAGATACTTGGTGATTCTCTGAACCTCTATTCGATCCATTCGATAGAAGGGAATATCATCGGTTAGACTGATATTCGTTTCGTAATCGGAGGATCAAAAAAAGGATAGTAATGATTGAATAAATCGCATCGAATCGGGCTTAATTAATCTTGAACAAGTAGTTATGACAGTAAAACACATTTCCCAAAAACATTTTCGGCACAATAGATCAGGAGTGCGCATCCCTTTGGGAGTGCGGAAACAAAAGCATCACAGTAAGTCAATTCAGTTTCGTACTGTTCTTTAAAACTTTTTTGAAGGGTCATTCTTAATAGAATCTTAAACTACTACTTCTACTTTATTCAAACCAGATGAACTCACATTTAAATTCATAAGATTATTTAATTCAGTTTTAACTGGTGCAGTTTGCACTAAACATATATTCATATATAATCACGTCCGTGGATCAGCGGCATTGTTATCGTTTCACCTGGTGTAACTATAAAAACGGTTTTTACTTCATTACGAAACTTTACTTTACATGAGATTGTACCATAAGTGTATATTCTGAGTTTGCCCAAGCCGTGGAATCTAGTTGGTGACGCAATTACTGCTGTCGGGAATACAGTCGATGATTATATCGACTAGTTCCTGCTCCCCAAAATCCTACTTCCCCGCTATTGACATGGCCACCACATAACTCAAACAGGACTCATTATTCAAATCACCGTAAGCTACTATACCCAGGTTGAAGACGTATTGCTTACCCATCCCCTCCAGACATCGGCGCACAGCTTGTTCCTTTTTGGTGTATCCGTAAGTGGCCGTTTATTTTTAAAACTGTACGAACCATTTAATTATGTCGTAATGATCATCACTACTAGACTTTGGAACTGCGGCATCTAATTCTTCGAAGCTTATGCGCCGGGTGTGAGTCTGTCCATCGATTGTTCCCATTGCTCGGATCTGCTCCTGAAGCATTCATTTCGGCATTTTCTGTAACAGAAGACACTTCAGCACTAGGGGCAACGGGTGTAACAGTTGCGTGGACTTTGGCGGCGTTGACAGCAGTGGCAGCGGTACATCAATTGTGTGGATATTGGCGGCGGTAACAGCAGTAGCAACATGTGTATTCACCAGGTAGACTTCAACGGCATGCGCAGCGGGTTGCCTGGACCTCGACGGATTCTTACCCAACATCTTTCAACAACAACTCATCATTTGGCCTGCTAACTCTTCATAACGTTGGAAGACTGACACCGGCTTCAGTAAGCCCTTTAATTAGTGATTGGCGAGCTAATTGCGTCATAGTTGCTGTTATTTTGTTTGATGGTATTATTATGCAAAACGTTCTTACTCAATTTTTCGGGATTACCCCACACCTGGACACAAAGTCATGAAGATACATAACATAACAGCGCACTACCAAAAAAACTATTGACGCTCTTCAATGTTTAAATTGCTGTCAATAACAATAACAAAAATATCCCTTCGAAGAAGATCTTGCACTGTAGTAGATGTGTGCTGTACACATCTACTACACACTACCAAAGAACTTTCTTCCCAGAAATATGCGATCCCATAAAACCCTAAACTGTCAAATACCACTAACCGAATTCAGTCAAATGCGATTTATGTAATGGACGTCACATGACAAAGTACAAGGGGCGCGAGATCTCAAGGCCATCAAATGGATGACTTTAATCCAATGCGCGAAAAAGATCTTGCGACGACAAAAAATAAGGACTCAGAAACTCAGAAGGCGACTCGTACGACTTAGGTCCAAGCAACGACATCGAAAACCACTCTCCATTACAATCCTTCAGATTGCGGTGGTCAAAAACACAACGACGGAGAATATAATGATAAAACAACGCAAACCTCAAATATATGATTGTCACATCAATATTTGGAGTCAATGACGAAGTTTATTAAGAACTTTATCAAGAATCGATGCTCTGGATAGTAATCAGAATGCACTAATTCGAATTACAAAATTTAACACCCAGCTAATGCTATCAACTATTACCAGTGGTAAGTGAAGGAAGAATAGGCAACAAACTAAACACTTTCACCAAATAGCTCACTGCCAGAAGAGATCAACAAAATGCAAGCTTGGTGCAATATAGTGGACGAGAATAAGCTTTACATCCATGTAACAAAGACATACTTGATTGCTCAGAGTTACATGCGGGAAATTGAAGTAAAATATAACAGTGTCTGAAGTGCAATCATTTGTTGCAGTCTTTGTATCATGAAAGCATGGAACAAATATCAGCAAATGTGCGGACATACTTGGTCCATATATGGAAATTCTTCCGGACTAACTGGGCAAGCTGCAAATATCAGCAAATTCAACCGAAGTGATAAAAGCTGGGTATAAATTGATCGTTGACACCAGTGAATACACCCTGATTAAACTTAATACCGTCCCTTTAAAAATGTATGTGCAAACATATGAATGGTTCATATACGGCACTCGATACTTGGAGTAGACTATTATCTCCAAAGATATTTGGAAATACATTTGAAAGATATAGCTACGGCCCAACTCATCAATGAAACATTTTATATCCTCCGGCCATCAATATTTCACAATATTGAGCTAAGTGAGGATTGCATTGTCCAGCAGCTGTACAAGAAATTTTCCATCAAGCTATTTCCAACCCGAACGCTACGATTAAGGCACAGAATATGGAAAGAGTTATGGACTCACAACACATGAATGTCTATTACACCGGAGGAAACAACGGTATGTATAACTTGTGGATCAGAATCTGAAGAGATAATTCTGAAGGGGACGAGCATATTTCATCAAAACTATAAAGCAAACATATTCAAGGAAACCGGAATGATTATGCACTTTAGGAAATCAATTGTTACAATAAACACATCGTTATCATCACATATTCCTGTTTATATTGCAAATGAAACCGGCATCTCGCTTAATATGGATATAATAAATGTCTCAAATATTAACCACCGAGAGAAAATCAAAGAACACCAATATTGGACATATGATTTTTGGTCAATTGTCACTTCAGCTTTTGTTTTGATTTGTTTATTGGCTTTGATCCTCACGTATGACAAGGCAAATACCTCTAAGCCTTAGGAACCACGACAATCTGGAAGTACTGCAAGTCGCCGAAATACTGGAAGTCGTCGAAGCCGCCGGTTTCAGATCAACTTGAAGACAACGTCGGAGGAGGCAGAATGTTGATTGTATTAACAAAAGGCATGCACCTCTTCAAGGTTGTAAGAACCCAAAATTGCCTCATCGACCTTTGTAAGGTCGCGTAATTTTTTTTATTCGTATTTATGATAGGTTTAAGTTCCACTGTATTAATTAGGTTTTGTTAGTTAGGTAGTTAGGTTTTCTTTGTAGTAAGCACTTTTCTGTAGTTTTTGTAAATTGCAAGTAAGCATAATTTGTAAATAAATAGCAGCACTATACAATTTTTATGGCACTATGAAAGCTCAATTGAGCAAGCCTGTTTGATTGTCACCTAATGTGAGGCTGCATTAGGCGATTGATTTCATATAAAATTCTAATAGAACTGATCGGTTTTTTTCAGGTTTCTGCTGTGTTATTTTGTTTTTGAGCTCTTTCGTCGCTTTCCAAAGTAATGTAGGGGTAAAATTTCTTAGATATTCATTAAATATATTGTTTTTGATTCGTTCGAGGTTTTCCTAAGTTGCTTGACTGCCTTGTTAGATTTCCTTATTTGTGTAAGAGCAGTCTAGTAATTTGCGAATAGTTTTCTCAGTCTTCTTTTTTCATCTATCAGTTGTCGTATCATATTTTGTGTGGAGTAAACATGTTTTTTGGTTATTTAGCGGAGTTGATTTGGTTTCATTGCTGGTTCAGTTAATCTATCATTAAGATGGATTGTAGCTTGTTCGACTTGATTTTATGGTTTTAATGGTATAGATGTTGTCCTATGTATTATCGGAATTTCTCCCAGTCGGTCTTTTTATTGTAGAGTTGTGTCGAATTTGTTATAAGCGTAATTTTAGTTGAATATTTTAGAAGAATTGGAGAATAGTCCGATGAGAGTTCAAATATTGATTTGATTTGCAGACTTTAGTTGGTTTTTTGACAATGCAAAAGTCGAAGAGGTCAGAATTTATATTATTATATTATTATATATGTATACATATTTATAGATATATATTCAAGTTGATCTGAAACCGGCGGCTTCGACGACTTCCAGTATTTCGGCGACTTACAGTACTTCCAGATTGTCGTGGTTCCTAAGGCTTAGAGGTATTTGCCTTGCCATACGTGAGGATCAAAGCCAATAAACAAATCAAAACAAAAGCTGAAGTGACAATTGACCAAAAATCATATGTCCAATATTGGTGTTCTTTGATTTTCGCTCGGTGGTTAATATTTGAGACATTTATTATATCCATATTAAGCGAGATGCCGGTTTCATTTGCAATATAAACAGGAATATGTGATGATAACGATGTGTTTATTGTAACAATTGATTTCCTAAAGTGCATAATCATTCCGGTTTCCTTGAATATGTTTGCTTTATAGTTTTGATGAAATATGCTCGTCCCCTTCAGAATTATCTCTTCAGATTCTGATCCACAAGTTATACATACCGTTGTTTCCTCCGGTGTAATAGACATTCATGTGTTGTGAGTCCATAACTCTTTCCATATTCTGTGCCTTAATCGTAGCGTTCGGGTTGGAAATAGCTTGATGGAAAATTTCTTGTACAGCTGCTGGACAATGCAATCCTCACTTAGCTCAATATTGTGAAATATTGATGGCCGGAGGATATAAAATGTTTCATTGATGAGTTGGGCCGTAGCTATATCTTTCAAATGTATTTCCAAATATCTTTGGAGATAATAGTCCACTCCAAGTATCGAGTGCCGTTTATGAACCATTCATATGTTTGCACATACATACAAAGGGACGGTATTAAGTTTAATCAGTGTGTATTCACTGGTGTCAACGATCAATTTATACCCAGCTGTTATCACTTCGGTTGAATTTGCTGATATTTGCAGCTTGTCCAGTGGGTCCGGAAGAATTCCCATATATGGACCAAGTATCTCCGCACATTTGCTGATATTTTTTCCATGCTTTCATGAGACAAAGACTGCAACAAATGATTGCACTTCAGACATTGTTATATTTTACTTCAATTTCCCGCATGTAACTCTGAGCAATCAAGTATGTGTTTGTTACATGGATGTGAAGCTTATTCTCGTCCACTATATTGCACCAAGATTGCATTTTGTTGATCTCTTCTGGCATTGAGCTATTTGGTGAAAGTGTTTATTTTGTTGCCTATTCTTCCTTCACTTACCACTGGTAATAGTTGATAGCATTAGTTGGGTGTTAAATTTTGTAATTCGAATTAGTGCCGTCTGATTACTATCCAGAGCATCGATTCTTGATAAACTTCATTGACGTCATTGACTCCAAATATTGATGTGACAAGTGTTATACCTCGCAGATATCAGCATGACTGATGCAAGAATGGTTAGACATACAAGGGCAAAAGACACCTTGGCAGACTGCTTCATTCTCCTGATGATCTTGAGACAACCCTCTATTTGAAATAAGATGGTGCTCATTTCTTCGTATGTTAATTTTTGATCTCCGACGATGCGATGCAGGTGGTATTTTAATGGTTTAACACTAGCTTCCCATAATCCACCAAAGTGTGGAGCTCCTGGTGTTATAAAATGTCATTGGATCACATTTTCGGCTAGCTTTGGTTGCACCGCATGCAGTATATTCTTTGCTCCTACAAAATTTGTTTCATTGTCATTGGTTAAATGATGCAATGATCCTTTTCGACATATCATACATCGTAAAGCCGCCATGAATCCATGTGTTGTTAAATTGGATGTCAGTTCGATATGCACTGCCTTTGTAGCCAAGCAGACGAAAAGCGCGATGTACGCCTTGTACGATTTCACTCCTCGAGTCTGCGAGCAACGGATGTTTATTGGACCAATCTACCCCCGGCCAAGAGAAATTAACTCGTGCTTCTGGAAGTTGTCCCATAAGTTGATTAAGTTGATTCTTTCGCCTTGAATTAGAAACATTTTAGACATTGATTAAGTAATGCAACTTGGAAACCGAAGAATATTTATAGCAAACCTCGTCTTTGGTTGATGTATTGCTTATTTCAACAGCCAAACAAGCATGTGCTCATCGTATGTCGGGCATATTTTTTAATTCCCAGTGGGGTTCATCATCCAATCTGGACCGTGCCACCTGGTTGTATTTTCAACTAAAGAGAGTCCGAATCCTCCTCTAGATGGAACATCTGCAGGATTATCTTCCAGGTACGTATCTCAATTACCCTTTATAATGTTGTTCCATTTCACTGGGTGTTGTCTCAACCAATAGTTGAATCGGGCCATCCAACGACCTTTGAATAGTCCATGTCGTCTTCGTCTCTTAATTTCGTTAGTAATGCTGCTGCGCATAGTTCCAGTCTTGACAGTGAAACTTGCTTTACTGGCTCAACCTTAGTGTTGGATGCGACAATGCTTATGTTAACAGAGCCATCTTGATACACTACTGCAAATCCGTGTAATTCAATTAAATCCTTTTGCAATCCCTTTATGTAGATTGAAACATTTGAGGTCGACTTTTCTTGAGTCGCCCAAACTCATTCGATCCTTTAATAAAGGCAGTTTTGCGAAATACCGTCCTGCACTTTGTTTGCAGTGATCTTCTTCGGAGCTGATGCTTGAGTTTCAAACTTCTTCTAACTCCCAAAATTTCCTCATCCATCGTACACACACTCATACAAGACATAAGCAATGATTTTTGACATTTTGTTGTTGGAGTAGTGCTAATTGGTCCAGAAAGAATCCACCCGAAGCTTGTGTTCTGTGTCATGGGCGTATTGGATGTGCCTTTGCAATCAGCAACTGTATTTCTTTCCGTTGCTCATACCAGCTATCAGCCAAGCCGAAACCTGGAATGTGGGGCCAATTGCTGGGGTGTATCTTCTGCGTCGGCAGCTTCGATATCATCACTGGCATAACTAGAGCATCTATGTCCAAGTTGGCCCTTCTATTATGAATAGACTGAATTACAAGTTTGCATGCTGTGATAATATCTGTGGTATGTCCGTTGATTCCATTGACTTTTGATTCGTATTTTGCAAGTGGAACCTTTAACTGACTGGCAAGGTTTGTTGTTACGAAGCACGATTGAGACCCTTCTTCGATCAGTGCTCTTGCTAGTCGAATCTGTCCTCCAATGCGTATGTTGACCATTGCTGTTGCAAGTAATTAGTAGTAGTTATTCTTGTCGATGGCGTTTCTTCGCTTGACCTGCCTGTTCCTCCCTCACAAGAAGTATGTAGAAGGGAATTATGTATCTGTGAGCAAATTCGGCATCCAGTTTTTATGGCACAATCTTTTGACTTATGTCCATCTCGCAAGCAATTAAAACACAACTTGGCACGTTGTACCACATCCAATCTGCTTTTTGTCTTTATGTTTATGAATCTCCGACAACAATATAATTGAAGAGGTTCACTGCAGGGTACACACTTCGCCTGTGAAACAGTTGTTAGATGATTTTTTGTGAATGTCGGCCCAGGTTGTTCTCGGTTGAAGTTTTCCAAGGCACGGAACCTGCATTCAATCACATCGTACAGTTCTTTCAGTACAGGTATTTTTGTGGATGTTCTAATTACTGATATGATTTCCCTGTATGACCGTCTAACATAGAACATAATAAATATACCACCAGTGGATCCCAGCTACTTGTGTCTACTCATAAATTCTTTATGTCATACAAAATTTCCTTCGTGGAGTCCATTATTGTTTTAAGGTCGAATCACTTGTCAGGCCTTTAGTTTGATGTACTCATCTTGGTAGCTCTGTTCCAGATCAACGTACTCATTGTTGGGAACGTACCGTTGTTCGTAATCTGTTTCCTGAAGCGAATACACGATTTCTTCATTCAAGCAAACGATTTTATTCCAGTTATATTTTTGTGGGTGTACGAACCTTTGCCTGATGTTGCTTTAGCTTCTCCTTCAAGGTATGCTTTATGTCCTCGTACCTTGACTCCAATTGGCTAAAATAATCTTCAAGGAAGTACAGATGGTCGGGAATCGCTGCCCTAAGATATTCGAGGTACCCGTTATTGATTTGAAATCGGTCCACAGTTTCTCGAGCCGCTCGGGTCTCTTTTTGAAATATACGGCCGAATATCTAGAATCTTTATCCTTCTTAAAATTTGTTCAGGGTTTGTGGACTTCATCCGTTATAGTCTGTCGCAATTTCACCGAACTGTTCACTCATTTTCTAAATAATTGTTCAGTTTTTTTTAATAATACTTTTCTTGATTTTACTTTTCATCACTACACTGTACCACTGCACTTGCACAACTAACCTTATCCGGCTAATCCGGACACTACTAACAAAAAAGTGCTAACCTTATAAATAAAGTGTAACTTAAACCTATCATAAATACGAATAAACAAAAAAAAACTCAACCGAACAATTACCGATGAGGTATTTTGTGGGTTCTGGCAACCTTTTTTTTTATCAATCAGCACACCTAGACGGAAATCTGACAGGACTTGTGCAAAGTATAGCCAAGACAAAGCAGATACTCTAGCTTAGTCCTTCCAAGCAGTATTCAAAAATGAAAAAGACGTCGCATTACCTTCTCAACAAAACACACACATAACCAATACAGAAATACAAAAATAACAGTAAATGAAAGAACACTGCATCAAAAAAGGGCTGAACCAAAAAAAGCCCCAGGTTATGACAAAATTAGTGGTGAAGATACTAAGTCAACTACCCCGTCGCGAGGCTGTACACTTAGTCGTGGTGTATTCTTGCGAAGTCCTCGCTAAATATTTATCTTCTCTCCAACTATAGCGATCAAGATACAGTAACCGTATGTCTGGAGACAGGCAAACATCGAACATGGCTCACAATAAATGGCAGACGAGCGTGCTGTACCGATGGAGTTACTGAAGAGTGTGATCGCGGATGACTAGAGATCAAGAACCCCACTGTGATGCCAGCGCATACCATACTATCTGTGGGAGCACGGACATTAACGATAGAAGTGAGTACCTTTTAGAATTAATTATAGGTAGTAAGTTAGCAATTTGTAATATAGGTAACTTACCCACGTTTATAAACAGAATCAGACAAGAGATTTTAGACTTAACCCTCGTATTTGACCATGTATCGGACGATATAAAGGGATGGAGAGTGTCTAAGGACCACCCATTCGCTGACCACCGCGGCTGGCATTGACCTTTAAGTTAAAGTTACTGACAAATAGCACCCTCTGTATGCTTTAGAACATCACTCATCAGTTGAGAGACTTATTGATATCCAAAATCATGCTCTAGTCAGATCTTGCCAAATAAGGAAAGTTAGGGGAAAGTCGAAACGCACATTGTGGAATTCTGAAAGCCAAAGCAACCCGAATCGATGCTGATTTGGACTCGTCGAAAAGAGAATTTGAATAGGAGCTAAGAACAGCCAAAATATCATCCCGGAAACCCTTCTGTGGGAAGATCAAGGAAGTCTCTGATACTTCTAGGCTGCAGAAAGTATTGGAATCATCTCGCAAAATGCCTTCCCTGGTGCAAAGGGCTGATGGAAGCTTTACCGTCCCAGAGTGGAGAGTCTAAGACGATTTATTGACACCCACTTCCTGGGCTGTAGTAATAGATCATTCAGTTAAACTCCTATCACAGCTCCCTTAGGGTGACTAAAAATGCTGTCCTTTGTGCTATTAACTCCTTTTAACGCTACAAAATGGCAGGACCAGATGGCATTTTCTCAGTAGAACTGCAAAAGGTTGCAGACCCTGGTTGGTCAACACCTTACAAATATGTTTAGATCTTGGTCATGTACATAGAATTTGGGGAACGACCACCGTGGTCTTCATACCCAAGACCTGAAAATGCTCGCATGTCAAACCAAATGATCTAAGACACATAAGTCTAACACCCTTTCTATTACGGACACTAGATACTTTGATTGACGTATTCATTAGACACATAGTCACTGATAAGCTTTCGATCTCTCAGCATGCCTACAACCAGGGCAAAGCTGTGGAAACAGCACTGCTCGTTTAATGGCACTATAGAAAATCCCTTGAGCATAAGGAATCTACCCTCAATGCTTTTATCGATATCGAGGGAGCCTTCGATAATATAGAACGCCACGCAATAACCTCAGCACTCAACAGACTTGGGATCGAAAAGCCCATAGTGACCTTTTTCACTAGCTCCTTAATAACAGATTGATAACCCCGAAGTGTGGTGATACCACGATCTGCAAGTCTGCGAACTCTACTGTGGGAATATAGTGGTCAACAAACTGCTTGTGAAACTTGAAGTAACTGTATGCAAGGTCATTGCCTATGCAGATGATATTGCCATTGCAGTATCTGGAACATATGTATCCACGATCAGTAGTATTATGTAATCTGCTCTCTCCAAGCTAGTGAAATGGACAAGCGCATGTGGCCTGTTCTTCAATCCACAAAAAACGGATTTAGTCCTCTTTACTAGGAAGTACAAAATACCTGCCTTCGACCCTCCTACACTATATGGAAACCCCTTAATACTAGATGGCAGTACAAAAATCTTAGGTCTTACACTAGACGCAAGGTTAAGTTGGAAGTTCAACACCCGGAACGTGTCAAGAAGGCCTCCACGGCTCATTACTGTTGTAAAAAGGACAGCCTCAGATGGTTCACTGGCCATTTATATCAGTAGTCAGACACAACTGTTGTACTGGTGAACGCACTCGAAAGAAGAATTACCAACCTATTACCAATCGCTAGAGTGCAGAGGATGGCGTGCGTATGTGTAATGGAGCGATAAAGACTACATTCATCGAAGCACTAAACACTAATCAGCCCACAGATACAGACCTCACTATACGTGAACTACAATCTTACTGGGAGTTCCTATAGCCAGGCTGTGATAAAAGGTCTGGACTCTGTCACTTTCAACTTCAAGACTTCCCTTAATTACCGTCTATCTCTTAACGAGAGGCCAGGTATTTTAACGACGGGGCACAAGTTTCGTACTCTTCCTGGGTGGAGAGCAACCCTCTACGCCTATCGCTACTATAAAACATCTGCTATAGCTTGATACAGACATAAGAAGTCTCATTACCAATAACTGATTATTGACTGACTAAGTGAGAAATGGATGGTGGCATTTTGTATTTTATATTAAGAAATAGTGTCAAATGTCACATGAACTAGTTAAACTATTATTAGGGTGACCCTAATAATGTACAATCGTTTCCTAAATTTAATACAAAATTACATAATGCAAAATCAAATGAATACATGTAGAAAAGTAAAGACATTAGCCATCATTTTGAGAAAAAGGAAAAAACACCAACATATCAGAATTTAAGAGTTTATAATGTGAGTAAAGACTCCAAATTATTTGAATCAATTTCCAGATCCATTCCAAGAGATGTTTTTTTAAGCATGACAGGTACTGTTAGCGTTCTGATGGACTGAGGAAGCTTATTGAAGATACGATGCTGTAGTGCGGAATTGGGGAACAGATACAAAATGCATAGAATAACAACGCCAATTATAGTTCTCCAACATTCTAAAACACATTAAAACAATATAGGTGTCGGATGGGTAGAATTTTCAAATCCTTAAATAACGGAAAGCTGTGGTGTGTTCGACGTTTTCTGCACATAATTCTTATGGCATGCTTTTGCAACAAGAGTATTTGCAAGAGATTTTGTTAAAATGCGTCGAATTTATTATACCATAATAAATTATTCTTAAAAGATTAGCAGGGCCAACACTACGCAAATAATAAAAGTTTCTAAGTGTGCTGTGTAAATATTCTTTCAAAGCAATAGTGTGATTGTGAAAAAACATATTAGAGTCAAAGCAAAGTCCCAAATCCTCAAAATCAAAAGTACGCATAGGAAAGCTGGAACTACAAGAGCAGCTCGACATTTTTCTTTGGCAATCAGGTGTATGGTAGAGAAGATTCACCTCATAACTACTATGTGCTGATAAACTAAAAAGCATAATATATATATATATATTTGATATTTAGAGAAGCGGATTTAATATGTATGTTATTAACTGCCTGTAATACCCCTAAGATTTCCTTTACATTTTCGAAGTTTTTTGCTATAGTACCTATTACGATATAAAGGAATCTCCTGTCTTAATTTCGAAAAAAGCACTTTATATTTTGTTTTTAAAGAGTGATTTTGAGGATGAACTGCACATTTAACTCTGAGCTTATTCTTTTTATTCACTTTTTTTTAACTAGGCAGCTGGTAAATCATATCTTCAACCTTTTAAAGGGTTTTTAACAATTATCTTGTAGGTACAATTATCAATCTGTTTGGCTATCGTTCCAATAAAGAAATCGTAAGCAGCAGTTGCATTGTTTTCTGAGTACACTCGATCCCATGACTCAACACAAAGAGTTGATTTTAGCCTGGGAAAGTAAATTTTGGATACTATTTTGTTTAAAATATGATCAACCCTCTTTTTAACAATATGAGTGTTAAGCAATAAGCCAGACATATAATGGTCAGTGATTTGTAGATCGAATACACATTTTTCACAAGAACCTATTGAAGTATTGTTCAACCGAACATAAATATGGTCCAAACAAAACTCGGTCTAGTCGTCTCATTAATTAGAGATGCCAACCCATGCGAAGCTAGCAGAGATAAATAATCCGAACTGATGTCCTTATTCTTTAAAATATCGATGTTAAAGTCACCAAATATAATTAGGTTCTTGGAATTTTCATTATCTAAAAGATAAAAAAATCATCAACAAATAAGGAATTATTGTATAAGTTCCCTTTTTATTCTTACATGACAGATTTACATCAGCAATTGTAAAATCTACATTTGTAGATACACAATTGAAACCTCCCTTTATTTCCTTACTTTGCCTACATATTTGTAGTTTGTATTAGCAAAACATTTAAAACCCGGTAAGTAATAATAATTGATAACGTACACACTACATTAAAAATAACTACCCAAAATAACTTAAACTAACTAAAGCTATATGATGATATATACATGTGTATATATATGCACTTAATATATACAGTGTATACACAAAGGTACACGCATGTGAATACTCGTCATTTTTTTTTTTTAATTTTTTTTGTTATTATTATTTAATTACAACTTACAAACTACCTTAAAAACTACCCTAGGCTATGTAGGTCGGCCATGGCTTACCGCTCATAGATTTACATCTCAATTGCTGCAAGACAGTAACCGACTGCTCCCCCTTTCGGGGATACGTACTACCCTTTCTATCCCGGGTCTAAAGGGTTCGACGAGAGAGTTCCCACTCTCCCCAGCCACCTTGATACCGCCGTACTGAACCGGAGGAGACCCTCCTCAGCTCGTTGTGCGACGGAACGGTCGTAGTTGAGTCGCCCATCCACAGTTGATCTGGCGATGTGGTAGATGAGCGGTACCGCATTTATATCTTGTAACAGTCCGTTCTTGTCTAAATGCAGAAAGGCTTCTGGGGGGACGAAGCCGTTGTGGCGTACCCTTTCGTGGTATTGTGTGTTGGGGTAGTAAGCCTCCGAGATCAGGTTATTGACCGAGTTCATCGCTCTGGCAGTATGACCTCGAATCAACTTCACTAGGAAATTGTCCGCTCTTATCAGGTTCGCCCAGTTGTATAAGACCTCATTGGAATAGAACTTTTGTACTGGGACTCTGGAGTTCGATAAAGGCGAAGGCAAGCCCGAAGACAAGCCCTCTCAAACAACCGAATCTTTTCCATCAAGCTTGTACTCACGATGAACCACACGGGACAGCTATAGGTGAACATTGGCCGGATGAGGGCCATGTAGCAGATAACCTTCACTCTCGCATGGATTTGGCTGTTGTAAAACAGTCTCTTTGTAAGAGCAAAAGCGCCTCGGGTCCTGGCCAGAGCAGCACCTACATGTTTGTTAAAATATAGATACTGGTCTAGCCAGATCCCCAGGTATCTGACTACAGTCCTTTCCGCCAGTGGTTGCCCGTGTCGTCCAACAATTGAGAACTTTCGCCAATTATTTTTCGTATCCGCCGCGGCCTTATACAACGGCGTCCTGAACAATATGGTTTCCGACTTCTGAAAGTTGATTTTCAACTTTCAGTCAACGCAATCTCTCATGAATGAATCGAAGTCACCCTGCACTAGAGTAGTGATGTCCTCGATCTTTTTGCCTGATCTGTACACGATCAAGACGTCGGAGTACGCAATTACGTGAGGAAAAGAACTTATGAGTTCACTCGAGTAAATGTTGAACAGGATCGGTGAATTAACGGCACCCTGTTGGAGACCATTTTTGACATCAAAAGGAGGTCACGTTGCCAAAGCAGGTCATGTTGCCATTTTTGACGACAAACCGTCTACCGGTAAGCATGTTTCACAGTAGGTACAGCAGTGGTTTGCTAATGCCCAGCCGATTGAGCTTCTAAAAGAGACCTTCTAACCATACGGTGTCAAAGGCCTTCTCCAGGTCAATCAAGCAGGCACCCGTACATTGTTTCTTGCTCTTGTTCCATTGGATATCCGACACTAGTTTCGACGCGGGATGAATGGTGTCATGCCCCGCTTTGAATCCGAATTGGTTATCTGGAATTATATTTTTGTCCTTAGTCCAGTTGATCAGAGCACTATTTATCACCTTCTCGAATACCTTGTTGATGTTCGGAAGGAGACTAATTGACCGGAGGTTGCACGGATTCGAAGAATCTTTTCCTCTGATGACATTATTTGCCATGTTATCATCATTGAACACGACAAAGCTAGCGATCTGAGAACATCGCCATTGTTGCAGATCTTCACGAAGAAGAGTGTTGTTAACCAGTACGCGGTTCTCCAGGTCGTAGTTCGGGCGAGTGCTCTCGTTCACCTTGTACACTTCCTGAAAGACCGCGCCAAGTACTTTCACTTTTTCTTGCGGATCTTCGACCACAAAGAAGTTTTCAGTATTCAGTATTTGTTCGTTGTCCGTCGTTCTAGGGAGCTTAAGACACGAAAGATCGTCTTGCTTTTTGCTTCTAAAGAATTTGTTTATCTGCGGGAACATGCTCGGGTTGTTGGATCTTACAGCCCGGAACTTGTCGTTCCAATACGAATTAACAGAAAGTCGGTAATTCTGAGCAATTAATGTTTGTACGTTCTTAATGAGCGATTTCAGTGTCCTAACTTCCTCGTCTCGCCTGTCAGTAAACCGCCTGTACAAGGTTTTTAATCTTGACAGGAGTCTACTTTTTTGTTAATGGAGTGCGTCAATTGTCGCATTGCGGTACATGTTATGATTGCTTGTACGAATTTACCTAGGTATCGTAATGTCCATCGTTCGTTTTGTTGCCTCATCCAATTGAATTAGATACATGTCAATCTCTATTGGACGGTATGTGGAGCTCATTTGAAGGGAGTGCTCTCGTCATTTGTCTGGAGAAGCGTGTCCATCGTGCCTCTCCTAATTCCGCAATGTCGTTGGGGATCTTGATTTCGGCACTGAGTCCGCGATGGTCACTGAGATACACGAATGTGTTCAAGCAGTTTACCGTTTGTGAGTTTGTGTCTGTCAGCTGCAGTCTTGCGTCAAACAGCAGTAGATCCAAATAAGAGCCGCTTCTCGGAAACGACGAGATCTCTGTTGCTTTCAAACCAGTTATAAAGCTGGTCCCCTTTGTAATTCGAAATCATGTTTCCAAAATATCCATGTCGGGCATTTACGAGTAAGTCCCCGGCCAAAATGAAATAGTTGTCTTCCGAGTCCAGCCTTAGACATCGAAAGAGTGAATCGAGCTCTGATATAGTTGTTCTGGAACTAGGGTTGCCGGAGGAGTAGACCGACACTGCATACAACCTCCTTCCACTGCGGAGCGAAATGCAAACGATGCAGGCCTCCAACTCCTGAAACATTCATACTTCACTACTAAACACTACATTGTGTTTTATGTTATTTTTAATGAAGATCGCAACACCGCCTCCACCACTGGAAATGGGCCGGTCTCTTCTCATAACATTGTAATTACTGTGCTCCAATTGGCCTCTCTGAGTTAGCTTGTTTTCGCTAATCAGCATCAGCTCTGGGCTTTGATCATCCAGCAATCTATACAGCTCGTTTTTTCGTGGGACCCCTATCAATGAATTTACATTCACTGCAAGGATCTTAAAAATACTCTCTGTTTGCGCATCTATTAGGACTTTTGACGTGCTGAATTCTGCGCCAGAATTTGGCCGACCGGCTCCTCTAACCGAGCCATACGCCCTTCAATGGAAGCTTTCCATTCGGGCGCTGGTTCGTGTGGACTTGGCACTGAGATTTGCGGCACTTCCTTCGGTAGATGCTGCTTTTCCGTGCTCCTGCGACTAGAGGGGAATCCAATCCGACAGTACGACTTGCAACCGATCCAAAAAAAAAATAGTGGAAGACCAACACTAAGACAACAAGGAAAAAGGAAGGAAAAAAAAAGGACGCACAATTGACTTCACTGTTTACAATTTATTCATGAATTCTTAAATCTAGCTTACTAACTAACAACTTTTATTCGGTAGTTAGAAAAAATAAGAAAAACAATAACCTATTGGAATTCACAGCTAATAATTTCTAAAATGTAATTGATTTGGGAAAGGACAAATACCACAAAGTCAGGACACCAAAGGAAACAGAAACCAAAAAAAAAAAACGAGTCCGAAATTCAACCTTACACCGGTGGGTTTCGAACCGTCGCAGTCACCAACACAAGAAATTCTCGCGCACCGCCTTAACCGATCCGGCTAACGAACATCATAATTTATCGAGGTAAAAAAAAAAAATACGAAATCACATACAGGGAAACAAAATAGGGTGATTTATAATAAACAAGCCCACAAATACAGGGTGCAGACTAAATAAATCAATCCAATTCAAAAAAAAAAAATCAATAATGTAATAATAAAAAAAAAACAAATCCAAAAATTAGTCTCCTCCGTCTGTGTACGTTACCTCCTGTCCCTTTCTTACTCTTTTGTTCTTTTTTCCCCCTTTTATTTTATTCTTCACTTCTTTTTGATTTTCTTTTCGTTTTTTTTTTTTTTTTAACTTACTTCGCCCTACCCTTTCGTCAAATCCGACACTAGTGATCTTATCGTGGTACTCTTTTACTCTTGAACACTTGGTCTGGCGAACTACTTTTATTTCCTTAACAGGTCACTAATTTCACACACTCTATCTATCTATTAAAGACTTTTCGCTACATTATTAGGACCCGCCCGTATGTGTCTTCGCATAAATTTATCTCGCCTAGGACCAGCAATGCTGATTATATTTTGTACGCTCACTTTTTGTTTTGGGTGGAGTAGGAAGCAAAGGAAAACTCAGACCCCTTATTGTCCGTGCTACACGACACTTTATTCATCCACTTAATAACGCGTTTCGAAATGTTTTCATTCACCCCTGAAGAGGTAAAAAAAAAAGGGAATACTCTCAGAAGTTAGATCGAATCACAAAAAAAAACTAGCAAGCCAAAATTCCTCTACTGTTCGACCTCCCGTGCCGTTTTTTTTTTTAATTCCGCGGCCAGCCTACTGAGAGCTTGCACGTCCGATCAAATCCGTAGCTTCTCCCCCACTCCCGAAAATGACTCGTCTCCAACCACGCCACAATTTTCGACCTCCCAAGCCACCCACGCCATCCCGATCAGATGTTCACTCTCTTGTTCTCCTTGCGGGACGAACGTCTATTAGATCGATCACCCGATCAAGGAGACCGCTATCCTTCCATCACGCGACACTAGGAACACCTCGCGTCCTTGAAAAGGAGAAAACCCAAGGAACACCAACGGGTTCGGACCAGCAGAAAAAAAAGCTTGGAAGTCGCACTCGCCCTGCGTCGGTATTGAACATGCCAACCCTGCGCTACAACCACGCACCTTTCTTTTAACGTTAAAACTCATTTTTATTTAAAAAAAAGCCCATGATATAAAACTAGACAAAAATGATTAAATCTATCTTACTATCTAAACAATTCATGTTATTAAAAAACTATCCTACTGACCCTTCACAGGTACTCTAAAATAATCTAAACTTGCTTATCTATTTGCCTTTCGGCGCCTACACTACTATTTGTTTTTTTTTTAGTCCATGTGGACAATCTTTATTATTTGTTCTTGCTGGCCATGAAAACTTGAATAAAACTTGGCGCTCTAAACATTTTTTTTAATTTTCTTAAAACTAAACTTAAACCTAAGCTAATATTAAACCCTTACCCTAATAAAACCTAAACTACCTTACTCTATGCTAGACATATATAAGTTACGCGCCTTTGCTCACCTTTTTTTTATTTTATATTGTTTTTTTTTTTCTGTCTGACTTAACCTAACTTAAACCTACGTAAGTGGGCTGTTGTCCAACAGACCGACTATCACATTAATGTCGTGCTGTCAAAGGCAGAGACTGGTTCTGGTGTAACTACCAAAAGAAGTGCCGCTCCTTTGCACACTCTCTCCTATCTCGAGCGGTGATCGCTCTACTGAACCGGAGTTGATCTTCGTGTTCACGAGCGATATCCGATTCATAGAGGAGTCGCCTGTCAACTGTTCGGCGTACAGCGTGGAAGATTATAGGACATCCACTCATGCCCTGAATCAGATTTAACGAATCTAAATAGCGAAAAGCCGCAGATGGAATAAAGCCGGTGTGGCGTACCCTCTCATGATACATAAAGTTCGGGTAATAAGCCCCGAAGATCAGACTGTTGGTAGACATCATACACCTTGCAATGTGTCGTCGTGTTAAAGAAATTATAAAATTGTCTACTATTTTCACGTTAGCCCTGCTGTACAGGACCTCGTTGGGACAGTACTTCTTGTACTCGGACTCAGGTGTCCGATACAACCGGAGACAGGTCCTAAGACATCGTCTCTCGAACGACCTCATCTTTTCCATTTGGGAAGGGCTCACACCGAACCATAGGGGACAACCATACACCATGATCGGCCGTATTAGGGCCATGTAGCAGATCACTTTCACCCTGGTATCAAGTTGGCTGCTGTAAAACAACCCACTTGCTACAGCGAAGGCTTTTCTAGCATTGGTTAGAGTCTTTTCTATATGTTTGTGAAAATACAGAAAATGATCTAACCAAATGCCGAGATATCCGACTACACTTTTCACGATTAATGGCTGGCCCTGATGGTTAACAATGCAAAACTCTTTCCAGTTCTTACGCGTATCACTTGAAGCCCTGTGCACCGGGGCACGGAAAAAAATAGTTTCACATTTCAGGAAGTTGATAAGAAACTTCCAGTCATAACAAATTTCAGTTATTTTAGTTGCATCCCGTTGCAACAGGGTGTTTATGACTACTACTTTCGGTGCTGATCTGTAAGCCACTAGGTCATCGGCAATACTCTTCTTGAAGTTACCCCGCCAGATTTCACGACGAACTTCCAACCTGTTATCATATCATAAATCGTGTATAGCAATGGTTTATTTAGCCTAAGTCTGACCAACTTAAGGAAAAGGCCTTCTTACCAAACGGTATCAAATGACTTTTCCAAGTCGAACAGACAGGCACCCGTACACTGATTTTTATCCATATTCCATTGTATGTCGGAAACCAACTTTGCAGCAGCATGCACTGTCGAATGCCCTGCCCTAAATCCAAACTGGTTGTCCGGCAGAATATTGTTGTCCTCGACCCATGTCTGCAGAGCTCTAATGACAATCTTTTCAAATGCCTTGCTGATGCAAGGAAGGAGACTTATCGACCGAAGATTAGACGGAATGCTTTTGTCTTTATCCCGTTTAGGGATTGATTGCACTACAGCTGTCTTCCAATGTGCCGGGTAATGTGCATTACTTAGCACATTGTTAAACAGTGTAGTGTAATTTTCCACTGCCGCCGGAGGGAGATGCTTGAGCACGATGTTCGGGATACCATCTGTCCCAGCCGATTTCTTGTTCTTAATGGCTTTAAAGACCCCTTGGAGATCTTCCTGAGTGATCACGATGTGATTTACATCGTTGGCGACGGGATTATTTGCCATATTTACGTCATCGAATCTGGTAAATCCAGGATTCTCAGATCGCCATCGACTGATCTCCTCACGGAGATAGAAGTGATTTACCAAGGCTCTGTTCTCTAGATCGTGATTTGTCCGTCTGAATTCGTTGACCTTATACACTTTCTCGAAAACAGCGCCTATGGTATTAACCTTCTCTTGGGGATCTTCGACCACGAAGAATTCGTTATCTAGCACGGACTCACCTGGATCTATATCAACTGATGTCAGTAGTTGTGCGTTGTCGTTTGTTCTCGGAAGTCGGACGATTGGAATGTCATTTTTATCTTTCCTCCTGAATAATTTATTTACTTGCGGGAACATACCCGGGTTGTTGGATCGTACAGCCCGGATTTTATTGCCCCAATGCAAGCTTATGGCAAGATTATAATTTATTTTTATTAGTTGTTGGAGGTTTTTGATCTCTGACTTCAGAGATCTGACTTCCGGACTTCTCGGATCTGCAAATCGTCTGTGCAAGAGTTTGAGTCTAGACAGCAGTCTACTTTTGTGCACGTGAAGTGTGTCGATGGTGGCATTCCGATAGACATCGCAGTCCTCGGTCGGCACAATCTTCGGTATTGTTCTGTCCATTGTACGCACTATGGCGTCGTCCATTTGTTTGAGGTACCCATCAACCTCCTCGTTCGATAGGTTTCTGTTCTTTGGCGGATTGATCGCACTCGACCGGAGTTCCATGGTTAAAGCCCTGGAGAAACGTGGCCAGCGAGCCTTATTGTAATTATAAGGATTTCGCTGGACATATTCCGCCAGATCAACCACCTCGTTCGGGAGTTGAATAACCGCTGAGAAAGCAAGATGATCACTATCGTACTCAATCGCGGTTAAACAATTCCGTGTGCTTGTGTCTACACCCTGTATTGTCAGTCGTCTGTCAATCAATAGTAGATCCAGATAATTCCCGCTTCTGGGAAATGAAGGTATTTCGGTTGCAAGCAAATCAGCCCTCAACTCATCATGCCCAATCAACCAGTTGTTCAAGGCGATCCCCCGTGTGCAATTCCTATTGCATCCCCAATCTTAATGTCTGGAGTTGAAATCTCCTGCAATGATATAATAAGTATCTTCCGAGCTCAGTCGGAGACAAGTGAAGAGAGTTTCGAGCTCTGGAATGAAATTATGTTCGAGATTATTATTATCCGGTGCATATAGAGTGATCACGTGCAATCGCTTACCACCAGAGAGTGGAATGCGTGCGATACACGTCTCTAGCAAACGAAACCTACGCGCTTCATTGCTATACATGATATTATGATCAATAGTTTTCTTAACTAAAAGAGCGCCTCCGCCTCCATTATGGGTGCGGTCTCTCCGAATAATATTGTAATTATTATACCTGAGGGTGTGCTTTTGGTTAAGCTTAGTTTCGCTAACCATTATCACATCAGGATTGTGGTCTCTCAACAGTTGGCCGAAGGAAAGTTTCCTGTTGGTCCCTATTAGTGAATTGACATTTATCGCAAGGATCTTAAGGTCGTCAGCTGCGCGTGCAGCCATTATATTGGGGCCGTTGTGGCTTGTTCGCCAGACAGTCTGGAGTAGATGACATCTATTCTGGCTGCCTGTTGAAGAAACTGCTGTTCTAAGCGAGCAGTCCGCTCTGCAATGCATTTTTGCATCTGAGCCATCTGTGCCTGTATAGCCAGCAGGATGGAGCTCAGATCAGTATTTGCCTCCGGCTGCCGGATCACTGGGACCGTGCCCGCCTTTGGCACTGTCTGTTGTGCCGGTCTTCTACCTGACGCCATTTGGGCATAGGAGATGGCAGGCGTAACAGCGGTGGCTGGAACGCGAGGCACTGGCTTTGCTGCCACCGTTTTTGGTGTCCCTCTTTCGAACTTGTTTTTGAGTTCTTGCACTTTTGGGCAGCCCCTATAACTAGCGGGGTGCCCGTTAGTCCTACATAAAGCACATTTGAGGGTGCTCCTGTCCTCGACTTGGTCCTTTCCTAGAGGACATTCTCCACTACTGTGGTTCTTGGCGCATTTCACGCAGCGGAACTCCATCTTGCAGTTCGCCGCGGCATGCCCGAACCTCTGGCATCTAGCACACTGCATCGTGTGCTTACTTTTTTTTAATGTCTCCCACTTAATGACAACAGTCCCCAAGTGTTTAATTCGCTTGAGGAGCTCTTTGTTGCTATCGGGAGTTATCTGGACCAGGAACATAGGCAAACGCCTATTCTCCCTTCGTGCCACCGCAGTGACAAACGGCTTAACTCCTACTATGCGGAGATCGTCGCTCTGCGCCTGGCGCAGCACAGCGAGGATTTCCTCCGGATCCGTAGAAGGATCTACGCTCTTGAGGAGCAGAGTTTGGAGTTTTTCTCCTTTCGGGGTGTACGTGTAGTACTCATTTCCCGCCTTCTCCAACGCCTGCCTAATTAATTCGTGCACTGCCATATAGTGGCAGTACACGGTGTGCCTGAGGGGCATTCTATATTTTATCTCGTATGGGAGATCTAATTTGTCTAAGTGTATTACAGCCCACTTACATAGATTTTGGAGATCCTTGGTCTCCGCACCGAAGATGTTTATAGGAGGGCATCTGGTTTTCGTAGGTTGTGTTTGTTGCTGCTGCTTTTTCGCCTGCTGCTGTTGTTGTTTCTGATGTTTCTGCTGCTGCTGTTGTTGTTGCTGATGTTTCTGCTGCTGCAGCTGTTGACCCTGCGTTTTTTTAGCAGCGCCTGTGGTATGTCTGGTGATTGTTGTTGTTGCTTTTGCTGGCATTGGCTGTCCAGCTGTTTTTACGACTGTACGGCTTGTTGTCGCAGCCGTGCAGCCGCCTGAGCCGCTTTGCGCGGTGCCAACTTCTACTTCATTACTTGGACGAAGGCGTCCAGTTCCGCCTCCTGCTGCTCTATTTTGCGTTTCTTCACGCTGAGTTGGAGCTGGCGGCTCTCAATTCGTGAGAGACTTTGCTCAGCCTCCAGCTCTTCCTCCTCTTCGTTGGCGGAGAAGGCCTGGTACCTGTTCCCCAGGCCCAGGTATCTCCCTTCTCCTTCTGCCGACTCGTATATAATCGAGTCGTCTCTGCTGTTGTTATTGTTGCAGCTGCCGTTGTGGCTGAGGCTAGTGCTGCTTGCGCAACTTTGGACGTTGTTGCCGCTACTGTGGTTGGTGCAGCTGTTGTCGCTGTTGTTGTTGCTGCCGTGAATATTGCAGCTATTTCGTCACCCGTTGTTTAGCTGGTGACGTCACGGTCGATGGCGTGGTCTTCTTCGCCTTCGATCTCTGGACCAGGTTAGGTGCGGGGTGAAGGGGCCTCCTCCTCTTCCCACTCTCGCTTTCGCCATCTCTAAAGTGACGTGATGAGCTGGCATCGGTCGAGAAGCCAGCATCATCTTCTGGTTGGCCAGCGCTGTGGCCTGATGTGCCATGCGTCGATCCACCTCTGCCCCCAGGCCACCCTCTCGGCCTCATTCTCCCTTCTCACTTCACTCTTTGCTTTTATTGTTAATTTAAAAAAAAAAGATCACGTGTCTCTGTCACTATTCCACCCTCGGTATTTGAACCGTTGCCTCCCACACCTGGGGTATGCACACTGTGTACTACTGGGATGGCGTAACAAATACAGGATGCTAGCGACGTCACGATCAATGCCCCATACGCTCATCTCCCGTGACGAATCTGTAGCATATTTCTAGGTAAAAACCTTTCAACAGTAGAAACCCATAATAATCGTTTACCTTGTCTATTTTGCGATTGGGTGACAGCTGTTCAATAAAGAACGGTAATTTCCGGCACTCCCTTCTTGCCTTAGCTGTGGTGATGGGCTTGACCCCGACGAACTCGAGACCGTCACACACATGCTCTCTGAGCCCCCGAGTCACAGCTGTTGGCTCTACTCCACACTCTTGTTTTATTTGGTAGTGAGAATTTAGCTTGATCACTACTTTCACTTTGTTAGATTGCTTATAAGAAGCCGAAACACATATGAACTGTTCAGCGGTCTGTGAACGACTGAGTCTTTCTATTATATTTTCCGAAGTATTCTATTCGCAATGACAAACTTCCTCATAAGTATTTTGTTGTTCTTAAACCACACATAATAAAACTCTTTCTCCTTCTTCACCGCCTTGGCCATCATTAGTAGCGCTTGTGTGTATTTGGTGAGCGCTTCATTGATGTAGACATCAGAACTCCAGAACTACCACCGCTGCTGCTTACACTATTGTCTTTGCTCCCAGACGTGCTGCTACCATTATTGTTTTTACTTCGAGAAGTGCATGAGAAGATGTTTCTCCTCTTCTTCATTTTCTCTTTTATTATGCGTTGCTTAAGAGACAGCTCCGTGTGTGGAATTCTACACAGATGATCCGTTTATGTGAGAAAGCATTATCATCGGTTTTTTTCTTTGATCTTACATCTTTTACGTAGTATTTTTTAATTTCGGTGCCTGGAACATCTATTCCCAAGGTGTCTCGAAATATTGTTTGAGTAATGGTTAAGGAATTGCTATCGACAACATTTTTAACACTAACGATCTCAATATTATTCTGCAATCTGATATGCTGCTGCCAAGTGTGAAAAAGACCATTGCAATCACAACAAGAAATGTTTCTGCAGGAATTTCTTTAAATTTTACCCAAACAGTTTGAACAATTTGAACTCACTTTGAGAGATATTTAAAATTCACTAATTAGGGAGGAATGCGCACCCCACGACACAGTCAGAACGACTGACTGGCCTACGTTCGCTTAGCTTGATCAGATTAAGCAGGAAAAAACTCAGATCTCATATTGGCGTTCTAACAGGTCATTGTGCCATTGGAACTCACGCATCTAACCTAGGCCTTCCTTATAATGATTTCTTTAGAAGCTGCATGAACGAGGAGGAGGAACAAGCCATTGAACACTTGCTATGCAGCAGTGCTCGCTCATCTTGTAGATTCAGTCTTCGAGGCCTAGTTCTATGATAACTCGCTGAACTGAGCAACACTAGAATCAGATTTCTTCTTGGCTTTATTATTACCCCTAATTTGTTTGCGGAATAGCTACTCTTTGCTTGGCCTAAGTGTGTCTGCTGTCCTTCTGCACATCAGTCAGCCACTTCTGCCTAACCTAATTCAACCACCCAGATAAGCAATTAGATACCCACGAAATGTTTCAAAGCATTGATCAGTCTGAAGTATTTCCCAAAAACATTTAAAGTTGCACAAATTATTGCTATCTAGAAACCTGGTAAAGACACAAAATCTACATCATCTTACAGACCAATTAGCTTACTTCCAACGCTAGGAGCTGTAATGGCTGCAGCCATTACTGACTAAATATAAATCAATTCCTGACCATTAATTTGGCTTTCGAAGAAAACACTCAACTACAGTAGTTAACAAAATCAGAACAGACATGGAAGAGAAAAGATACTTCATAGGGTTGTTTCTTGACGTAGCAAAACAAGGTTTGGCACAGAGGGCTGCTTTTTTTTAGCTTTTTTTTAGCTGACAGAACGTTACTTCTTTGTAAAATATAATGACAAACCGTCAAACTTATTGATTATAAGAGCAGGAGCACCCCAAGGATCTGTTTTGGGACCACTATTATATATCCTCAACACTTCTGACATCCCCCATTTAACAGATCCTTCAAGTATGATAGCTACATTTGCTGATGATACGATCCTGTTGACATCTGAAATAAGTATGGAGATCGCAACAAATCGAAAATTGTACTCAACTTGACAATGCAATGGTTTGACAAATGGAGCATACAAATTAACGAAGAGACAAGTAATATTTAATAATAAACAAAAATTAGAAAAATGGGACATACTGCTTTGACTGTGCTTATGCCTTCAGGCTTCAGGCTTGAATGAAAAGTAGGATAGTAGTTGCAGGGATTCTGTAAAAACCATAAGATCATTGGTGGATGCGTCTTGCGAACAGGTATGTTCTACCCACGCCTGCTTCGCAACATCACCTCGGCTCTGATTTCTGGTTCTATCGACCGCAAGCATCCTCCACTTCCACCACCTTTGAAATGTTCTCTTAAATGTTGTTAATGATAACATATATATACATATATATCATTAATAGCATAACCTTTAAGGGAACATTTCAAAGGTGGTGGAATATATATATATACATATATATATGTCAGATCTCACATAGAGGTCATAGGTCATGGTCTTAATTAAAAATTGGATCCGTTTTTTTTTTTGTATGTGATGTTTCCAGGTAATTTTATTGTCTGCATATATAAAATCAGATAAATCAGAAATTATATACCAGGGAATGTACTCGTATATCTATTCACACGATGATCTTCTCAAAGATTTAATCGGTGTCAAGAGTTCGCATCAAACTGTACATTTTTTATTAATATGTTCATATGTTTTGAATTATGTCACTTTAAATATTAGTAGGCGCCATCTCTTGCAAGTAATCTGAAGTTAACATAGAAGTCACATAGAGGTCATAGTCATAATTCAAACGTGAAACAGTAGTAAAGCACCGCCATTGGTCGAGATATTGGCTATAAGTATCTATAACAATGTTACATCATGTACATTAAAGCACAAAAGCTTTTTCCCGGAACTCTTTTAACCCATTATTTAACATCAGTTCTGTATACTTTCATAGTTTTGTACGAATCATTGCGTGATATAAATATATTATTAGTAAAAAAAATGTCCGCTGTAGTAAAATATCATGTACATATCCTTTATTCGTTATAAACATTTTTATTTTTGATGTATTCCTTTCATTTCAAAAATCATTACTGCACTAAATTATACTCCTGTTGTGTCCTTGAATAGAGCGGTACCAGTGATGTCATTTGGACTCTTTTGTGCTTCAGAAGTTTATTTTTCTTTATTTAGCGTGAAGTACTCAGCAAACGAAGCTTTCCTTAAAGTTTTATATTTATTTACTTCCCACGTTTACTGATAGTATTGCCGCGGTTTGAAGATAAATTAAGGCATTTGAATTACTCAAATGCTTATATAATCCCAACACGAAATGCGTAATAAGCGGATCTACATGGCCCGTAGGTCTGGGGATTGCCTACAAATTACTTATTAGTAAAATCACGATAATCTCATTATAATCTGAAGAATAAATACCGATTACGAATATGATATATAGCTATTTAAATTTTAAAATTTTACTATTGTTAATATTTAGGGTACATTTTCTCAAAACAATCCACTACAATATAGCGTATTCCAGCGTTTGAAGGAAAAAAAAAAAACATTTATACAGAGCTTGGTGCCGTACCGAACATTAAAAGAATTTACAGAAAAAGCTCGTTAATTCGGAATGTTTGGGGGAAGGTCAGTCCGAATAAGCGAATTTTCCCATTTAATGAGAGTTTTTTGGATGCACTAAGAATTCGTTACCATTGATGAAAGTGTACAAGAGGAAAAATTATTATATAAACACAAAAGACATTTAAATGTGAATTGCGAGTATTCCCGCAATACAATTTTGTATGTTTTTTTCCGACTTCAAATGTGCATTGGCGGGATTACCCGAATAGAAATGTTGATAATTTTATTGGACTTCTACATATTTGATATAATTTTACTTACTTGCACTCATGTAATGTCTTTGAATAGAGCGGTGCCAGTGACGTCATTTGAACACTTCTGTGCCTCAGAAGTTTATTTTTCTTCATTTGGTTTGTGTTCAGCAAACGAAGCTATTCCTTTAATTTTTATATTTAGTTACTCCCCATGTTTATTGATTGTATTTGCCGTGCTTATAAAATCCAAACACGAAATGTGTAATAAGCGGATACGCTTAGCCTATAGACATGGGTATTTCCCACAAAGTACTTATCAGTAAAACTACGATAATCTCATTATAATCTGAAGAATAAATACTGAATAAGAATAAGATATATAGCTATTTACATTTTAAATTTTACTATTGTTAATATATACGTTACAATGTCTCAAAACAATGCACTACGAGATAGTGGGAAAAAAAAACATATGAATATGCCGGGACTACCCGAATAAAAATTTTGATGATTCTATCCAACATCTATATATTTGAGATCTATCATTCGTTATTTAATTTTTGGTAATTCAATTTGAATTTAACATACAAAATTGAAACACGACTCTCATTTATTCGGAAAAATTTGTTTAATTCGGAAAATAATTTTGTGCGAATAAACGAGTTTTCCGAATTAAATAACTTTCACTGTACTTATATATGCATTTTCAATAATAAGCAGAAACAGCTGATTACAGTATGTCAGGTCCGTTTTTTTTAACTTATTTTTAAAGCCAATGTAATATAGGATTGATTTGATTCACTGACTTGAAATAAAAAATAAAATTACCGAAGTAAAACCATGCGGACTTCGCTTGTACCATTCCGAACCTTGTGAAATCCCAAAAAACTTTAATAACGAAACGAATAATATATACTCACTATTAGAATAGAATATCTGTAGCAGAAAAAGTATTGACGAAAAATGTGGAGACACTTAAATAAACTTTTAAATTGCCGACAAACATATAAAAGTTAATTAATTCTTCCCTTCGCCATTCAGCGATCAGGCAACAGAAAACTAATGACAGGCCATAGAAAGACCTTGAGACTACGGAAAATGTCTCGGGAAAGCGCGAAATGAAGTTTATTTGTTTGCCAAACATTGCAAAGAAGGTGTTATTGATTAAGAGACGCTCATGTGATATTTCGTAGTAATTTAAAGTTATTACGGAACATTAAAACACAATCAAAAATTTCGAAACATTAACACTATCATTTAACAGCTATGTAAAAGTCACTCTTGAATACAATTGCGGTAAAACTGAAATAAAGGCATTTTGTAGAAAGCGGGTGGAGGTGGGCGCAAGCAGAAAAATTCGAGCACTTGTTTGACAGCGGTGTTATCTTTATTTCGCAAAGAAGAGAAGAAGAGCTAAAAGATTGCATTCTGCTTGTATTTATAGCAAAGCGAGGTTCGGGTCAATAACTTGATCAGGTGGTCCAAATATTATTAGTTTTTCTAACATATGTCGTTGACTAAATAGGCAAAAGTTTTAGTTTTGCACAGGGTGCTTTTAAATTTCTTTGGATTTGTTATTTTGATTTGATATGCTCTTTTTTCTTTCGCCTAAAATTTTTTCTAAAGTACAGCAATGCATAATCTAATTTGTTAAAGAATTCACAATTAATTGAAATATCTATATTATGATCTGTAACCGTCATACTTATTTATTTTATCATATTTCCCTTAACTATCGTATGTACAATTCATTACATAATTAGTGAAATAACAGAAAGAATTCAATAAAATAAACAATTAGTGTAGAATGTTGCTTCAGTAAATGTATAACAAAAAAATATTAAATTCTATAGTGGGTGGATAAAAATATAAGATGAAAAATAATATTGGGAAAAAATATGGTACGTTATTTATACATGACGTTTCTTCTATGACAAGAATCAGATTGAACATTGTTGTTTAATTTATGAATATTGCGATAGTTTGGGATGACTTTCTTACCATTATTTGAATGAATACAAAATGAATGTTCAAATCAATATGTTATACAGAAAGTCGTTGCATGTATAATTGCT